>OU015491.1:225171712-225209212 GCA_907164885.2 Dolomedes plantarius
AGAAAACATCTCCCATACCATAATATTACCTCCAGCAGCTTGAAGTGTTGTGGCAATGCAGTTGGGGTCCATGCTTTCGTGCTGTTTTCTCCATATTCAGACCCTGCACGGTGTTATTGAAAAAACAATTCATCGTACCACATGACCCCTTTCCAGTCATCTACTGTCCAATTCGTGTGCTCATTTCCGAACTGGAGACTCCCCCTCTTGATCAAGGCAGACAGTAGAGGCTTTCGAACAGGTCGTCGGCTTCCATAGCCTATACGCTGTAATGTTCGGCGAACAGTTCGTTCAGAGACGTTCGCAGTTGCTCCTTGATTAAGATTATCCGCTATTTGACGTATTGTTGACGTATATATATATATATATATATATATATATATATATATATATATATACACACACATACACATATATATATATATATATTATAGTAGTATTCAAATGCCTTTTTGAGTTCGCCGCAGTGGTCTCGCAAAGTGTTGACATCGATCCCCACACAGCGTCGAAGATTTGTTGCCCACCTGGAGAGTCGTCCTCCGATCAGCGTCATTCGTAGGCGGGACCTTGACCGTCGCGTTTCGTGATTTTCACTTCACTAACTATCGATTTCCTTTCTTTCTCTTTCAATTGCTTTCAGCTTTGATCCATTTTTCGGATGGGTTTCTATGTAATGTAAACGCACACACACATATATAAATATATATAATATATATATATATATATATATATATATATATATATATATATATATACAGGGTGTTGCCGAATTCGACCGACAAATTCAGAGGGGTGATAGTATGCATCAAGACGAGGAGCAATAATCACATAGGAATGTATGACCGGAAACGCAAACCTGGCGAACTGGAGGATAAACAAAGATGCAGAAATGTTGACTTTTCATTTCTGCATCTTTGTTTATCCTCTATCTCAGTGGTCCCCAACCCCCTGGGCCGCGGACTGGTACCGGTCCGTGGATCAAATGGTACCGGGCCGCCCAAGGAACATTAAATTATTTCAATTTTATTTACTGTGGTGTATTTATGTCGGGTTTGTGCTAATTTCTACCTTTGTAACAGAAGAAATCTTGTAACTATTTTAAATAAGTTTATTGTTTATTAAACATTTCAAAATTATGAATTAAAATTGCAGTCATAGCCCCCTCAGCGGGCCGCGGTAAAATTATCAAACGTTGACCGGTCCACAGCGATTAAAAGGTTGGGGAGCACTGCTCTAGCTGACCAGGTTTGCGTTTCCGAATATAACTAAATATAAATAATCCAACAGAGTTAGATAAATACTAGAAGAATATAGACAAAAAAAAAGAGAAATCAAGCACTCAGGGCATCCACTCACCAGAGGCAAGATTCTGTATAAGTGCTGGAACTGAACCATAAAAAGACATAGAGGTAACCGACAGGTCTTGTCATCAGGGAGCCTAACCAAATCAGTTACCTAAAGGGAAACTTTCTGCATAGGATGCAGGTAAGACCAAAAGACATCCCAAGGCTCCGAGTTCCCCATGGAAACATTTAGTCGAAAGAAAATGAAAAGACAAACACAACTTACAGTAAGGGCTCAACGCACCGTACATGCAAGCACACAAATAATCCTAACGCAAAATCAAAGATGCATACATACCCCAATTCCGTAAGTGACGGTTATGGAGAAACAGCAGCCAATTCTATCCTAGTAGTTACGTCATTGTAACAATACTACAGCGCCACCCCCCATTACAGCTTAAAAAAATGGAAACATAAACACTATCCTAAACATCTTTAAAAATCCCTGAGTCTAAATGCCATTTTTTTAAAACTTTTAAATTGCCAAAATTTTTAGGGAAATTGTTCTTACTTAAGTTTTCCTCGAAACTGTTACATGCCTCCAAAAAATCCCCAGCGTTGTTACATGTGTTTTTAATTCTGTAAAGTTGTGAGTAAAAAACATTATAATAAATTTTATAGTTTAAGTTGCTATAGAAATTGGTAAACGTGATAACCTCAAACCTTTGAGGTTATCACGTTACGTGCGGGGTTCACGTCACGTATCACGTGCGTGGATGCCCTGAGTGCTTGATTTCTGTTTGTTTTTTGTCTATATTCTTCTAGTATTTATTTTTAGTTATATTTGTATATTTTCATTATGAGGATATGAAGCTTCTGCGCTATCCTTTATTGAAAAGTTTTATGTTTTCTTTGCTAGGGTAGGTTTTAAGTTAAAGTGTTGTAGCAGTCTATGCTTGATTTGTATTTTTTGTATATTTGATTTGTTTATATTTTACAGGTTTGCGTTTCCGATCATACATTCCTATGTGATTATTGCTCGTCTTGATGCCTAATATCACCCCTCTGAATTTGTCTGTCGAATTCGGCAACGCCCTGTATATGTGTATATATATATATATATATATATATATATATAGCAACCCACGTTTTATATGCCCAACGTTAATATCAGACAGATATCGGAAGACAAAATTCAAGTGTTTTCTTCTCTTGTCTACTGTTTGAAAAGGTGTCGGTGCGGCGGTATTTTTCGGCTCGGGAAACACCTGTTAATGGGACCCCTTTCCTTATCTCCACGTTTCAGACTAAGTGCGATAGCGGGAAACGACAGCGATCTGACGAGATCGTGAGATGGGGAACACCTGTGGTTGACCGATCAAGGCTGTTTGATGACGACGCTCTCACTAAAGGCGGCATTTTAAGTTTCTTTACTGATATATATATATATATATATATATATATATATATATATATATATATATATATATATATATATATATATATAGTATGTATGTGTTTGTATATACACAGCGAAACTTCTCTATGCCGGCAAGTAATGGTTCCCCAAAAATATGACCGTTTTGAGGAGTGGTTGAGGTAAAGGGGTTTCTTAAAAATTTATGAATATGTAATAATGGCAACTTCATAAATGTTTTACTGTAAAGGAAAATCAATGCGCTTTTCTATTAATTAAGATAATTTAATTAAATAGTAGGACTTCCGTATTGAAAAATTCTGCATTTTTAAAAGATCTTTTTAATAAGTTTTTTTCACAATCTCATTAAGATAGTTTCTCTGAAATTTTGTATTTTTTCGACGTTATCCTCAAACTCGGAAAATCCATTTTTTAGTGCTACAAGAGCTTCTGGTTAAGCTATCGTACTTAGAATCTTCTTTCTACATAAATCCTCATCGCTGAACTCTGGATACGACCGATGATTCACAGAAGAGGGTTTCACTGAAAATTATATAGTATCGAAAACACCCTTAAGGTTATTTGCATCCCGATCAGAAAATACGTATTAATTCACTTAGAGCTATTTAAATGAGTACATAATTAATCCCATATCTATTGTAATCCTTTGACAAAATATTTTCCCAGCCTACTTGCAACGCTTTACGACATGTGTATATCCTTGTGAAATATCAACGTTTAAAATATAAGAAAAGCGTAGGCAATATATTTATTTACAAACAATGTTTTACGTTAAAACCTACAGACGAAACTTATTCAAGAATGCGATTCTTATAAACATGTCTTAAAACTTAAACATAAAAAAAAAAACTTTAAGCATTTTTTTTTCTCATTTCGAGGAAGTTGCTAATTATAGACATGCAGTCATTACAAATAAATGTTAAACAATACGACATTCATGTCGATTCTGAATAATCCTTGTCGATATGAAGATCGACAATATGTTTTGAAGCACTTGCTGGGATTTCAACATCCTACTTCCTTTCAAAATCGTCTTCATTGATTTCAACAATAGAGATTGTGTTGGGGAAAAGGCAGTCACTAAAACATTTAACAATTGTTGTCTGTTCGAGTTTTTGTCTAGCTCATTTTGACTATGCTATTGCGTCACGAAGAGTGGCGATTATATAAAGTAAATATCTATTACGTACTCCGCATCATCTAGTTGAGTGACCAGAAAACGTAGTGCAAGTCGTCGGTATACAGCTCGAATCTTTGGATAATTCCCCGATCCGAGGGTTGGTGGGCGGAGGAGTTATTCGGGGTAAGAAAATCAATTTTCCATTCGAAAGTTCTTCAGTCATTATTCTATGGCATGCAGCATTATCGAGAAATAATCAAACCTTTCTTTTTGGGACTTTTCAAATTGAAACAAGACATCCACTTTTCGAATATGGAAGAGGTCATTGAGGCTTCTTTTTTTATCCCCCACTGAATCCCCAGCTTTATCAAATCTAGGTTTTTTTTAAAGCAACGCGGCCTATCAGATTTTCCTAAAATTAGAAGTCGCACTTTCTTACCAGTTGCACTACATGAAAACAGGATCTTTCAAGTGCTCCTTTGGTAGCTTACCACCACTAAATTTCTCTTTTTCAAAGGCTAATGACTTCTTAGGTAGCACGCTAAAAAAAATTATGCTTCCATTCCCATTGAAAATTCCTTTCAGATCACAGTCTTGTACTAAATTTGCGCATCTGCCCTTCCAATCGTTTTTCGAATATAGAAGAGGTCATCCAAGCATGTCTGTTTGAATCCCATTAGATTCCCAGCTCTGTCGAATCCTTGGTTTTGAAGCAACGCGGCCAGTTAGATGTTACTATAATGAGAAGTCGCTGTTTCTCATCAGTTTTACTAGGGCAAAACAGAATCGCCAAGTGCTCCTTTGATAGCTTACCATTGCTGGATCTTTATAAAATTCCGCTCCCATTCACATTATAAAGGTCTTTCAGATCGTACTCCTATGCAAAATTTGCGCATCTGCCCTTCCAATCGCACATAGTTTCTTCGCCTGAAACAGAACGAACAGAGATGTTATTATTGGATCGAAACCGATCCAGCGTGCCGTTGCTTGTCTAGAATTCTACTATCTCCAACGTTTTTAGCGATTTAAAGCGATTTTTCTTTGACCATCGGTCCACTGATACATAGCCCTTCGGCACGAGCACTTTTAAACCACACACGCGTGTGGGCATTTAGAACTGAAAAATTTTCTTCTCTATTTCGTTTATTAACTCGACCCTCATTTTCTTCCTATTTCTTTGGAACTTTTCAGGGTGACCCAAAATCTGGTTCATTTTGGGTTTTTTTCCACAACCCTACTTTGCAGCTAGTTTGCGCAAAAGTTAAAAAAAAAGACGTTCTCTTGGGATCGTACATGACTTACAATCTGTTTGCAAGGAACAAAAGAGGTTTTTTGCTGGCCGCTTGCATGTCATATCTGCTATATGCATTACGATCACTATATTCACAAAAAGCACAAGAAAAAGGAAAGGAATCGCAAAACAATAGCTCAGGTTCGATAAAAAGAATATGACTACAAACTTCGGAGAACTGGGTAAATTCCTTCGCTTACCTAACTTTCTCCTAGGGGACTACCGATTCGCAGGTGTCTGGAAACAAAGGTTTTTGCGTATGTATTGATTCTTTCTGTTTAAACAGGTGTTTATTCTGAAAAAGGAGTCGTCAAATATATATATATATATATATATATATATATATATATATATACTATCTACCAATAAGTATTTGGACACCTGTGATAGAAAAAAAAACAATTTTTTCATATTCAATAGTTGGTAGTGCCTCCACGAGAGGCAATTACAGCCGCAACCCTCCCAGTTTCTTGGGTCTGCCGTCTTGGGGCACATTCCGACAATCACCGCTCACCTTCCACTTCTGAATCACATAGGCCACTGTCGATTTTGGGTAATTTAACCTTTTCCTTACGGGGTGGAATATCATGTATCCCAAGAATTCGGGTCCAAGAAGGAATATATATATATATATATATATATATATATATATATATATATATATATATATATATATATATATATATATATATATAAATGTATGCATGTATGTATATACTATATATATATATATATATATATATATATATATATATATATAATCCCATTAACGGCCTTTCTTACAAAGGGAGTATGAAATTTCTCGTTCTAAAGAGGGAATCGGAAAAATGGCCCCCGAAAGCTAAAGGTTAGCTGTCTAAATATGTCCCTTAAGGATCAGCCATTTCTGTGATACCCGACGATTACACCTTTCTCGGTCGCCCAGTGGCTAAGTGGTTAAGGCATCAGCCTGCCACGCGAGTTCGATTCCCGCATGAGACTTGGTTGTATTCTGGGGTAACGGTGTTCCAATACCGCTCTGTAGGAAAAAAATTGCGGTAGTTAAAAACAATTATTTAATCACATATTTCTCTGTTGTTTATATATATCAATATCTCTGTTGTTTTATATATATTTCGCGCACATTTATATATATATATATATATATATATATATATATATATATATATAAATGTGCGCGAGGGGAGAGAGACAGAAAATATATACTGTTTTTGAAACAGCTCTAACCGCCCCCTGATTTGGCTAATTTGAAAATCGATTAAACTTTAACGCCAGAGCAGAAATGGGCGAAGAAATGGGAGCTTCTGACGTGTTCGTTAACATTCGACGACATATTCAATTATTCGTAACCTGCCGAACATCAACTTGTTAAAAACCTTTCTGGCTGTCGCTACTGATGTCGCGATTCTATTTTACGAAGCGGGGGTACATTGGCGCGTAACTTGACTGTATTTATCCTCTGCCTAAAAGGAGATAATAAAATTTTACAGCTGGAGGGGGAAAAAAGGTATTAATATTTATTAGCGCATTAAAAAACTAATGAAGTGCGAAAACTGCGGAGAGTTTTAAAATTTTAAAAAAGGATTTTCATTTCGGAGGAAAGATTCTTTCATTTTTTTTTTTAAGCGGAGGGCGTTCGATTTTTACTCAATACAAAAATGTTCTTCATCATCCTCTGCCAACTTTTAAAGTTCGTTTAGTTTCAACCATCTTTCAAAACTGGAGTGAGAGGGAGAACAAAAAATGGAAGGATGAATTCTGAGAAAGTTCTTTACAGTCAATGTGACCACCATGGAAAATCATTTGAGGTTATATTTTCGAACGATCAGAGCTTAGTTCGATGAGTATATCCAAGGAGACTTTCGACTCCGATAAATTTGTGCGTTTATATACATATATACATATCTATATTAATATATATACAAATATATTTCTTTTCAAATGTGACAGGCTCTTTGTCCTGAGGATACACACACACACACACACACACACACATATATATATATATATATATATATATATATTCATTCCCTTGAGTGGGTCGATAAAATGAGGACCAAGCATGCTTGGGAATTATATTCTGGGGGTCCCATGTCAGTTTGACCACCTGACCACCTGAGACATAGATGGGCACCGCCGGCATTGGTCCACAGCGGACTGTTGCGCTATGAGTTTACTTTAGTTATCTATCTATCTCTCTCTCTCTCTCTCTCTCTCTCTATATATATATATATATATATATATATATATATATATATATATATATATATATATATATATATATATATATATATATATATATCTTTTTCTCCAATGCGGCTGACGGTTACTTGGACATTATCCTTACCGTCATATGACACCTCGGTATTGCTGGCTCCTTTTTTGGGAGCACCGTATAGGTGGAGCAGCATTGCCTCCCCCCTCATGGTCCGGTCCCGTAATTTGGAACCGAGTCAAGTGACAAGACCGGAACACTTGACCCCGCACCTCCAGAGGTAAATTTGAGAACTTGAAGGACATTGCAGTCGTGACCTATTTAAGTGCCACGGCCACCATTAGTGAACACGGTGGTGGATTTGCAGTGACCGGCATTGAACCCGCAACCCTCAGATCACTGGCTCGACGCCTTTGCCAACCGGGCCAATATATATATATATATATATATATATATGTATATATATATATATATATATATATATATATATATATATATATATATATATATATATATATATATATATATATATATATATATCATGATAATATTCGTCAAATTTCGAGTTTTAATTTTTTTACTGAACACAATTTCTCATACATCAAACATTTTTGACGTCTGTATTTTTAAGTATTATGGCGTTTGATTAAAAAAAGAATCACCAGAAAATTCTCGTAAAAATCTTTTTCTGACCTCGACGTCCTTAAAAGAGAACTAGTACATCGACGGCGAACGTAAAAGGAAAAGAAAAGGAAAAAAAAGCGGGTTTGGAAATGCCCAACCTGAAGCTAAACTTTTAATGAACGCAAAATGATTCCCCTAATGAGGCATTTTTCGAAAGGATCCTAATGAGAGGCGTTTCCGACAGCCCGGGGCGAGTTTTGAGCTCGAAATCGATCCCCGGTTTCCCTGATTGGATGCCAGTTGGAGGGAGGGGGGGATGCTCAAGGAAACGCTCTTCTCCTCCAGGCCCAAAATATTGGAAATGGCCCTGTGGTTTGAAAAGCAAGGGGACTTCCACAGAAATGGTATGAGTGTTCGCGTCGTTTGACCTCAGTGTTACGCAACAGGCGCTGAATGGCAAAGAATTTCGGGTATTTTCATCTTTTTTTTTCGGGGGGAGGGTGGGGTAGATAATTTATTTTTTAAATTTCCGCCTCTGACCCAATAATAACTGATCTGGATAAATCGAGTCACATAATTTGGGAAAAGTCAGTGATGAAAGAAGGTAACATCAGATGCTGAGCGCGGTTGTCCAGTTGGCAAGAGCAGCGGGCCAGTGATCTGAACGTCCCTGGTTCGATGCTCATCTCTGTAAATCCACCGCCGTGTTTACTAATGGTGGCCGGTGGCAAGTAAAATAGGGCGTAGCTGCAATGTCCTCCAAGTTCTCAAATTTACCTCTGGAGGTGCGGGGTCAAGTGTTCGTTATTTGACTCGGTTCAAAATGACTCGGTTCAAAATGTTGACTCGGTTCAAAATGTCTTGTCACTTGACTCGGTTCAAAATGACGGGACCGGTCATTTAGCCAAGTCGGACTCCGACCCTTGTGGTGCTCATTCAAAACAGGAGCCTCATAGCCTTCGGGATTTGATCTTAAGTTGCTGTCGGTCAAGTGGCATAAGCAGCAACAACATCAGAGGCCATAACTTCTCGTGTTTCTGCTATATGGGCTTTGACTGACGCTTTTGTTTATTACCTCGGTACCTTTCAAAATAGAGTAAGCTAACGGACATATATACATCTTCCCATTTTCCGCTCCCAGTTCTAAAGTCAGGCTCACTTCTGCAACCCGTTGAAACGCTCAAAATAACAGTTCATTGAGAACGGTATTAAAAAAAAAGTCATGTTTTTACTGCAGGCTTTATGTTCTGAAAGACCTACCATTTGCACCTGGAATATATCATACAAAGAAAGAGAAATAAATATAAAGCACGTCCTATAAAGGACTCTGCATGCATACGTGCAAAATCACCTTTCAAGGTCAACGGTCTTTCTGAAAAATTGAATGGTAAAAATATTTGCAACTCATTTTTAAGGATAACTTCCCGCTGCATTAATCTTCAAAAACTCAAAGAAATATGTTCGTTTCTACGAAAACTGGGTCTTTTCAGAAATGACTTACTCCTTTACCATGAGGCCCAGGGTTGCCCAAATTGGTTGACAGATGTGTACCGTCCGTCCGGCGCTTATGTCTATAAGAAACAACACCGAACAGGAAATCAACCCTCGGCTGAGTTTGCAGGAATTGCTGGTCTTGTTTGGTCAGTTTGACAGAGACTCTTAGACTCTTAGAATTACTCCATTACTATCGGATGAAAATGACGACTTCTGTTGGTCCCCATGGGCTACAAAATGGCGGATGCGATACTTAGAAACCTTCAGCAAGGTTATCCCATATTTCTTTCCCCGGCGATATGCCTATTTTGATGACAGACGTATAGTGCGATAAGACTGGTTACAAGAGGGTATGAGGCACCCCATTTTTCTGGAGCGTAAAGCACCGTCGACATCAAAATGTGCCGGAATTGAGTTTACGAAATAAAGGATAAATCCGGGCACAAACATTAGCACAAACATTTGACGTAGGCCTGGTCGATATAAACGCTGAGGCATAGCATACAGTCTATCAACTGGTAGATTGGGTCGCTGTCTCGTCAGATCGGAAAGCCGACTCCGAACGGATGTAGCAAACCGTCAGACTCGGGTGCCCTAAGCAATCGGAATAAGTGAGTTGAAACAGCGGTCAGAGTTAAAAGGGTGGTCTAATGGTGTGAGAAGATGAATCAAAATCTACCACAGAAAATGAACAAGAATCGATAAGATTTTCCAGCTATTAAACCGTTGACAAGTTCCCATCGTAAACTCACGAGTGTCCAAAGTCAGGGAGACAGTCGTCTCATCGTGCTGTACGTTGAGCGGTTACGCTGAATCAGGTTTCGGAATTCGTTTACCCTGTTTGCAATACATTCCTGTTCAAAACTCAGTCTGACTACTTGCTAGTTCTGGGCGAATGCTCAATATTGGTACTGATACAGTTCTATGAATTCAAGCTGTACCACTTCCATGGCTCAGCAATCCCTAAAACTTCCTTAGGATTGAATTTGCAAAATCGCGCCGAATGCTGACATCAAGATCTGATGCAGTCAGAAGTTGGCAAAGCGGAGGTTCATCAGCCTGGCGATAACATCCACACAAACAGGAACGAGTAACAACCGAGGTCGACTTTTCTTCAGAGGGGGATCCGCATCGATCACGAATCTCACGACAGGCTCGTTCCTCGGGAAAACAGACGATGATGAATATCCCGGGACTGTCGTGTCTGAAACAATTCGCCAGATTAAATTTTCTCCCAAGAATAAACGAGCGCATTGATCTGCATCGAAATAAGGAGGAGGGAGGAGAAGAATATGGAAAATGATTCCGAAGGGGGCTGATGGAATGGAATCGAATCTATTTCGAAACAACGCGTGCTGCGTTTACTTAATCTCTTTTTTTCTCCTTCGGCGAGTGCAAAAAGAAAAATCTACATGTTGGAATCGGGAGAAATCCATCTAAAATCTCCTGTCATTATCCGATTTGAAAAATCTAGAATAAGTTTTCTTCTCAATATATCTTTCCCTAAATCGGATTTTTTTCCCTCCCTATTTACAAAATGCTTTTCTTCTACCTCTGATATTGTCTTGAGAGCGTCTTGGTCCGCTTTGCCGATCGATAGGAAGTCACAAGGCGGGAAATTTTCGCATGCAAACGCCTTTTCGCAATATTGGGTTCATGGCAAATATTAAATTACGGTATTTATCTGAACTTTGACACCTGAACAGATACATTAGGTATATCATGGAAATGTATAATAAGTATATATGAATTATATATATATATATATATATATATATATATATATATATATATATATATATATATATATATATATATATATATATATAGGGTGATATTTTTTAAACTGACACTACTCAGAGACATCTATAGCGCGATCTATCAGCCGAAACTCCACGAAAATTGATAGAGGGACTAAGGACGACATGGGAAAGAGTTTCCATGAAAAAAAAATAGTTCCAAAAGTCGCCGATAGGTTAAGATATTGCGCTGTTGTTGTAGGCGCTCCCGATAATTTGCACAAAACGCAAGTAAAATCAAATTGCATCAAAATGCAAATTCATGACAACGCAGTCGACAGCAGTGCCAGTATTTCGGGCTTTAAAGATAAAGGGGTGATGTACAGAAAAAGTTGTATACCGAAACTATATGTGCTCAATACCTAAAGAGTTGTAATAAGCAGACAAATCTATAAAAAAAAATTCACTTGAACACCATTTTATGCAGAAAATTCCCTTCTCCCTCCTTCAATGTGATTTCCATCCTGGTGGACGACCCATTGCATCCAGAGCACTAAGTTCTCAACGGCCGAGCGTAACATGTCACCAGGAATGTTCATCACAGTCCGGGATATGTTGTCCTTTAGGACCGCCAAGTTAGAGATTTCAACAAGATACACCTTAGACTTTAAATAACTCCACAGAAAGAAGTCATATGGGTTAGGTCCGGGGAGCGAGGTGGCCATGCAAGTGGAAAAAAGCGACTGAGGACCCTTTCTTCTGTAAAGCGAGGACGCAACAGATTCCCCGCTGATCTTTATTGCCCAAAATACTGGCGCTGCTGTCGGAAGACGTAGTGAGGAATTTGCACTTTGATGTTTTACTTGCATTTTATGCAAATTCTTGGGTGCGCCAACAACAACAGCGCCATATCTTTCCCTATCGGTGACTTTTGGAACTAATTTTTTTTCTTCATGGGAACTCTTTCCCATGTCGTCCTTAGTACCTCTATCAATTTTGGTGAAATTCCGGCTGATAGATCGCGCTACAGGTGGCTCTGAGTAGTGTCAGTTTAATAAAAAGAATTACAAGATAAAAATAACTTTTTATATTCCATGTTTTTAAATTTTCTGTTGAATCATATAAACTTGACAATTCTATGAATTAATAAGTACTTTTTAAAAATTTTTTTGATGAAATATCCCATCAACTTGAAAGAAAATGAAGTTAATTGCAAGTTAACTTGCGTTTAACTTTTCGTTCCCGTCCCGGTCGATAGATGGCTGCACCAGTCTACAAAACAAAATTCACTGAAAATAACTGAAAATTAATTTAATTCTGCTTAAAGATGGCTAAAAGTATATAAAAAATGCTTTGTCATCGTGTTCTGAGCTATTCTAAAAGTTTCAAATGTCTAACTAGTCGGGAAGTTAGTTAAAAATCGATTGCAAGATTTGTAAGGGACAAACACACGCACAAACAAACAAGAAAGCAAATTAATAAAAACAGGGTAATCACCCTGTATATATATATATATATATATATATATATATATATATATATATATATATATATATATATATATATATACGAGGGTTATTCGGAAACTAAGGTCCGTTTACTTATAAAACAGAAAACATTACAGATTTTTTCAAAAAACTTTATTTTTTAAATTCCTTACATGTGTCTCTATTTTTCTACATAGTTTCTATATTTTTTTAAACATTTGTCATAACGTTCTACAAGCTTCTGTATGTTTAAGTCGTAGACGTCTGCCGCCTGTGAGGATAACCAGTCTTGAACTGCTTCTTTCACCTCGTCATCTGTGGCGAATCTCTTGCCGCCGAGAAACTCTTTTAGGTAGCGGAATAAGTGAAAATCACTCGGCGACAAGTCTGGACTGTACGGTGGATGGTCAATCTGTTCCCATCCAAAAGATCTGCGTCCAAAAGATGTTGTGCGTCAGGGACTCAGGAGTGCCCATTTTGTGTTTTCTTTGCCCGTTTCTAACACTAAGATAAATACATTTTTCCTACTATGCTTTTCTCTGTTTTTATTATTCATGCGAGACTGACGTAGCCAAAGTATTTGAGCGATCGTTATCGGCATGAATAACTGACTCTCATTTGGACGGGAAACCCACCACAAAAACTTGCTTCTCTTTTCATTTCAATCATCGATGGAAGTTTAAAAATCTCAAACCCAGGGAGTTCAAAGATAGGCCCGTCCAGCCCGAAAGGGGGATACTTGCAGAGCTTTTGTTCCTTTCGAGCGCTCGACATTATTGTTTCGATGTCTTGGAATGGAAACATATATTCGAATGAGGACCCCATGAGGCATAATCCAATGGGTGCCTTTTGTTTCTAGCGAGTGGACTCCTCATTTTACGGTAGGTGTCGTCCATTCCACTGAACCGCTCTTAGTGGCTCTCTGCCACGGCCAAATGTCGACGGAAGAGGGGTGTCCACCAAGGAGAACGTTCCAAAATTAAAACAAAAGGGGAAATCAATTCATGAAAAAAGGAAATTTTGTAGGCTGGGAATGGTATAGGCTGGAAACAAGGGAATTAGGCTTTTCTTTTGGCGTCGTATGCCAACATTTTGAATGAGAACTTGACTCCCACGGGACGATTTCAAAACTCCGACCCGTCATATGGACCGAAACTGAGATGGCGCCTTTTGGGAGAGGAGAGTTTGGTGCCTTCGAACAGGCTCTTCGGAATTACTTCGCCAGCAATCGGCTTTCATCACCGCTGGAGGACAGTGATGGACGATTTTCGATTCTCTTTTCCTTTTTCAATCCACATCCACCGCGAGAAGAAGGAGGACATTGGCGGCATCGGATTAGAAAAGGAAGGAAGTTCCCGCTAAGATTTCAATAGAAAGTTCTTTTCATTCCCTTCGTTTTCGATGCTTGTGTCGCGATAGTTTTACGTGGAAAAAACTCTCCACGGAATTTCGAGAGCGTGTTTTTAAATTTATTTTTATTTTTTATTAATCGAAAAAGTTCCTTTAGAATGTTTTCCGGAGGCTTTTTTTTTTTCTATCGTGACACCCCCCCCAATGGGAGGAAAATCAATGTGCAGCACATCGCTGTTGATGAGCAAGAAGGGTTTCGCCCCCCAGGAAGACGAAGGAACTGTTATCCACACTCTTTCGTTAATGCTGTTGCGACGAATCAGTTTTTGTCATTTAAATCCAAATGTATCTATCCTAATAATAGCCCAGATCTGTCCCTCTATCTGGAACGCTTCCGGAGAGACCGCTTCATAAATGTATCAGCCTACGGCATCCATTTTGTTTTATGAGTTAGGCTTAAGTTAAAAGTAAAGTTAAAAAAGATTATTTGCTATCTAAACCCCAATAATTTTTTAGAAACAACGTAATATAGACACAAAGCAACTGTATTTCGATTTTTAGACGGCTGTAGTAAACGGTTATGACAATTTCAAAACAGCTCGCGAACGTTTAAAACCGTTCTCAGCATAAAATATCCTTTCATTGTAACGCATTTTCGTTGTGAAATTGATATTCATTAGAAAATTATCTCTTTTCCGCCACCTTTCGAGTTATCATAGTGTTTCATTTAAATTAATAACAAGTATTCATTTTATATACTCAGAACTTGAAAATGTAAACACGAGAGAGTCATTCATTCACCGTGATTCATTCATCGTCGTTAATTTAAGAAAAATTGAATCAGAGAATCTTTTTCACAGTAAAACAGTTTTTCATTATATTATTTTTTTAATATCTTTATTTATATTTTAACCATATAATATATATATATATTTTAACCAGATATTAGAATAATGTCAAATTTAGTATACTCAGAAAGTTGCAACCTCGACGCATGCGTAGTGATATGTAAAACCCGTACTTCACTACGGAGTACATTCAAATTAAATACAATGGTCGATGTATGCAATTAATGCAAAAGAAATTATAAAAAAATCGTAACGATATTTTTATAGACAAAATAATGTAGAACAATTGGATAATGTCCAATCGTCTGCCGCATTAGAAAGAAAAAAATATATATTTATTTTTTCAATTTATAGCGTTGTTATGTATGTGACGATAAATTAATTTAAAGTATCAAAAAGAAAAGAAACCATGTGATCAGCATTTAATAAATTAAATTCTAAAAATTAATCTTTAAAAATTCACCAAAAATCAGAAAATAGAGGTAAAGATTAGAAAAGATTTCATTTTAAAGGAATTTTTATGATCTAACTCGTGATATAAATTTTATTACCCTCCGATTATTATTTTAAATTTTAAATAATTAAAATGTGTATAATTTAAATAAAAGAAATTAGAGAAGCTTTTAAGTATACAAATAATATCGACTTTGCAGATGTAAATTGATAAAAATTAAAATTAACACGTCATTTTTGACGGACTAACCACTAGTATATATATATATATATATATATATATATATATATATATATATATATATATATATATATATATTAGGGCCTGCGTGCATGCATGTAAAAAAATGCATAACAATATGAGAGGTGAATGGGTTCTTGTAAAAAAAAAATACCCTTAAAAATGAAGCTCCATCGCCAAGAAACGTCCTATCTGTCAGGAGTACAACGATCGGCGCAAAACAGAAGCTGTAGGAAAATGAAGAGGGTTATCACCCGAAATGATTTATGTTTCGGCGCCCGTTTTAATCTCTCGCCAATACTTTTTAAAAGACTCGATGAGGTTGAGTGGTCCGGTGATACCGGATGATCGAGTATCCCCGCATGAGACGACAACTTTTCCGACGCTGAGATTTTACTGTTATGGAGCGCACAAAGTCTTATTCAATGCATACTACTCACTGGGATCGATAACACAATATATATATATATATATATATATATATATATATATATATATATATATATATCGGGAAGAAAGATGTGATGTATAAGGGAAAGAATACATGTTTAATAGGGGGATGGTCCCTTACGTGCTGCTGCAATTACATTAACAACCCATCTAGGCATACTTTCAACAAAGTTTTGATGCGCAGCTATGGGTATTTGTGTCCATTCCTGCTGGAAGAATGTCGCCAGCTCAGCTGTAGATTTCGAACGTGGTTCCCTGGTCCGTAAGTGTCGCTCTAATTCATCCCACAAATTTTCTATTGGGTTTAGGTCGGGACTCTGAGCAAGCCAGGGAAAACGTTTTACATCCATATCTTGATACCACTGCTTGACAGAGGCTGCAACATGACATGGAGCCCTGCTGTCCTGGAAGTAACATTCGTCCATTCCATAAAATTGCCAGAGCGTAGGAAGAACCCGGTTGTCCAAAACGTTCATGTAGACGTCTGTGCTCAATTTACCAGGAACAACATGCAAAGGTCCCAGGCCTTACCACTAAAAACACCCCCAAACAAGTTCACCATCACCACCGATTTGAGAGTTGGAGCAATGCACTCGGGTAACAGACCTGGCATTCGCCAAACTCAAGCACGCCCATCCGACTGGAAGAGCGTGTAGCGTGACTCGTCGCTCCATAAAACAGTTTTCCAGTGGTCCACAGTCCTGTTACGACGTTGCAAACACCAAGCGAGTCTGCCGGCTTTGTTGGATGGGGTGATGTTTGGTTTATGTGCGGCAACACATCCTTTGATATTGAGGGCGTGCAGTTCTTTCCGCAAAGTATTGGGGTGCACCATAACCCCTGCTGCCTGTTGAAACTCACTGTTGATGATTTGGAGTGATGTTTCTTTCGGTTTTTAGGAATCTCACGCTTCAGGACTCGCCGATCCTGTTCGGCCGCAGTTTACGGGGACGACCAACGTGTGCAGTTCGTGTCCCAATTCCCGTTGTCTTCCACGTCTTCACGACATTGCCAACATTTGACCGTGGCTGTGATAATTCTACCGCAGTTGCGCGAATAGACTTGCCACTAATGTGGCAACCAACTATAACACCTCTTTCAAAGTCACTAAGTTCCTTTCGTTTCGACATGTTATCACAATTTCACACAGAACTAACGACGTTACCACTTCGCGTATCGTATTTAACCTTAACAGGTCTCGGGCGAGCACTGGATTTGCATAAAATCCGACACGCAGTCGGATTTTATGGAAATCCGCTGGCGTCCGATCCACTATTGTAGGGTAATATATATATATATATATATATATATATATATATATATATATATATATATATATATATGTGTGTGTGTGTGTGTGTGTGTGTGTGTGTTAGTTAGTGTTAGTTAGATTTAATTTTAAATCCAATGCTCGATTTGTGTTTTGGATCGTACATGAAACGCGTGAAGTGTACAATTTTAAATTCTGAATTAAGAAAAACGCAATACACTTATTTTTCTTTTTTCTTTTTAAACCGGTTGTTTTTTAACTAAAAAACGTGTTTTTGATTCTCCGTAATTATTTTCGAAAGTTTCAGTCTGTATTAAAATTTGAGAGTGATAATCATGAAATTATCTTTGTTAATATTTTTTATTGTTATCTCTCACCCCTTTATGGGCATTTGCTTTATTTGCATGTATGTGTTTTCACAGCCAAGTCTATCTATCGGTGCTTCCATAATGTCTAGTACTGTAATTTCCAAAGCTGTGTCGCTGCATTGAAATTTTCATAGTGTACTGCTGTCGTATATATAAATATACGTATATTGATTCAATGGCTGTCGTTTCCAAACAAATAATGTTCTCTGACAAATAGTTTTCACATTCGAGATTTAAAATAAGCTAGATGATTGAACAATATTTACTTAGTGATCCTTGATCTCGACGTTTATGATCTTTGATGACTGGCCCATGGAAATTCGTCCGCACGTGTGCCGGTTAGAGGTCTGTTGCAGGTCGTTTTGTAGACAGTACTGTAGCGTATTGGAAGTATGGGTTTTTCCCCCAAGACTCCACAGAGTGCCCGATACACAAACGTGTGTTTATCGGGGTACTATTTTCCAGTTCCCACCGTTTTTAAAACACGTGCAGAGTTTTGGCCTGAAGATTAATCCCTGGAATGGCGATTTCCCTAACCAGTGGTGGGGGTAACTGTTTGGAAAGACAGAAAATGTTTTCCATCATTTATATAATGTATAACCATATGTATAACCATATGGTGTATATGTATAACCATATATGTATATGTTATATGGTGTGTATATGGTGTATATGGTGTATATGTATATGGTGTATGGTGTTATATGTATATGGTGTATATGTATAACCAATATATGTATAACCATAAAGCAGTCTTCTCATAGCGATAGCTTCATGCGAGTGACATCGCCGGCGATAAAGTTTCGGCGTTAAGAAGAGCTGCCAGCCGATAATCTACCGACCCTCCCGGATTGTGGGAAAACAAATTCTAAGAAGACGGAGATTTTTAGGCCGAGAGGGAGAGTCTTGGTGTTTTTTTCAGGAGACGCTGCATAGAATGCGCCCTGAGTGGACGTGTTGGTTAGGCTCCTGTTTTTTTTTTTTTGGGGGGGGGGGGCGAGCTGGGTCCTGGTGCGTGCATTGCAAAACTGCACGTAGATTAAATGAATATGTTGCAATGGTTTAATGTTAATCTTTTTTTGTAAATAAATTTTGTTAAGTTTTTGTTTTAAAAATTGGCTTTCGAATTTTTATTTAGGACTCTGACTTTTTTGGTATGGATCAAATAGATGTGTAATTTTTTTAAAAATGCCTTAGAGTTTAGCCTTGTCGTGACGCCACAGTACGGTACAGAATTTTAATTCCATTGATTCGTCATGAGTCATTTGATCGTCTCGTGGAACACCCTTTTACTCCCGAGTCGGCGACTGGGGCTTAAGTCCAAGTATAATTGGGATTGGCAGCTGCTGCCTAGCGATGCATTTAATACCCCAATAAGCACTGAAGTTGTTATCATCGAATGTCAGTCGCTCACTCCAATAATAACTCGTTTCAGATAGGATTAAAGACTGCACTGAACGTATTATATATATATATATATATATATATATATATATATATATATATATATATATATATATATATATGTATATATATATATATATTATATATATATATGTATATATATATATATATATATATATATATATATATATATATATATATATATATATATATATATATATATATATATATATATATATATATATATATATATATATATATATATATATATATATACTAGCTGAGTGGCAACCCGATGTGTTGCTTTTTTGATTTAAAATGAAATGGTTTTATATCTTAAAGATTAAAAACTGTTTGATCACTTTTAAAAATATATTGGATTTTTTTAAAAAACAAAATGATTATATAAAATTTCCGTTTTCAAATTTTGAACTGCATACAGCTCGAATGCAGAGCAAATTAAAATAAAAGATGTTCCTGCAACCGGCGGCGAATGGTTTCGAACCCGGGACCTTAGGATTAGGCGTCAGGAGCGATACCGCTGAGCCACGATTAATGTGTGTGTGTGTGTGTGCGCGCGCGCGTGTACAACATGCATTTCCATCCTTCCGATTCTGTACAGATTCTCTCTTAAAAGGTAATTTTGTTCCAGCCTCCAGCACAGACTTCGAAAGCGCACTCCCTTTCGGAACACGGCTTCGACTATTCCGCGGACATCAAGTCTCTTTAGTATGCCCGGTGTGGTCGTTCGCCCCGCTTCCATTCTGGACACGCAAAGGCCCTTTCGCGAGAAGTCCGGCCCTTTTTCTATCGATTCACAAAGGGTTCATTAATAACCTGAACGGTAGTCCCGTGACGGACGATTGTTATGTTATTCCTTTTTTCTACTTTTGCATGACGCATACATGTAACCTGCAAATAGAATGTATGTCTGTAAAAACATTATATAAAGTCTCTCTTTTCTTCTTCCACCGGATGTCTTCGATCTTTTTTTCTTTGAGTACGTCGTTGAAGGATGTGTGCTACCACCTTCAGGAAGTGGCAAATGTTGTAGCGGCTAGAGTCTGCCGTTCTCCCTAACACTCTCTCCCGTTAAGGTGTTCCTTAACGGCAGACTCCCCTAGGGGAGTCTGCCGTTCTCCCCTTTGGGTGCCTTACATCCAAAGGGTACTATCGGCAGTGGTGTTCTTCGCGAGGATCATCCTTTTAGGGATATCTTACGCCATAAAGGATTACAGGCTGTGCTAAATGCATTATATTTCTATGTATGTATGTATGCATGTATAGGGTGAGCCATAGGTTCGTAAAAAATTTAAACATTCATAAAAAAGGAAGAAATTATGAAAAAGAACTGCGGTTTGCAAGAAAGGGCTTACAAGAAAGTCAAATTTATTTAGCATAAAAATAAATATTAGTTAAAAAGTCACCGGTAGAAGGCGCTGACGACCCGAAACACAATGAACAAGACAACAGTATGTTCCATTCATTTATTCTTGCTATAACAATTGTTCAACGTGACCTCCAGAACATTGTACGACATAACTAAGGCAATTCTTATCAGATGACCGACAACGCTCGATCATGTAATGATAACATTCTGAAAGCGAATGAGAAATCCTCGTCTATCAAGGTCATTTACTGCAAGATTGATTTGCATAATTCTGTTGAATCTCTAACCTGTCAGCGCCATCTAACTGTGACCTTTTTTTTGTTGATGCTAATCCGCCTTTCATGTCAGATCTTTCTTGCAAACCGCACTTTTTTATCATAATTTCTTCCTTTTTTACGAACTTTTGGCCCACTCGTATATACATACATACATGCATATATATATATATATATATATATCGTTTATCTAAAGTTTGCAAATACTATAGCCATATGCATGGCGCAGCCCAGCAGCTAACACAAAAAGAACAAAAACATAGGTGCATTAGCACTCAAAGATAGAAATATAGAAATATAGGTGAATGAACACCCAAAAGACAAAAAAAACAAGCAATTAGACTGTAAAAAGCCAAAAATATCAAGAAAAATATCAAGAAAATCACCAGTCTTTGCTTGGCTCATCAGCCGTGGGTAAAGCAAAGAAACATAATCAAACACAAGTGGTTTCGCCATGGTGTCATATTCAAAAACTTTTATATTAATATGGCTAAATTAGAAGACAAAAAAACAAAGAAATTATTATGATGACAAAAAAACAAAGAAATTATTATGACACGACGGTCGTAGGTAGGTGCTACAAAATAACCGTTTATAAAAGAAATATGAGCACCACCCCACGGGACCACTTGTAGCCCTGCAAATAAACGAAAAAGTCATACCAGAATAAACTGCATTAAAATAGAATTCTTCATATCCAGGCATCAGAGCTCGTACAAAAGAACAGGCGATTTAGAAACGATGAACATATCCGTCTATACCTTATATGCGTATTTGTTGTTTTTCTTCACCTTGTGTGTATATATATATATATATATATATATATATATATATATATATATATATATATATATATAAAAGACACAGTTGAAAGTGAAAAACCAATATATGCTCAGAACTACAAGACCCCATATATATATATATATATATATATATATATATATGTATATATATATATATATATATATATATATATATATATATATATATATATATATATATATATATATATATATATATATATATATATATATATACATATGTAGTGTGTGCTACCTTTAAATTAGTTCAGCTAGATTTTTGATGCAACAACCTGACACCTCAATATTAATACAAGATTCCGGATAACTCACAAACAGTCTTTCGTTAACGATAACAACAAACGTTTATTACAATGACGTTTCAATTTATTTATAACACACGAGATTTAACCCCTCAGGGTAATGACGACAGAACAATACTGCCAAGTACTCAACAACCTTGGACTTCTCGGAGTCGCTCAGACTTTCGCCACCTGGGAGCTTTCCGGATTCCCCATATATATATATATATATATATATATATATATATATATATATATATAT
Source organism: Dolomedes plantarius (assembly GCA_907164885.2). NCBI lineage: Eukaryota > Metazoa > Arthropoda > Arachnida > Araneae > Dolomedidae > Dolomedes > Dolomedes plantarius. Next base: position 225,193,817 of record OU015491.1, read on the forward strand.
ATATATATATATGACATGACTGCAACGCAGCTACAGAATAATCGTAGATAAGTCCACTGTGCGGGCGAAATACATAAAAATGAAGACTCACAGATTACAGGAACTCCATATCGATGTCGTGGCGTTTATGAAAAATTAATTAACCAGTCCGGTCCGCCAATTCGACTGAATCCCTCCAGCGGGAAAATGCGCGTCCTATCTCTATAAAATATATCCCTAAAACTCAACTTTGTTCTTTTTCGCGCGTTATGCAAAAGCGTGGGTGATCATCCAAAGCCCCTCTCTCGAACATTCGACGATTGCGTCAGACCGCGCGTGCGAGCAATTATCGATGACCATGAACTCTCCGCTGCGAAAACAACAACACTTCGCAAACGTAGAGTTCAGTATCTTCATGTTAGTGAATCATTCTTTTTATAAATAATTTCTAGATTTGACCTATATATATATATATATATATATATATATATATATATATATATATATATATATATATATATATATATATATACTGCAACGGGTCCAAAAGAAATTCCTTGAAAAGTCAGTCACCCACAAACAATTTTAATCGGCGTTCTTAACGCAAATACTAACGAAAAAAATGGCCTGTTTTGGCATCACAAAGGGCTCTTTAGGAAGTCTGCGTTTGTGCCCATTCTAACCACTCTTCTCATTCCAAAATTGACTTTTCTAACATACATTGACCCCTTATCCTCAAAGGAAATCTGTCTGATTTAAAAAATACATCGGCCCTTTAGCCAAGAGCCGACACCCTGCGTCACCATCCAACGGCCCCGTGTAGATTGCTCGTGTTCAGACAAAATGATTATCTATCGTCAAGAAAACCGCTCAACTACTCTTGCCCCATCATCGTTGATACTAAGCTAATATTTATGATACATAGAATTATATGGACGTAGAGTCATCCGAGCATCCGATGACGTAGGCATATCACCCCATCCACCCAACCCAGTGAATGCATTCTGTGGACATCTGCTATGACGAGGTCTGACCCGTTTAAGATTTCTATCCCCTGGCGGTGAAAAAGGAAAATATTCATTTTATGTATGCTTGGAGGGAAGACATCAGTTCTCTTGCTGTATGGAGTTGTGTTGTGAATAGTCGACTCTTGCGTGTTGCTTCTCTCGCTATCTCTTGGCCAGTGCTTCTCAGCCTGGGCAGGCCTGACACAAGAGGAAGGTGCGAATGGTTAGCAGAAATATGTGCAGAATGTTAAGTAAGGCGTAAGTTCAGGGGCGTAACTAGGCTGAGGCAACCGGGGCACTGCCCCGGGACGTCCGAGGTAAAGGGGCCCTCAAGACAGGGGGTAAAAAAAGAAGTCGTAATATTTCAGGGGAACTAATTTGCGCCCTGCCTCGAGGCCCCTAAATGCCTAGTTACGACCCTGCGTAAGTTACTAGTGTTACTTATGCCTTTTAGTCCCAGGGGTGACGCAGGGGTCGAAGGTCATGCAAAGGGGGGGGACTAAAAATGAAAAGGTTGAGAATTATTTCTATCAACCGGGAACACGGCTGTTAAACTGTCACCATGGGGGGGGGGATATATAAAAGTACTGTAATCGACTGTCTTGGATTTCTTATTTTTGTCTTCTGATAACTACCTCCCTTCGGTGGTATTACTTACACTTACTTACACACACACGGATATATATATATATATATATATATATATATATATATATATATATATGGTCACCTACATTCACGCAGGTGTTCGTTGGAGGGGAAATATCTTTTTTGGATGTTGGCAGCACTAATAAGGAAAGCACACAGGCATCTGGAATTCATTTCTGGTACTGTCGGCGTTAGCTGCAGATCATTTCTGACAAAGAGAATTTTTCATTCGTCGGATTTTCAAATGTCGTCTTTAGAGCATCGTGCAAGCATCAAATTCTGCGTTTTGCTCGAGAAATCACCTTCTGAGACGCCCGAGATGCTGGAGAAAGAATACGGAAACGATGCCATGAAAAAAACGGCTGTGTACGAGTGGCTTAAGCTATTTTTTAATAATTTGTAATCGACCTATTCCGGGAACTTTTTGACCCTACCTCGTATATATATATATATATAGTAATAAAATGAATCGGTGGCGATGAAACATCAGTTTAGGGAACTTGTGATTTTCCACACAGTTCGGTAGTCACGGCACAAGGTAGGAAGGCAAATGGATAGGAAAAACCAAATAGACTGGCGAAGAAGAGGCGCTTTCAATTCGATGAATCTTTATTTTCAGTAATTTCCGGGGAACATCCATTTCAGTTGGATGGACATATTGCGCGATGGACGGGGAACAGGGCCCCCGGCCGCACCTTTTGACAGCAACGAACTCACATGTTTACTCGTTGAGAGCAGACAAACAGCAGACTACAGAAGCCCGAAAATTCTCGCCCGCGTACTATTAAATTGACCATCCGATTGGTCAAAGCTCATCACCTGACTTAAACGCCATATGGGGTGATCCCTTTCGTCATAGTTATCGAATAGACTTCGTTATATAATTCTTTCCGCGTGTGGTCTTAGGGTAAAATCTACTAGATTATTTTGGTTGGATTTAAGGGGTAATGCTTTATTGCAAAAAGGGTGAAAGATTTTGGATTGGCGTTTTAATAATAATGAAAAGGGTTTGAAATTTATTTCATATATATATATATATATATGTGTGTGTGTTTGAGTGTGTGTGTGTTAGTTATCTATATATATATATATATAACAGTTCCGTAACTGACTGACTGACTCACTGACAGATAACGCACAGACCCAACTGTTGGACCTAAATGGCTGACAATTTGCAGGGCGATTCTTCTTATTGTGTAGGGGTGCACTAAGAAAGATTTTTGAAAAATTCCCCTTGGATTTTTTAAAAATTAAATTTTTAAGCTGTTATTGTAACATTTTTTAAAGTTTGCATTTAAAATAACAATCTGAGGTTTATGAAATTTATATCACGAGAAATATATATATATATATATATATATATATAATATATATATTAATAATAATAAGGTGATAAAAATTCCTTTAAAATGAAAACTTTTTCGAATCTTTACCTCCATTTTCTGATTTTTGGTGAATTTCTAAAGATCTATTTTTAGAATTTAATTTATTAAATGCCGATCACGCGGTTTCTTTTCTTTTTGTGATACTTTAAATTAATTTTGCGTCACGTGCGTAACAACGAAATAAATTGCCAAAAATAATATTGAAATACGGTAAAAGATAAAAATGAACCACTAGACTCATTGAGACTGACGTTTTTTAAGAATTTAATTCAAATTAGTGTGTTTTATGGATATTAAACATACAAATTAATTGCATACATTGACCGTTTGATTTAATTTGAATATTTTCTTCTACATTATTTTGTTTATAAAAAATATCCGTTGCGATTTTTTATGAATATTTTTTTTTTGCATTAACTACATACATTGACCGTTGTATTTGATTTGAATGTACTCCGTAGCGAAGCACAGGTATTCAGCTAGTGTATACATATACAGGTATAATTATATATACATGTGTACCTATACAGTGTGATAGGACGCGATGGGTGTCAATAGACCCATTACCCAAAGACCACGACCGAAAAATGAAAGGTGGACGCGTTGGGTAGGACGACCACCTCTGTATCCCCTAAGCTTTACCAAATAAATAAATAAAAAAATAAATCGGCAAGCAGCTGAATCGAATTTTAAAAAAATGACGTCGTCTCTCTCACATTCCCGTGGCACTTTTTCGGGGGGGTAGGGGCTTTTCGTTGAGTCTGCGCAAAAATGAGAATTCAGGTTTTTGTTTTGTTTGCGTTTAGGAAATGGCATGATACCCTTAATAAATACTCTCTAATGAATCTGTTCATCCAGCAGCATTTTTCGCAGTAGAAACTCGGATTGGTGAAAACGCTTGTCCATCTTCGACAAAGGAATTCCGTCGGGGGGGGGGGGAGGGGGGTTGTTCGTCTCTCAATCGGGCAAAAAATAGGACGGTCTCTCACCTGATGGAAACGGAATTGGAAAAATTCATGATATTCCAGCCATGTCTTCGCGACTGGTGCTCGTACACCCGGGATTTAAAAGAGTCGATTTTCGAACCTTTTCTTCAGACATCGTTCGCAAGCAATGCTTCGCGTGATCTGAATCTGAAATGGTGGAGAAAACTCGAGCCGCCGAAATCCGAAAGTTCTGTAATCTCGAGTGGGGTTATTTCAACGACAGATGATATCTCCGTAACAAGTATATATATATATATATATATATATATATATATATATATATATATATATATATATATACACTCAAGAGCCAAAACATTATGACCACCCCTACATTTTGCAATGAATTCGCCTGGATGACGTGGAAAGCACGTGATCAGGTGGAAGTGGTATTTAACTGCTGCTGGAGAGTCTGAAGAATAATTCTTTCACTTACTTCTGTGTGTGATGGGAAAGGCTGCGGATCTAAGCGACTTTGATAGAGGGCAGATTGTAATGGCTCGAAGGCTCGGAACAAGTATTTCTGAAACTGCACGACTCGTGGGTTGTTCGCGACCTACACTTGTTAGTACTTATGCAAAGTGGATGAATGACGGTGAAACCAGCAGTAGACGACAAGGTGTTGGACGTCCACACGCTATCAAAGAAAAAGGTCGTCGGAGACTGTCTCGCATGGTGAAGCAAAACCGGAGCCAGACAGTGGCTTAGCTGACAGCCCAATACAATGCAGGGCCAAGTAGAATAGTATCGCAGCACACTGTTCAGCGGACACTGTTGGATATGGGGCTACGCAGCAAACGTCCCACTCGTGTGCCTTTGCTGACCAAGCGTCATCGCCAACTGCGCCTGCGCTGGGCCCGGGAACATCGCGACTGGTCCATGGATCAGTGGGAGAGAGTTGCCTGGTCAGATGAATCACGGTTTGTCATTCATCACGCCGATGGCAGTGTCAGGATACGCCGTCTTCCAGGCGAACTGTTGCTCCCTCAATGTACAGTAGGTCATACAATGGAATGCACCGGAATACTGGTGAATTAACTGCCCAGTTGCAAAGATTATGGCATGATTTTCCGCAGGAGATCATAGGTGACCTCATTGATTCGATGCCACTCCATGTTTCGGCTTGTATAGCTGCCAGAGGTTGATTTACTACTTACTGATTTGTAATCTTTTTCATGCCATATATTCTTAATAAAATGGTCTGTTCTTCTGAATTTGTAGTCATTTGCTTATCGCCTCATACACTACATACATGTTAAGTTTCGTGATAGTAGCTCGTTTCCTTCTGGGTGCATATATTTTTTTTTGTGACAGAGTGTATATATATATATATATATATATATATATATATATATATATATATATATATATATATATATATATATATATATATATATATATATATATATATATATATATATATATAATCTGCATCGTAGGGAGATGCCGCCGTCAGGTGTTTGTGTGGTATGTCTAGGTTCGATTGGTGAAGTTGCCACGATCAAACGAATTTTTGTCGTCCAGGATTCGCAACTAGCCGGCACCATTGTTCGGCGAAGAGCTTCACCGGGGTTCTCATGGCGACCCTTTTGGAGGAAGCTCCCATGAGTGAGACAGCCCACCCACAACTCTGCCGCATTGGGACAGATCCATATGACGACATATGGATTCTATAAAATTTAATGAAAAGAATGAACTGGATTGAGAATTGAACCCTTTTGGTGTTATGAGAACGTTTTCGATCCCCCCTCCTTTTCACGAATGAACTGGCTCTCATGACCGCCACCTGTTTCGTTCTTACGGGCGGATCTTGGTCGTGGATTGCAACTTAACTGCCGCAATCGGTGAAAACAGACTCTAACAGTTTGGGAATACCGATTGGCGTTTGAAGAAAGAATGGGCTCTATTCCGAGCCTCAGTGGAGTTTTCGGATTCCCTGTTTGGCGAGACATAGATCGCTGAAACGTGCCGGCCGTTCCCTGTCAGTCAGCGCGACCCCAAAATAGATTCTTTTCCCTCCGCTTCCATTCACTGCTCCCGACGCAAATTGGCTTCCTTTTGTTTCTGACTTTTCGAACTGTTTCCGGAGGCCAGTTTTCGAATTCCGCTCGCTCGTTCTGAATCAAAATTGTTCGGGGAAACTCCCTAATTGGGTAGGAATGGACCTCCCTTCCCCTCGAGGCTGCCGTCGAAACGGCGGGCCACAACTATTGCAAAAAGAACGGGACGTTAAGTCTCAGATTTTTTGATTTCCGATAAAATCTAGAAAATACTGAAATGAGGAAATTTACGCACACATGTATATATGCGTAAACTCACATACATATGTATATATGCAAAGTACTGTATGGCTGTGGAAAACCTTTGATAAATAAGCATGACCATAAATACGACGGCCATTAATTAATGAAATATTGACACGGGATATAAAATGCTTAGTCCATCAGTACGATGCGACTAATTACTTGTAAGACAGACCGGTAACCAAAACATGGCTGTGTTTATCCTGTCGCTGTGTAGTCGTGTGATGTTTGTGGGTAGAGATAATTCGCTCTGAGGTAAGGCAGGTATGTGACATACGGGTGGTGTAAGCTGCTTACCTGGGTTCTGCAGCGTGGGGGCTCTACAACAGTGTTGCCACTATTAAAGTTCCATCCCCCGCACTTAATTGACGTATTGAGAGTAGCATTTAGCAAGTGTCTGAAATGTCCCGATGTGTCTGAAATAGTCCAAAGTTTATCTTAAAATAAACTTATGAATGCATTTAGGTTTTGAGTTTTACTTCTTACGTTATTATTTTATGAGTTATAATGTAGTATGTTGCAGCCCGCGTCACGTATCATACGTTAAATGTAGCCCTCTTTAGAACGGGAAATTTCATAACCCTTTGTAACAACGGCCATTAAGGGGGTTATATATATATATATATGTATAATAGAGATAGAGAATTAATATATATATATATATATATATATATATATATATATATATTAATTCAAGAATAGAGAACTAATATATATATATATATATATATATATATATATATATATATATATATATATTAATTCTTGGGTCCGTATTCTTGGAATAGATGCTATCCCACACCGTAAAGAAAAGGTTAATCCTGTTCAATCGGCATGTCTGAGCGATTAAAAAAAACGGCAAAAAAAAATTGGGTAGCCTTCCATCCCAATGGAAGCTGATTTTGGATATCAAGGGCATCGAGTGCTAAAATATGTTCGCCTTTTTGCAAAGAAATCTGTGCATGAGACACCCATCGTGACAGATTTATTCCATTTTCTGCTTATCGAGTCTTGCACGAAAGACACGGAGCTAGAGATAAGCAGTACCACAAGTGGTTTCTTTTCGAAATTTATCTCGGTTTCAAAGGGTTCGAACCTAAAAAGGGAAATGTTCTTTTATCGCACGTTTCCGTGTCTCCAGAAAAGGTTCCGTTTTTTTCATAGCATTAGCTGAAAACGGGCTATACAACTTGTAGAATCCAACGACATCAATCGAATGTATCTGCTATGATGGCATTGCCAAATATAGCATTATAAGGCTCTCAACACACACACACACACACACACACACACACATATATATATATATATATATATATATATATATATATATATATATGTATGTATATACATATATACAGTGCTAGATTTCTAGAAATAGAGGTGCCGGAACGGTAACTTTCCAGGAGAGTACCAACAGAGTAATTTGTGACTAAATAAATGTTTTTAACTATCGTAATTTTTTTTCCTAAAGAGAGGTACCGGAGCGCCGTTTTGGCGCGTTCCGCCTCAACTCTAGCCATGCATATATATATGTATATATATATATAAGTATATATATGTATATATATATATATATATATATGTATATATGTAAATATATATGTAGATATGTATATATGTATATATATATGTATATATATATATAAGTATATATATTTATATATATATATATGTATATATGTATATATGTATATATATATGTATATATATTTATATATATATATATATGTATATATGTAAATATATATGTAGATATGTATATATGTATATATATATGTATATATATATAAGTATATATATTTATATATATATATATGTATATATGTATATATGTATATATATATGTATATATATTTATATATATATATATATGTATATATATATGTATATACATATATATATGTATATATATATAAGTATATATATATATATATATATATATATATATATATAATATATATATATATATATATATATATATATATATATATATATATATACAGTCGAACCTACATATATCAAAGTAGCAAAATACCGGAAAAATATTCGATATATAGAAATTTCGATATATAGAATTGATGTTAGTTTTATCATAATTCTCCTAAAACATTAAAATTAAAGCTAATTTTCATATACGAAACTCCATTTCCAATTTATATGCGAATCACATTACATGAAAGTTAATCACTAAAAATTGAATTAATGTGAAAGATTTATTGAGTACTATATACCTTAAAAAAACCAATAATCGAGTTAGTTGTTACAGTGATCACAGTTACATTCTTTAAAAAAAAACTACGTATATCTTGCTGAACAGCCAGTTTTGCGGGAAGTTCATCGAAGAAATGCTCGCATTTATTTAGTCCATTAAAAACTTCACCAGGGATGTTTTCCTTGAATTGAATCCACGAAGTATTGTTTCAAACGCCGAAAATTGGGAGATTTTATTCTAAAGTGGAATAAAATCTCCCAATATGTCGAAAAAAATTTCGATATATAGAGATTTTTTCGATATATAGAAACAGTTTTTCTATGTAATGAACATGGAGAAAGAGTTCGATATATAGAAAATTTCGATATAGGGAAGTTCGATATATGGAGGTTCGACTGTATATATATATATATATATATATATATATATATATATATATATATATATATATATATATATATATATATATATATATATATGTAAATATATATGTATATATGTATATATACAGTGGAATCTCGATCTATCGTTTTTCAAGGGACCGATTGAAATGAACGATAAATGCGGGAATATGATAGATGCGGAAACATAACAAAGCAATATGATCGTTGGGACTGTATAAAATGAACAACACATACTGAAAAGCGATGGATCCGAAAACGATCGATCGAGATTCCACTGTATATGTATATATATATATATATATATATATATATATATATATATATATATATATATATATATATATATATTTAAGACAAAATGTCAAAACAGCATAAACTCTATTACTACTTGCAGCCAGGGTCTAAAAACATGAAAAGAAAAGTATTTAAAAGGTTTTAGACAGCATCTCTAGATCAGCGGTGCCGATACTGACTAAAAACAGTGGATTGTTTCTGATAAGTATGATCTAAGGAATAAACATACTTAGACACCGAATAATCCATCAGAAACAAAAGAATTGAATAAAAAGTTGCTCAATCAAAGAACACCAAGCCTGGTGCTAGAGAAAGTTGAAGTTAAGAGTAGGAAACCGCAAGGAGACTGACGTCACAAACCTCACAACCATGGAGTTAATGGAAACACAGATGCAGACTTACAATGGAGACTGTGTTAGAGGACATATAAACCAATATTAAATTTGTATTTTTTTCTAAGAGTAAAATATTATTATTTATTGTTAATTATTATTATTATTATTTTTACTTAAGAATATAATTATTATTAATTAATGTTAATTTATAGTAATTATTTTCACAAAATAAACTATTTTATTACTTATATTTTATTTCTAATTAATTGCAACAGATCAAGCTATTCATTAAATATAAAACAATTAATTATGAGCTTGGAAATACTATCGGGGTAATGATTACGTTTTGCACAACTAATAAGTCTTTAATATGCTTATTCCTATTGTCCTTAGAACAATATAGTCTTGGATTTATTCTAAGGATATGTATTGTCTTAATATATATATATATATATATATATATATATATATATATATATACAGGTGGTTATTAAAATAATGAATGGAAAAACTAAGAAACATCATGAAAACCTTTATTAATACGGCCCACGATCACCTTTTTCATATAATACCACCTGATTCACCTTGGAATTGGATTATACAAGTCATGGATAGGGGTCAAGAATATTATACCATTCTCCAGGGAAAAATCATGAAAGTTCGTGTAGAGATGCTGTGGTGGATATCGATACCTAGCTCTATCCACTTATACAGATCACTGTGGTTGGATAATATATAGTCGGGGGGATTGTACAGGGCAAGATAAGATATTTGACTTCTTTTTCATACTCTTCAAACCAATACTTGATAGATTTAGCTGCGTGTATAGGGGGATTATCATCCTAGAGAACACTATCTTCCGCAAGAAACAATGTTTGCACCATAGGATGGATAAGTGAGCTCAAATTTCGACATAGTCCTACCTATTCAATCTCCCTTTTAGGGTTACAACAGGGCCTGAAGAAAACCATGAGATGCCCTCCCAAACCCTGATAGATCTACCTCCATCATTGATGGCTGAGATGAGACAGCCAGAATCTTACGCTTGTGTAGGTGTTCTCCAGACATACGCCCATCCTGTTGCGAGGAACAATGTGAACAATGAATCGCAGGACAAAAAACCGTTTCTCGACATATTGCTTGACCAGGATTTGCACTCGTGGCACCATTGTGGACGATATTTTGTATCTGCATCTATTACAAGTGGCTCGGGAATAGCTACTCTTCCGTAAATGCTTTCTTTGTGAAGTTCCCTTCTACCTCTACTGGTTGATACTAGAACATGGAGATTAAGCTGTTCGGTCACATTGATTAGAGTTGTTTTATTTCTTCATGTCACTATCCGCTTCAATACCTCGTCCCTCTCTATCACTCAGCTCTCCCTTTCGTCCACTATTCTGTTTGGCAAAGGATGTTTTTACGTGCAATCTGTATGCTAACATGACTTCCGATACCATAGCTCGAAAAACACCCATTAGCCCGGGAGTTACAGTAATACACACTCCAATTTAAACGCGCTCAAACAATTTGCCCTGTTCACAAGGTCTGCAAGCTTTGACATTTTACTCTGTTCTCTTCAAAAGCACGATGCCCTTAGCTTCATTACTGCTACCTGTCAATAGACTAATACATACACTATATTATAGAAAAATATACCAGTGGCCAGATTTGTTTTTTAAGGAATACGAAGTACATTCATAAACACCACTAATATTTTGTTAGGTGTTTCCATTATTTTGATAACCACCTGTACATATATATATATATATATATATATATATATATATATATATATATATATATATATATATATATTCATTGCATGACCTATAAGCGACCCCATTTCTCTGGCGCAGCTCCCTTTACTGCCGCTGAATAACTCTTACTCCACGGAGGCCGTGACGTGGAAGCTTCTCTTCGGATTTCGACGAGGTTTCCAGGAGATAAGACGCGCAGATGAACGAGAAAACAAAATGTTTCTTTTCCAGACACATATATTATTATTATTATTATATATATATATATATATATATATATATATATATATATATATATATATATATATATATGTATGTATGTATGTACCCTCGGGACAAACATGCATACATACCTGCCGCGTTTGAAAAAAAAATACAAATAGAATAAAATGTAATAAATAAATAAATAAATAAATAAATATATATATATATATATTTATATGTATATAAAATGCTGCAGAACTTCTTATTCTCGTCCAAAGATGAGAGGGGGAGAAGAAAAGGCGGCGTTTGGGAGAGAGAGAATCGGAAATGAGGTCCTCGGGGGAAGAGAAAACAATTTCTCGGCACACAAATATTATTGAATCCACGTCTCTGCCAAAAAGTGGATCGGCGAAGTTTAAAGATTCATTTGAAAAGAATCCTCCCGTCACGTTTGTCTGGAGGCGGAGGCTGCAAATGAGATGGGGTTGGCCAAAAGAAACACATCGACTCCCGGAGAGCGTATTTTCCCGCGACGGGGAATGATGGCTCACTTACCTCGGGGTCATAAACGAGAAAAGTTTCCAACTCATGGAATGAAAGGGGATTGAGGGTGTTGAAATTCCCCATCTCCGAACTTTTGCCGTCTGCAGTGATATCCCGCATGGAGTCTGTTGACTTTATCTGCTGCCCGGAGTAAGTCATTTCTTCCTATCTCATTCCTCCGTTCCATTCCATAATTCCGTGTTCTCGGATTCACTTTGCCGCACCTTTCGGGCTCGACTCCAGTCGTCTCCAATCACACGAAGGAGTTCACATGTGCGTGATTTAGAGACAATCCCACCTTCTGCTGTCTGCCACTCAAGCGTTCGAAAAAAGTGTCGATTTTGAGTGGGACTCTGTTATGCCCATTACTCGTGTTTCACGAGATTCCATTTGATCGATCTTATGGTATAGTTTAGGGCTATGAATGATGTAGGGCTATGAAGTTTCAGGCTTAGGACACCGGGATCAGGATATGATAGTATATGATAGTATATGAGGATATGATAGTCCTTGCCGTGGCTCATCATAGTATCATAAGCTACGGCATGGACATTGACCCTGGTGGTCCAACCTTTTGGCTTGCCCGGATCGAACCGAGGGTGAAGGAATAGCCCCTGCCCGCATATGAAATATAGAATACTGTTGATTCAAATATATCACAAAACTTTCTTCATTTTTTGTAAAATCAGAAGGAAAAGAGCAACATACACATCTAACTAGTGACATATTTTACCTCTTTTTGTGAATCTAAGGCCGTCTGCACACGGAGCAACTCAAAAGAAAATGATAACTGACTCCAATCACAAACCATTCCGTGATGAGTCGTAACCTATGTAATTGAATGGAGCCACGCACACGGCGCAACTTGTTACAAACCCGTCGCGACGGGTTTGTAACCAGTTGCGCCGTGTGCGTGGCTCCATTCAATTACATAGGTTACGACTCATCACGGAATGGTTTGTGATTGGAGTCAGTTATCATTTTCTTTTGAGTTGCTCCGTGTGCAGACGGCCTAATTCTTCAATGTCTCGCTGGATGGAAATAGTGGCAATTCCTGAAGTTTTCTCATCAGACCTTTTGAATCTCATTTTACTCTTTGAGTGCTTCCTCTTTGAAAATAGTTCCCAGATGTAGCTAGTACCAAAACGCGTTGATGTGAACAGGATATGATTGTGAAAACAGGGTTACTGTTGAATCCAGTTAATTGGACCAGCTGCTTTTATTCGGACCGAATCCCGTCTCGTAATATAGGGCATGTTCGTGTAATCGGACAGCCGGTTATTAGGACCAAACTGATCGCGTCCCGATGTGGTCCGATTAACCGGAATCGACTGTATTTTTCTTTGGGAAGATAGATCTTATAAAGTGAATGCTAGCTGTCGAGGGTCACGGGTTGGACATTCCTGCTCTTTTTCGTCCCTTTCTTTCAACTGGAAAAGCCTATTTCATTCACCGATTTGGCATTCGAAAAGCAGCTGTAGGCCGATCCCTTCTATTTCTATAACACGAACCGAAATGACGAAGGGGAGGTGAGGTGAACGTCGCTGCTGCGAAGTCTCTTTGACTTGCAGGCGATTCCACGCGGTCACAGAGAGACTGGATCGGACGGCCACTCGCTGCGTGGTCACCTCGAACATCGTAGAAACCTCTAAAGCAGGGGTTTCCAAACGGTGGTCCGTGGACTCCAAATGGTCCGCGAGAGCCTCGTCAGTGTCCAGCACCACATATAAAAAAAGTCGCTAAATAAATGGGGATTTTGAAACCAATGTTCATTGAAGTAGATGGGCGGATTATATCCGATGATTATCAGGTGTTGAATTAAAATTTCTTTAAAGTTTAACATAATTATTTTATTATCTGTATCCCTTTTGCCTTTCTGTATCTCTTTTGTCTGAGGGATATTCTATACCTCCCATACCACGCGGAAGATCCCCCCCCCCCAAGTTAGTGGTGGTGGTGGTGGTCCGCACATGGTTCAATTTCTGGCTTAGTGGTCCGCAGACTTCTACAGATTGGGAACCACTGTTCTAAAGTGAAGAAAATAAGATTGTGTTTTTATTGTTTCCTACAATTTTGTGCTAAACGAAAGCGTGTCCGTCGGATTTTATTCCCCCCCCCCCCAACCACTTGTAGGATGAACGACGCTCTTCCGGAATGTCGAGTCAATATTGGTTTCACGCGATCTCGCCGCACGCAAACAGTTTCGGATGCCACTGTACGCGGATGCAATTTCTTTCTTCTCCCACCTCAGATAAGAGGCGTCGTTTTTTTACCTCTTCCCGCATCGAAAACAGTGTGGTTTGGACGGAGGCGCCCTCTCTCTGTCTCTCCGGGTCGGACATATTGTTTGCGAGAAACGAAGATAAGAGAAAGAACCTAATTTCGTCGCATCGATCAGATTAAAGTGCTGCGCGTGTCATTTTTATCATCCAACATTTTGAGAGCGCCTTTGCCAAAAATGGACTAAAAAAGGGGATTTCGATTCTGCATTAGATTGATTCCCTTTTTTGCTCCTTCCGCGTTTTCTTCGATGCCGTCTCCATTGTGTTTTTCGAGCCCGAGGCCTGCTTTGGATGTTGCTTGATTTATTTTTTTTTATTTATTGAACAACAAGTTTTGGGGAAAAAATGCTGTTGTACAATGAATGGAACATAGCGGGGAAGATAAAATTCTGAGCGCTGCTTTTTCGGGTTTTTTTTTTTTTGGTATTCGCTCAGGTTACGCGGGGATTTTATTTATTTTTTTTTCAGACTCGGATAGATGGAGATGTAGACGCAAAAAACAGATTCAAAGTTTCTGGTACATTTCGATCCCCCTTTTTTTTTTCGAAACAATTCTTTTCCCCGTACAGGCAGCCGTTTGGGGAAAGTTTTCTGTAGTCACGGAGGATGGATATTTTTGTGCGTCTCGAGACACGTTTGGGTCGTAGAAGGCGGAAAACCTCTCGCGCTGGAGTCGACACTCAGGCGATGGAACACAATCCTTGCCCGCTGATCCCGAAAATATGGACACCATCTGCACACACACACATACGTATAGGTGGCCCAAATGAAAGAATGAGCGGTAGTGCTTAAATACACGGGATCTACCACATTATCCTTACCGTCATATGACACCGCGGTTTTGCTCGCCACTTTTCTGGGGGGACCGTATAGGTAGACCAGCATTACCCCCCTATAGGCCGGTCCCGTAATTTTGAACCGAGTCGATGAACGAGACCGGAACACTTGACCCCGCACCCCCAGAGATAAATTTGAGAACTTGGAGGACATTGCAACCACGACAGATTTTACGAGCACCAGCCGCCATTAGTGACACGGTGGCGGATTTTGTCAG
>OU015491.1:225214212-225219212 GCA_907164885.2 Dolomedes plantarius
TAGCTTTTATAATTATTAATAAAATACTTCTTTAATCTTTTATAAAAAATTCAAGTATGATTTCAATTTTATGTATCAAAAATGATACATGGTGTGCTTACGCCATTTTTTAAAGGAAATGGCGGGAAGAAAGTTTTTAACACAGAAAGAAATTGAGGAACTTATGAACAGATCGTGGAGTGATCATAGTAAAGATGGACCTGATTCAGAAAGCGATGGCAGCATAGGTCATCCTAATTATAAACCAAACAAAGTTTGTGATGGAATTTTTGATGGTAGTAGTGATTCGGAAGATGAGGTATCATTACTTGATAATAGCGATGTTCTTGATCTGCCTAATGGTGGGAACATGCCAAAAACTAATAGAAATGATACAGGGAGAACAAAGCCTGCAATCAACTGGAAGAAAACTAATTTACTTCTAAATGATGATCAAATTTTATTCCGATGTGACGAGAATCTCGCTCCTGAAATTATGAATTTAAACACACCTCTAGATTTTTTCGTTATCTTTTTACAGAAGGTTTCATTGAGCATATAGTTCAAGAAACAAATTTATTCAGTGTACCCCCCCCCCCTCAAAAAAAAAATAAAAAAAAAAAAAACAACCCAGAAAAGTGTGTCAATGTAACGAATTTAGAAATTAAACAATACATTGGTATTTGTATAATGAAGTCTATTGTACATGTACCAAACACTAGGGCAGGGGTCCCCAACCTTTTTGTACCTAAGAGCATATTCTAGAATACCGGTCGGACGGCGGGCACCATTTATTTTTTCGAGGGGAATTTATAGTTGGACATAGTTAATAATACATACACATAATATACAAAAAAACATATAATTCCAAAAATATAATTAAACATAAAAAAATTCTTGTTAATATTTTTGTGTAAAATAAATGATTACTAAATAATGCATACAAAATCTACAAAGTATAAAAATTCTTTATAAAAAACGCCATTTCTACTTTTGTGTGGTTAATCATTAAAAATAAGAAAACTTTTACATAGCATTTTATTGAAAACTGAAATATTTTTATCGTGGTCGCACAGCGGTGGGCACACGTAAAACGATCGGCGGGCGCCATGGTGCCCGCGGGCATAGGGTTGGGGACCCCTGCACTAGGGCATATTAGTCACCTGCCATAGGCAATGATGTAATAAAAGAATGTATGTCATTAAAACGCTTTGAAAAGATAAGAGAATTTCTACATTTTAATGACAACAGTAAACAACCACCACATGATGACCCTCAGCATGATCGTTTATATAAACTTCGACCAGTTGTAAATGCTTTGCTTGAAAGATTTTATACCGTCCCTATGGAATCGCGCCTTTCTGTTTAAACTTATTTATTGTTTATTATTGTTTTAATTCGCACGGGATTTATATTGTGTCATTAATTTATTTTTTTTGTTGGTGATTAAATAATAAAATTAATCCGATTAAAAATTATGCTAGGTAATATCTAAATAAAAATAATTAATTTATATATTAAAATTTGTAATTTTAATAAAAATAATTAATTTATATATTAAAATTTTTAATTTTAATAAAAATAATTAATTTATATATTAAAATTTTTAATTTTAATAAAATAGAGAGAGAGAGTTGGTTGAATAAAAGAGGGCTGCGCTTTTTGGTGTGACAAAAATACACTAATATAATCAATAGAAATCTACTTATTAAATCCGTTTAGAGTTGAAAAAATAATGTAAAGAACTTCGTTCCTGACGGGGGTCCCCCGACCGCACAATTTTTTTGTATTATCGAAAACAGTAGTATTTTCATGACGTGAATTCAATAAAAGAACATTATTGTTTTTTTTACCATGATACACAATCAATGTAATATCTTGATCATTTTTGAAAAAATTGAAAGATGGAATTTTGGATGTTTGCATTTATATGGAATTTTGCATTTTTTTTATTTCCGGTGGAATTTCCTCCCGTGATCGATTTATCGAAACGACAAGTGAAGTTTTGATACTTTTTTAGATCTGTTGACAGAGGAAGTAAAGTAAAGAAATTAGTAGCATTTATTTTCCTGACTTTGTTTTTTTATGGTTCCACGAGCCGAAGAACTATATACAGGTAACCCTCCTATAACGCGGTAGATAGGTTCCTAGAAAATGCCGTGCTGTGTGAAACCGTGTTATATGAGACCCAAAGCCAGTACAAAAAGGGGGGGGGGTTATGTTCTAAAAACTTACTTAAAAACATTTTTTAAAAATTCCATATAAGCAACTTAATTGTTATTAAAAATATAAATGTATGTATAACACAAAACGAAGAGAAACAAAAATAATATTATTTTCATTTAATGCAACCTTCATTTAATAAATTTCTTCCTCATCACTGATCAGTACATTCAAACGAGAACGTTTTTTGGATTGAACGATATCACCTTAACTTTCAGAAACTTTTTCTTCATTTAGATATTTTTGCACCTTCTATCATCTTTAAAAAGTCTGTAATTTTGGTTTATTTGCTGGTTCTTACATGGTCATTGTAGATTCACGGTACGGAGATAAACAATTTTTCAGCTGTTTCGGCTTCTTTCAGCGGAAGGGTCTGCATTCAGGAAAAATGATTCAAGATTTTCAGCTAAGCTTAGGCCTTCTTGTAATTTTATAGATTTATAAATGAATAAATTATAATTTATGTACATATTTTCATGTAAAGCCACTAAAGTTCATTATTCCTTCCCGTCATCATTTTAAGGTAATTTAGTTTTTAAATGTGTTAGACAAAAATCATGTTATCTAGTGCTATAGAAGTACAGTGTTTTAGAAAGGTTTTCGAAATTGTTTTATCGTTTAGAGCAAAACCGTGTTGTAAGATGACGTGCTGTAGGAGGGCTACTTGTATTCTCTTTGGGATTGCTTAGCTGGACGCAGTTCTGTTTTCCCTAAATATGGAAAATCATTGAGCATATACATAGTTTCAACATCCGAGGACAACCAAAATTTAATTCCGTATTTGCACGACGACGGCTCTTTACTTCTCAGGCATTATAAGCAATGAAATGAGTTTATTTTGAAAATCGTGCAGTTGTAACATTACCACAGAAAGTCCAAAGTCTAAAAAAGCTGAATATCGGCAGAATGTTTGTCTATCGAACAATAGAGCGATTCAACAACGCCGGAACTGTTGCTTGTTGAAATTCCTTTCAAAATATTTTATAATTCATTCCAAAAGTTGTAACAGTATTAATGGGAAGACTAGGTATTGTAGACAAAATTCTGAGGAACTTACCTCAATTAGAATATTTCTTTTCCCTAAACCACTCTAATAACTTCTGGAAAAAAAACGGTGGAGGTTATATATAACCAATAATAACGAATTAGAACATTCGCACCAAATTTTTATTTTAATTTTCCCATAATATTTGAAATGGGTGATTTTGATCCTTCCTGGCGGTCTGGATTATTTAGGATCTAGATATCTATTTATGAGACCGCAAAAGAAAAGAAAAAATATATCGTTATTTTAAATAAATAACCGCTATTTGAAATAATTTTTAATTATTTAGGAAAAGTCGTACAAAGCTAGGTTGCTAACATTTATTAAACAAAGGTTATGTAAAGCCAATATATGAAAAGAATCATTATGACCTCATCTGTTCAAAATGATCCTTTCTAGTGTTAACATATATATATATATATATATATATATATATATATATATATATATATATATATATATATATATACTGATGGATTTAAATACTTAGGTGTAATTTTCGATAGAAAACTTACATGGAGGTCTCATGTGGCGGACATCATCCGACGTGCTATGAAAAGACTTAATCTCTTAAAAATATTAGCGGGTTCTAAATGGGGCTGTTCAAGAGCCACTTTGAATTTTACATACAAAACGTATATTTTACCTATTCTTGTTTACTGTTGCGAGCCGCTGATTACAGGATCAGAGCAAGTTTTTCATCTTTGTGAGATTTTTCAAAATCAGGCTCTGCGATTGATTACGGGGGCAGTGAAGACAACACCCATTGACTGTATGCTGCTCAGCACTGATAACAGGCCTTTCAAGATAATTATTCAAGAAAGAGCCCTTCTCCTCTGGGAGAGAATACTTAGAATCCCTGGGTGTTTGTCCCTGTGGAACCAGGACTCTCTAAACTGTGGGAGAAACTTGAAAACACAGAGTGGTTTTTGCCAGGGAGTTGCTGATATTAGATCTAAGCTAGATTTGAATTTCGAGGTTGAACATTTCTCTCCCCCCATCAGCCCTATTGTTGATAAGAAATTTTCTATCCACCTAGAACTGATCAAGGATGTTTCTAAATCGGAGACTAGTGACATAGTGCTAAGAACTCTCGCTCTCGAGACAATGGAATCATTTTACCCTGAGGAGGAATGGTTAAGAATATATACTGACGGTTCCAGAGTGAGCGGTTGTGTTAACGCCGGTGCTGGTGTTTACTGTGAACTTTTTTGCCTTTATACTCCCGTCGGTATCCATAGCTCAGCTTTCGATGGTGAGATCGCGGCCATCTGCCAGGCCCTGTCACAACTACGGCCTCGTCTGGACTCCTTTTCGAAAGTTGTATTACTATCGGATTCAAAGGCCGCACTTCAAGCAATTGACGCACCCAGCCACTCCCGAACTTTAACCATCGATAATTGCTTAAATCTCCTCAACTGGCTTGCCAGTAATAATAAGACAGTAGTTCTCCAGTGGATTCCGGCCCACTGCGGAATCCAGGGAAATGAGGCGGCTGACTTCTTGGCAAAGAAGGGGGCCTCTGTCCTTCAGAGAACTAATCCCAGACTTCCTTTTAATAGTATCAAATGTCTAATAAAGAACATCTTCAGGGATTCTTTTCGCGAAGAACTCAAAAATCGCAACTTTAATAAACCATGGCTAAATCAGATTCTTAATGTCCCTCAGTGGCCTAGGATGAAATCTGTCGCCATGTTTCGTCTGATATCTGGCCATGACTGCCTGCGTAAACTTCTATGTCGTATCAACGTCG
>OU015491.1:225221712-225329212 GCA_907164885.2 Dolomedes plantarius
ATATATATATATATATACAGTCGAACCTCCTTATATCGAACTTCCCTATATCGAAATTTTCTATATATCGAACTCTTAGCAAATCTCAATGTTCATTACATAGAAAAACTGTTTCCATATATCGAAAAAATCTCTATATATCGAAATTTTTTTTCAAGACATATTGGAAGATTTCATTCTAGTTTAGAATAAAATCTCCCAATTTTTGGCGTTTGAAACAATACGTCGTAGACTTCAATTCGCGAAAATGTCCCTGATGAAGTTTTTAGTGGACTGAATAAATGCGAACATTTCTTTGATGAACTTTCTGCAAAACTGGCTGTTTAGCAAGATATTCGCAGTTTTTTTTTAAAAGAATGTAACTGTGATCATTGTAATCACTGTCTGGATTATTGTTTTTTAAAGTGTATGTAGTACTCATTAAATCATTCATATTAATTCATTTTTTTGTTATTAACTTTCATTTAATGTGATTCGCATATAAATTGGAAATGGATGTTCGTATACGAAACTCCATTATGAGTTTTAGGAGAATTATGATAAAAGTAAGATAATTTTTTTAGTTATTAACTTTCATTTAATGTGATTCGCATATAAATTGGAAATGGAGTTTCGTATACGAAAATTAGCTTTAATTTTAATTTTTTAGGAGAATTATGATAAAACTAAGATCAATTCTATATATCGAAATTTCTATATATCGAATTTTTTTCCGGTACTTTGCTACTTCGATATATGGAGGTTCGACTGTATATATATATATATATATATATACATACATACATACATACATACGTACATACATAGATTGACAGATAGCGAAGGTGAGAGAGATAAGTATAAACTAAAATAAAACGTAAACTATACTAACTAAAATAAAACGTGTCTTATTAACGTGTAACTCTTTAAAAAACCGAACACCGTGAGGAGCCGAAGTTTGTTTTGCACTCAAAGGTGCTTATTTTAAAAGAGGTATCGCGGTGAAGCGCCGCAACAGAAGGATGCACGATACGTCATTCCGATACAGAATCGACCTTCGCTTCCCCGTTCTTAGAGACGCTCCATCACCAATCCCCTCTGTTCGAGAGCGTAACCTGTTGATGGCCCGTGCCGCATCCAGGGCCTGTATCGG
Organism: Dolomedes plantarius; assembly: GCA_907164885.2. Taxonomy (NCBI): domain Eukaryota; kingdom Metazoa; phylum Arthropoda; class Arachnida; order Araneae; family Dolomedidae; genus Dolomedes; species Dolomedes plantarius. The sequence goes on from OU015491.1 coordinate 225,222,845, forward strand.
AAATCGTCGCCATGGCAACGCGGCCCGATGACGTCGTAGCGCGAGAAGGGGGATGAGTTGCATGAGCCTCGAAACAGCCGAAACTCCTTGTTCACAGTCGGAGAAAAAGGAGAAAAAAAAAATAATAGGTGGTTTTAGAATCCTCGACTGAAAACGTACTTTAGATCCTGTAGAAAGGAATAACACAAACTGCACGCATCGAGCAGCAGTCCATAATGGTCGAAAATGAACGGCTGAAACAAACACACACACACACACACACATATATATATATATGTGTGTGTGTGTGTGTGTGTGTGTGTATGTATGTATGTATAATTATATATATATATATATATATATATATGTGTGTGTGTGTGTGTGTGTGTGTGTGTGTGTGTGTGTGTATGTGTGTGTGTATGTATAATTATATATATATATATATATATATATATATATATATATATATATATATATATATATAAATATATATATATATATGTGTGTGTGTGTGTATGTATGTATAATTATATATATATATGTGTGTGTGTGTGTGTATGTGTGTGTGTATGTATAATTATATATATATATATACATATATATATTTATATATATATATAAATAAATATATATACATATATATAAATAAATATATATATATATATATATATATATATATATATATATATATATATATATATATATATATATATATATATATATATGTTTACAAAAGTATAACACGAAATCAAACTAATGAACAATGGCAAACTTACTATGGCATTTCTATGTAACATGTATTCCAAAGCATTACGTAATGCCTTGGAATACATGTTTACATAGAAATGTAAAGCGCAATCTAATTATTAACTACATGCTACGTATTAAACGTCTAAACTGTAAAAAATTGGATTTATTATCGGGTATAAAATCATTTGCAAACATTGCTTTAGAAATGGGTTTTCCTTTGGGATTTTTATTAAAGACCATGTGTGAATTCCATTCGATCGATAGGAAAGAATGTCTTAATCGATATTTCAGTAATTGAACAAATTAAATGATTAGTTGGCAAGCTGCGTTTCGCACCTGTTAGTCTTTTACTGTCTATAATGTAATGTTGTTGTACGTAGCGGATGGCTGTTGGTGACGATGAGTTGCACTAGGTATGAGTCCTTGCTATTTTAGTTATAATTATAGTTCTAAATGTATATATTTGATGTTGTTTAGAGTATTGTATGTAGATATTTCGATACTTAGGTGATGCTTATTTGAAGTGGTTATATGTGGATACAGTTATAATTTAGTGATAAGTCTAAATATTTTAAAATTATTATATGATGCATTGTTTATAGGTGTAGAGAATCTATGAGGTTGCTGCAATATTTTAGTGAATTGTCAAATTTTTTTTAAATAGCTTAGTACTGATGATGTAATTTAACCCAGGTTTTTAATGTACGTTGTTCCAGCTCCTTTATTTTTTTATTTCATCGCTCCTTGCTTTGTTTTGAATTTACGTCAGGTTGCAGATGAGGAATGACTTCCGGGAGTGTTGCCTAGGCAAAAAACATGTTTAACCGGAGTGTTGGGGGTCACAAGTCCCCCCGGTCATTTATATTCTTCATCTTTCAGGTTGATGAATTGTACTGGTGTTGTCAGGTTTAGTAATGTTTTTATTTAATATATATATATATATATAAAGAAAAGTTTTCTGAGCCAATTCTATACAAAACTGTACCACAGAATAACGGAAATTCATGGAGTATCCACTTTTTGAACTAGAAACACACGACGGGATAACAAATGGTACGAAACTCTCGGGCTAATTTCCCAGGGTGGTATGTCTACGAGCACTTCCTGACCATCATTATGAATTTCGAATATTTTTGAGACGTTTATAATTATCGTTCGCATCTCTGCGGCTATTGTTGTTTTCCTCCGAAAAATCGGATAACCTGGAATTCTCCGAAAGAGGAAAAATCGATGATAGATTAGCCGGGGAGGGTTGAAATCCCGATGAAAATTATAAACTCGAAGCATATCATTAAATGAGTTTATTTTAGGAATGAATCTTCTATCAGGATAAAATTGATTTCGATGAAAATCTAGGAATTAGCTGGTCTAGGAGCGATCGTAGTACGGGTGCAGCAGTGTCACTATAGTCTTGCAACTGAAAATAATTTGTGTTATCTGTGAGAAATGATAGATATGTTAATTTATTCTGTAATTTTATAATTTATTGATGCATTTGTTTATTATTAAAACTATAGATATTGAACGGAAATAAAAGAAGTGGTTTATTCCAGCTTTGCGTTTCCCACAAGTTTCCCGTAAGTCACCATAGATATTGGTTTATTAGTTTATTCTCTGTGACATTTCATATCATGCTATTTGTATTGATCCTATTTTTTTAGATTAAAAATTATTATTTTGTCGAAGTTATCTGCATAAAAATACAGCGTCAAAAATGAGCTTAACTTAAAGTGACTATCGAAATGAAATTTATTTTAAGAGATAGACTGGAAGCTGATGATGCATCGGCTGCTAACAGCTGCTAATTATTTGCAAATATGCGCAAATTTTTATGTTTATGCTTCATTTTATGCTACTTTATATGAAGTATTGATGAATATATATATATATATATATATATATATATATATATATATATATATATATATAGAGAGAGAGAGAGAGAGAGAGAGAGAGAGAGACATGGATAGATAGATAGATAGATATGTATATAGATAGATAGATATAAAGATAGATAGATATGTATATAGATATATAGATATGTAGATAGATACGTCGAGAGGGATAGGTCTACACTAAAATCATATGTTAATATCTTATTAACGTGTATCTTGATAGCTGTGTTTCTGTAGGAAAAAAAAAATGTTTGAGCAGATAGATTTGGAGGCAGTATTCGATGGTAGAATACTGCCTCCAAATCTACCTGCGACGTTTACGGAAATCATTGTCTTACAGTAGTAGGAAAACGATTCGAAATTTTTACGTGAATATTCGTGGATTTTGAAACATTATAAGGTAGCGAGCCGAAACACCAATGAAGGTCAATGATTCAATGAAGGTCCCCACCTTTCAAATAAACGATTGGTACTGCTATAAGTCGATCGTCCGTTTCCATTTTTCGGAGACCGGTCGAAGGGCCGATTCTATGCATGCAGTTTGCTGCGGTTATGAATGGTGTTCGTCCAGTTTCTTTACGGACAAACCACCAAAATCTTCTCTCAGCCGAATATTGGACATGTTACGAAATAGCGGCGAATGTCGGAAGCGATTATAGTGATGAGAGCGAAGAATGGCTCAGACCGTTGTGCTCATGGCGAAAAATGCTCCTTAAATGGGCTATTGGAACGAATGAACTGCGTATTCGTTAGAGTGGGTTACCACTTGTTTAGGTAAGGAACGATCCATCACTGTTAGGTATTCATATTGATTAGTATTCCTTCCATTCTTTCGATCGAATATATTAGGACAGGTTTTTTATTCTACTCATGTTTGTGTTCTTGGGACATATGTCCCTCCTCCCCTCGGCCTTACCGTACTAGGCCTCTTAAGTACCAGCTGACGAGCTCCTTGACTGGTATATATATATATATATATACTAGGGGCTTCACCCCTAGGCTCACTACGCCCGCTTTTCGTACAGGGCCATCGGCCCCTAATAAGACTTACTCGTAAAAATCCTTAATAAGGCTTAAAAGGGAATATTTTACTCTTAAAAGGCCCCAAATAAGGCTTACTCGCAAAAAAATATTTGTTATTGCAATGTGATATTAACGTGACCGACTACGTTGAAAACATCGATTTTCGGCAATTGGTCGATATTTTTTTTTTTGTGTTTGGACCTTCATCTTTCCGAAAATATTTTTCGTTTTTCTGTACGTGATTTAGAAGAAATAGGAATATAATATAAACTGAATTTTGATTTTAGTTTATTTTAAATTATTTTTAAATCTTTCCTCTGTTAGGGCTAATAGCGAGATACATAGGGGTGATTCTCGGGCAATGTAACAGCTTCATCCATTTACTGTTGTCACCCTCATGCGAAGGGCTTTTCGTCATTGTTGAATTATCAGCTTTAAAATTCAATTAAAAATCGAAATTTTAAGATAGAGACTTGAAATGAGGTTTGTATGAATAAGAAATCTTTCAGCTTCCAGATGATGTAAATATTTTCTCTGTAAGATAAAAACTCGAGGAGCATCGATATTACATCCACATATGGGATGATATTTCTTGAAAAACTGTGTTTTATTTTTTCAATATTAGTCTGTTTTAAAATATTTTTTAACAAATGAGGTCTAGTTTGAAAGAGAAATGTCTGTAGTCTTAGACTGTAAAAAGATCAAAATTCTACGATCATTTTTTGGCGAGTTATCGTAATATGAAGATGAAAAAATCAATATTTTCCCCACAAAACATAAAATTAAAAAAAACTTAAAGTCCGACAAAGTCATGTCTTACTTTGTTCCCCCCATTTTTCTGTATCCATTGATATCGCTCTCGATCCCATAACCCCAACGGTTTTAGAGGAGATAGCGTGACAAGCTTTTGACAGCGGCGGCGGCAGCGGGAGTTACTTTTTTTTAGAATAGAGAGTTTCATACATACATATATATATATATATATATAATATTAATATATATATATATATATATATATATATATATATATATATATATATATATACATATACTTAGATGGCTGCGGGCAGAGAAATACGGTTCCTATTTACAATGGTACCACAAGGGTCGGAAATTTGACTTGAGCCATGTGCTGCCTCGATTTTGCTCGAGCTTCTTAGAGACGAGATGTTTAGGGCTCACCATTTCCACCACCCACTGACCTCATGGAAGAACTCTCCGGTCTGCAGACTGTCCTGCCTAGACACGAAGGAATTGAATGGCGTTCGTCGGAGCACCCCCAGTCCGAATCGGGATGCGCGACCACACGGCCCCACCCATCTTTATATAAATGCAATGTATACTGTAACGAGGTTACAGAAACATATACGCAAAACGGCGGCTAATAGGGTGCTACCACCAACTCCCCTCCCCTCATTTTTTTTTGGTAACTCAATTTATCAGATAAAGTATGCTCGTTAAGCAAACATCCGAAAACTTTCTTTCCACCTTCGATGGCAAAGTCATTAGCGGCAGACTCCAGCGAAAGGCAATTTGACAAATAGGAGCCCGTCAACTGGTACTTAAGAGGCAAGAAAACGTTCGAATTCCTTATGAACGCTCCCCATTGAGCAGAAGAAAAGGGTGAGCCCGGTTATTTAAAAGAGCGATCAGAATAATTGCTGCGCTTGGAATGAGATCCGTTGCGAACTCCGATGCGGGGGAGACAATACTTCCGGAAACGGAGACTAGAAAAACGGCGGAGGGAATTTTTAATCCCATTTCCGATAACGAGATCGCATTCTTTCGAGGCTCGCGGAAAGGATTTTCCCGATGATATTTAGAAACGACCTTTTCGCTTTCTCAATTCATTTTGGAACGGGGCAAGCACTTGTATTGAGAAACTATATATATTTGGTTTTTTTCCGTTAGCGAGGTGGCAGTTGGCGCCAAATGGAAATTATCGCCAAATCATCGCCATTTATAGATGTAATGGCATGTTCACGCTAGATCCGGAGCGTTAGCTTTAAAAATTTTAACCAATCTTAAAGCACAATTCATTATCCATGTGATATATGAAACCAATCACCGGCTATGTCAACAATCTTGGAGCCAACGTAGTAACGTAACCCAACGCTCCGGATGCAATGTGAACAGGCCTAAGAAAGGAAAATGGTAAAACTGAATTATGCGTATGGTCCCACAATATCTCCAAAATCTCGCCAAGCCATTTTTTTACGCCAAAGCCTTGGCGTGTTGCTGGGTTTGTTAGAATGGGAATTTTAGGCGCTACTAACTTTCCTTTCACGGTACATCATTTTGTGTTGCGTAAGAAGTAACCATCGCAGGGACGTATCGTAAGTTCAAATGCACGCGCGGTAGTAAAACTAACTTACCCCTGGCTGTATAAACCTCGTAGAATGAGTTGGCCATGACTATCTCTTCACGTGTACCACCATGAATCTACTGGCGGTATAATAAGTAAAACGAAACACAGTATACATTGGCTTTGGTTCTATAAATTCTATTGCCATATGGGCCAATAACCCACGTGGGACCGTACTACTCACGGTTATGCCAAGTTGGCATAAAGTGTATTCGAGAATTCAATATACTAAATCCTCTTTCAATTTTTACACCAGCGTTCGGCGCACCTGCACCGAAGTCCGCTTCGACCACAGGTGTCGATCTGTCTCCTGAGAGAAACGGAAGAATGCAGATTCTGGTAGGGAACCACGACCGTCCGAAAAATAGAATTTTTAAGGAGAGATAAATTAATTTATAAAGGCAATGCTTTCATTAAAAGAGATCCTTTCTACGCCAGGACTGGGTTAGATGGCGCGACTGAAATTTATAATCCATTGTTGGCTCATTCAGTACAAAGGTGCATGTTTGGGCTCTAGATCAAACAAAACATTTATATCTTTGGAGAAGACTGGAGGCACGGTAGCCCCATACAAATGATTTTGTAAAGTTACAAGAATGAGTCGATACCTTTCCGCATCCAACGACAGCTTAAAGCGTACTGAATTACAATAATACACGTTACTCCATTGACATAGAGTAAGGATTTAACCTGGGCTATGACGTAAAATAGGGAAGGACGGTTTGTTTCGCCGCAATATCTAGTTCAGTGGTTCTCAACCCGTAGAAGTCTGCGGACCACTAAGCCAAAAATTGAACCATGTGCGGACCCCCCTCCCCTCCGACTTTAGGGGGAGGAACCTTCCGTGGGTATGGGGGGTATAGAATATCTGTCAGGCAAAAGGGATACAGGATTAACGTACTCATATTCTAATGTATTATATTCTAATAATAAAATAATTATGTCAAACTTTTAAGAAATTTTAATTCAACACCTGATAGTCATCGGATATATTCGGCCCATCTAGTTCAGCGAACAAAATCCCTTTTATTTGGCAACTTTTTTATAAGTGGTGCCGGACCACTCCCAAGGCTCTCGTGGACCACAGATCTAGTTGAATCATTAGCCAAAGGGATTTCCGCTGCAGGTGATAACAATTACAAACCTGTCCCTTGGACTCCTATATCGTCTACACGAGTGACAACTCTGAAACTAAAGTCCGGCGTTTCTGTAGAGATATCTCTCCCCAAACACTGATTCATTCCTGTTGTGACGATACGGAACACGTCATCTTCAGTGTTGAGCAGTCTCTTTTTTGAGTTTTTCTGCCGTTTTCTCCCAACCGCGTGCTCATTACATGAATAGGCGACACACGGCTCTTCGAAAACAATATCGACAGCCAAAGGAAATTTCCTTCGCCGAAAGAGAAAAGCCGCTTCGTTGTCGCGCTTCATCTCTGTACCTTCAGGAACAGGCGCGGGAAAAGAAATTGTTCGACATGCAGAGAGGAATGGAATGAATCCAGGTTGGCTAAACTAAATGCTATTTCTGTCTGTCTCCGAGCACTGCGTGAGTCCATTTGACAAAGCTTTCTGAAGGGGTATTGCTTATAAAAGACACTGCGCTGATTCAAAATTTTGGAAGAAAAATCCAATACCCCATTGAGAACGTTTTGAAGAGTCCGAGCACATTAACTTTAGAAGTAGTGCGAGGGGGAAGAGGACAAATTCATTGAGAGCTTTTCGAGGAGAAATCCGAAAAATGTTGGAAAACTTTTCCCAAAACCTGCGCCCGAAGCTTCTTGTGGCAATGAAATCCGCTCTAGTCGAATAGATCTATTTCGAACATTTACATTTCCAGGAGCGTTTTCTGTCCGCGACATGGCAAGATGTCCCATTGCAAAACGATCGAAGGTTTGAATATCATATGTCTCTTGATTTCCTTTGGTTAAGACACGTCCTGTAACCTAGAGTACAGTTGTACAGGTGAATAGGTCGCACTCGGCCCTTTCATAACCGTGTGGTTTATCATTGTGACCGATTGGCATGATTATCGCTATTATTGAAGCACATAACTGAAAATTTTCAACGATGTTCATTCATTGTATTAGACCTAAAGTTATTTTGGGCCTCTTTTACGGGTATAAAAGGCAATACGGAATGAGAGAGAAAATGTTAACGATTACAAATAATGATGGATTGAACTTTGATATAGATACTTGCCCGGTAAGTCGCAGATGGAAGAAGCGAAAGAAGCAAAAATGTAAGAAGCTGGAACCCGAGAACCAAGACACGAACACGAAATGAATAGTTGACATTTCTTTGTCGGTGCCAGAAACTGTTCCTGAAAGTTAAGGTCACCCATACAGACACAACTTATGTCTGAAAAATCGTTAGAGTCGACCGCAAAATCTAAAGAACAGAGGGAACTACTGTGAATCAGCCCTATATATTACGCGAGGTCACAGTTAAGAAGTCGAGCAGACGAAACGGGGAGTGTACTGCAAATGCTCCATCAGCAATTCTTAAAATATTCAAGAACAAAAAAAAAGTGTTTAAAAAACTAAAAATAGAGCAATTAGACTATTTTTATTTTATAAAATATTGAAAATAGTATAAAGTTTATGATAATATTTATCTATATAAGTTTTCACCTGTGATACATTAATTTATTAAAATTTTAATATAATTCGAGCAATATTAGTCTGTCAGTGTAAACTAACGCATTATGTAGCAAATAAGACTATCGTAATCGTTACTTTTCTCTAGCACTATTTTGAAACTTCAATGAGTTTCATCCCTTGGTAAAATTATATGTATATCATTTAATCCCTTGGTATAATTATATATATATATATATATATATATATATATATATATATATATATATATACACTATCTATCAGTAAGTATTTGGACGCCTGTGATAGAAAAGTAGAACAAAATTTATTCATATTCAATAGTTGATAGAGCCTTCGAGAGAGGCAATTACAGCCTCAACCCTCCGGGGGCTTGCTTTCCACAAGTCCTTGTATGACGGATAGTGGTATTTTCTTCTACTCGTCTTGGAAAAGACACGTAAGTTCCTTCAGCGAGTTTGGACGGTTGTTGCACCCTTTAATTTGGCGATCCAACTCGTCCCACAGGTTCTCGATAGGGTTCAGGTCTGGGCTCTGGGCAGACCAATCGATTCTGTTGATCTCATTGTCACCATACCAATCCATGGTGGACCTCGCAACATGACAGCTGGCGTTGTCGTCCTGGAAGCAACTTGGGTCCAACCCGTAAAACTGCCACAACGTAGGAAGCGCTGGTATCCAAAATAGTGCAGTAGGCGTCGGCGTTGAGCTTGCCATAAATTGGGACCAAGGGTCTCAGTTCATACCAGGAGAAACACCCCCAGACCCTAATTCCACCTCTACCGAACTTTACTGTGGGCACAATGCATTCTGGCAGGAGGCGTTCTCCAGTCAGACGCCAGACCCAGACCCTGCCATCTGAACGGCAGAGGGTGAACCTTGATTCCTCGCTTCAGAGAACCCGTTTCCTCCAATCTACGGTCCCCTTTCGACGTGCTTTGCACCACATTAACCGACCAGCGCGGTTGGACTTTATGAACAAAGGTTTATGGGCGGCAGCACGAACGTGAAAACCAAGCATATGTGTTTCCTTGCGGATGGTATTTATCGAAGCAACACTTAACTCCCGGATGCCTGTTGAAACTCCTGGAGTATGTGGGCCATCGGTTTGGTACGGTTCTTCCGAATTTCTGTGGACAGAACCCGTTGGTCTCTATCTCCCAGACCGACAATCAACGGTCACCTTCCACTTCTGAATCTCATAGGACACTGCCGATTTTGGGTAATTCAGCCCGCTATATATGTCCATTAGGGATCGGCCATTACTGTGATACCCGACGATTGCACCATTCTCGAAATCAGATAACTCTGCACTTCGGGGCATATTGCATGCGACAAATGCCAATGTTTTTTCCTACACGATAAGTAACGGCGGAAGGCGTGACGTATATCGGGACCGAAGATATCGTTATTCGCATGGGTGTCCAAATACATATTGATAGATAGTGTATAAGTGTTTGTTTGTTTGTTTGTTAATGCATGTATTTAAGTTTACGTTTGCGTATATTTTTATATTTCACATACACACACACACACAAATATATATATATATATATATATATATATATATAAATATAGGTATGTTTGTGTGTTCCTATCCGTTAGATGACACTTTGACCTTGACTTGATCTCTCTGCGCAGCATCCGCTTTCGCAAGGTCTGAACTGTGTCCCTAATGGCTCCCGTTGCAGCATCCAACAAATCAGAAGCATTGCAATCGAGTTAAGTGGCATTTGGCCCCCGCTACTTCGCCAGCTTTCCATTTATCTTCATTCGAAAAGAACTCCCCTCTGGTCATACGAACGATTTTTTTTGCCGCCCAGAGGCACGAAGAGGAATGGCGGTTCGTTTCTATGAACGAATTCCCAAAAAAGCGAAAATTTTGGATTTATTTTTGTTACGCTTCCGAGATTGTCGAACGTTCATTTAATTGTTTCATTCGTTGTGCTGGGAGTAGGCTTTAGAACTCGAAATAGATTCTTTACCACGTGTTACATTTTCTGCAAATTTTACCGATTTTTTGGTCCGTCACTGCGACCGTGACAGGAGGTGTTTCGGGTTTCATGGTGTCCTGAAAATTCCTCTTTTTCAGGACACGTTGAAAGAGGTTTTTGTAAGAGGTTCTAAACTCCTTAATTTTATTTTCTGTTTTTAAGGGCTGTTCAAAATTTTTTATAAGGTTTTAACCTCACTTTCGAGGTCCATTTTTCATTTCCATCCCAATCCTTTAAAAGAGCTTCATTTCAAGGTGAACTCTACAAGAATTTTCAATATGTCTGTCAACGATTAGAAATGGAAGAATACAGATTAAGTTTCTTTTCTTTATTTATGTAATTTATATATATATATATATATATATATATATATATATATATATATATATATATATATATATATATATATATATATATATATATACCGGGTGGTTATAATTAAACTTCCCCTATAAACGGCATCCTACAGCGAAAACGGGTGAACGGAATGCAACGAAAATTTGTATATGGGCTACACAGGAGATGCGCTCACGGAATTTCGAAAAAAAAATTTTAGTTCCAAAATGCCCACCAGAGGGCGCCTTTTCGGGAAAAACATGAAATTTAACACAATAAACGACCAAAAAGGAATACAGAAACAATGTTAACATTTATTGACTAGTTTCTGATCACTTTGTCATTGAACCACATTAAGTAAAGGTAAGGGAGAAACAAAAACAGTTCAGTTTGCAGAAACAAGAACAGATTAGGACGAAATTACACAAAAGGAGCAGTTGTTAATCGTGTCCAGGACGATGTAGGGAAAGCTGCTCCACGTGACCACCTTCATTCACCTGCAAAATATCAAGTCGATGGACAGTGTCTTCAACAGCAGATCGTAACGGATCAGTTGTGAGGCTTCGCACATGAAGCGTTATGGAGTTCTTTAAGTCATTCAACATCGCAACACATCCACGATACACCAGACAATTTAAATAGCTCCATAACCAGAAATCGCACGGAGTTAGATCTGGCGAACGTGGTCCTCTTCTGCAATTTCGTCCTAATCTGTTCTTGTTTCTGCAAACTGGACTGTTTTTGCTTCTCCCTTACCTTTACTTAATGTGGTTCGATGACAAGGTGATCAGAAAATAGTCAATAAATGTTAATATTGTTTCTGTATTCCGTTTTGGTCGTTTATTGTGTTAAATTTCATGTTTATCCCGAAAAGGCGCCCTCTGGTGGGCATTTTGGAACTATTTTTTTCTTTTTCGAAATTCCGTGAGCGCATCTCGTCTATAGCCCATACACAAAATTTCGTTGCATTCCGTTCACCCGTTTACGCTGTAGGATGCCGTTTATAGAGGAAGTTTAATTATAACCACCCGGTATATATATATATATATATATATATATATATATATATATATATATGCTAGCAGGAGTGCCCGGCGATTCCCGGGATTTTCAGATTGTTTGTTCACGAGAATTAATTTAAAAATTAAACGCGGCATAATTAACATAGTATAAAAAACATGCGAAATGTAATGTTATACACATTAAAAATACATAAATTCATAATAAACTCCTCAGAATTCAGCTAGATTCAGCCTTTCAAAATAAATATTTTTTTTAATAAATATTTATCAAAATAATTATTTTTCAAAATACTTATTTTTCCTTGATAAAATAAAAGCAGTACCCTCTTCTTTTAATTAAGATAATTTAATTAAATATTAAGGAGTTTCGTACTGAAAAAAAATGCTCCATTTTTTTTTGGTTTTAAATTAGAACTTTTTTTCGCATAATGTCATTAAAATTGTGTCTCTAAAATTTTGGTATTTTTTTTTCGACGTCATCCTCAAGCTCAAAAAATACATTTTTAGATTTCTAAGTGCTGCAAGAGCTTCCGATAAAGTCATCGTAGTTAGATCTTTTGCAATACGATCAGATAATGCATATTTTTTAACCTAAAGATATTTAAATGAGCCCATAATTAATGCTATAGACCCTACATAATCGTTTTGCAACTGATTTTCCCAGCCTTCTTGCAACACTTGATAGTATGCAACATCCTTGTCTTTATCAAAATTGACAATAAGTTTTGCCGCTGGGATTTCAACATCCTGCTTCGTTTGAAAATTGTCTTCATTGATTCCAACGATAGCGATATTAGCCTCTTTAATTGGGGAATGCAGTAACAAAAATATTAACAATTGTTCTCTGCTTGAGTTCCTATCACGTTCATTTTGACCACGATGTTGCGTCACTAATAGTAACAGATTTTGCAACATCTGTTACGCACTCCGCACCGTCCAGTTGAGTGACCAGAAAATGTAGTCGTCGGTATAGCAGCTTGGATGTTTGGATAATTCCCTGGTAGCAGGGTCGGTGTGCGTAAGTGGTGTTCGTGGGGTAAGAAAATCAATTTTGTATATGGAAGTTCTTCCGTTATTTTTCTATGGCTTGCAGCATTATCGAGAAATACTAAAACCGTTCTCTTTTGATTATTTCGTTTTCAAATTAAAACTCGAAATCTGATTTTTGAATAAGTAAGAGGTCATCCAGGCCTGTCTGTTTGACTCCCATTGGATTCCCAGATTTTTCAAATCCTCGGTTTTGAAGCAACGTGGTCAGTTAGATGTTACTTTAATGAGAAGTCGCTCTTTCTCATCAGTTTTACTTCAGCAAAACAGGATCGCCAAGCGTTCCTTTGATAGCTTACCATCGCTAGATCTCTATAAAATTCTGCTCTCATTCACAGTCTAAAAGTCTTTTAGATCGTAGTTGTTTACAAAATTTTCCCTTTTAAACGCTCATAGATTCTTCACTTACGCAGTTGCTTCTGCCGGAAAGGGAACGAAATACAAGTTTTATTTCTGGATCGAAACCGATCCAGCAAGCCGTTGCGCTTGCCTGGAACTCTGCGATCCCCAACCTTTTTTGCCCTTTCAAGGGACCTTTCCTTGACCATCAGTCCATTGATAACCCTTTGACGCGAACTCATTTAAAAAACTTAAGTGTGCGGGCATTTATAGACGAAAATATTTCTACTCTTTTTCATTTATTACCTCAACTCTTACATTCTTCCTATTCCTTCGGAACGTTTTCAGAATGAACCCCAATCTGGTCCATTTGCGTTTTTCCTCCACCCTACTTTTCAGCTAGTATATTCGCGAAGTGGGCGAACCCGTTCTCTCATTTCCTATTCTCCTAGGGGACTACCGATTAGCAGATGTTTGGTAACAAACCTTTTAGCATATGCATTGTTACCTCCCGTTTCAACAAGTTATTTTTCTAAGAATTGGTCGTCAAATGATAAAAATATGAGGGGCGACCGTCGGATAAAAGTGACCGCCTACAGAAGTTTTCCTGTGCACACACACGTGTTGGATTATTTAGCTAGCAAACATGTTTTGCGCCAGTCTCGCGACATTTCCGAACTTCTTTGATGAATGGTTCTTATGCGGTATGTCGCCGCAAAACTCTTGAAACTGATTTGTCCCTTTCGATGTGATATGTCATGCAAATAAAATTAATCAAAAATTCTAATTTGTCAATGCGTTTTAATGTGTAACTTACACCTTAGCCGTTGTTTTACGAATCATTTCTCATTTCTCGTAGTGATTCTGCCGCTTACGGCGCCATCTGTTGCTAAAATTTGAAACTAAATTTTTTTCTTCTGCCATACGCTTTCCGCCTTCTTCAATAACATGCCTTTCAAATTTGACGTCATTCTCAGCAGTGGTTCTTTTTTATAGCGTTTTGAAACTTAAACTTTAGTTATAATCACCCTGTATATATATATATATATATATATATTTATATATATATATATATATATATATATATATATATATATATATATATATAAATATATATATATATATATATATATATACATAAATATATATATATATAAATATATATATACATATATAGTATATATATATATATATATATATATATATATATATATATATATATATATATATATATATATACATAAATATATATATATATAAATATATATATACATATATAGTATATATATATATATATATATATATATATATATATATATATATATATATATATATATATATATATATATATACATATATATAAATTTATACAGAGGAATCTCGATCTATCGTTTTCGAAGGGACTGACTGAACTACGTAAATGATTGATGCGGTAAAACGATAGATGCGGGAACATACAAAAAAGTATTAATATATCTTAAAGTTTGATATCCCTAAAATATATTTACTCACATACATCAATGCATACATACCTGTAGTGTAACTGAAGATAAAATTGCAAAGTTGTACTGAAATCCAAGATAATAATAATAAAAAAAGAAATACACGTAGATACACAGGAAATTTGATTCAAATAAAAGTACTTAATCTTCATTTGTTTTTCGGCGGTTTTCTCTTCTCAAGCAGGCAATATTTTTTCTGTGTTGCAAATTGCATTCCCTTCGGTATCGGTTATTGTGTGAGAGTATAAAAAAGTGGCAGCCGTGAATCGTTTGTAACTAGAACCATTCCATTGCACTGGATGGGGTCCGACATAAGGCCACCAGGAAGTTCTGCTTCCGGGTAAAACCCTCATCGGCCATTGTAAGACTGTAACAATCGGAAACTTCTCACACCCTAGACCGAACACCAGGGCACCTCCATCCTAAGACCAACAGAAACCGCTCAGGTCGGCTAACTGTGAGCCATTGCTGATAAGAACAGAAATAATCAATAGTCGGAGAATTTGGAATGAGTTGCCGAAAATAGGATACTCCAGGGGATAAACAATTAAGGAACACCAACGTCGAACAAATTATGGTTGTGGTACGATAACGCGAAACCAGGCTAAACAGGAGAAAACAAAAATACGAGACCGTGCATCTCAAATATTCTGCTCATTGTTTAATTAGAGCGTCATGCTAGCTCAATTCAGACATTTATATTTCTGGTTCAGTTATTATGAAAAAACGATAGATCCGATAAATTAATTTAAAGCCGCGATATTCTGAACGAATATTGAGGGAAAACGATGGATCGAAGAACGATCCATGCGGTCTGTTTTTGCTTGTTTTATATGGAATTTATTCGGGACTGGGTGAAATAAACGATACATACGGGAAAACGATCGTTCGGGGAACAATCGATCGAGATTCCACTGTATGTATATATATATATATATATATATATATATATATATATATTTATTTACCCACGAACATCAAAGCCAGCGCAGCGTACAGGTAGCCTTCGACCCAATGAGTGGCCTCTATTTTGAGTGGTTACTGACCTACCTCGGTAAGAACCACGAACGTAGTACAAAATGAAGTAAATGCTTTGCCGTTTGTGTGGAGGTATTGAAAGCCAAACAATACTAACATTCGAAGTAGGTCAAAATTTTGGCTGTTATCGAATTTATTTGACATGCTGTATAACAAACCTTTCTCCATATGTATATACGTTTTTTAAATCGTTTGTTTATATTCTCCATGTGATCTAAATTTGATGTTGGATTACTCTTCCATTATTTTTAAAAATTTTAATCAGCTCAATGTGTCTCGTCACGGAGATATTATTCGTAATATTTCTTCAGAAACGCCGTGTCTTTGTTTCGTTTATTCAGGTAGTGGCTACTGAAGACAATATGGGAGTCAACGAAATGCGCGTCAAACTGTTACTCATGTACATAATGATTCCCCTATCTACTTGGCCAAACCTGGTTTTTTTTTCACATGCCCAACTATTTGTTTTCAAGTTATCAACGTTCTGCATTAAGAGAGGAACACCTGTTGCATTGCTTATTTTTCACGAGAGTCGTTAGCGGAATAAAAATATTCGAATAAAGGAATCACTAACAAACATCCGTAGGCAAAACAAGCACCTCGAGAGAGGTGGGATCTGTTTACTCTACAACTATTTTTGACCCTTTCAGTTGAAGCCATTCAGATAATAATAATAAAAAAATCGTTGTGGTTTTGTTCGGAAAGCTCATATTCTACACTCCACCACCTCCTACATTTTTTTGTTTCATAAATGACGAATGTCAAGGCCTACGTTAATCCAGAGCAAATGAACAACTGACAACGCACCCCATAAATACATATATATACATATACACACACACACATATATATATATATATGTATATATATATATATATATATATATATATATATATATATATATATATATATATATATATATATATATATATATATATATATATATATATATATATATATATATATATATATATATATATATATCAATCCGTAGGCTAATGAGCGGATTTTTCAATCATTCCATTTCCATATACAACCACGAATTCGAGCTATAAAATTTCGCATGCCGCCCCAGAAATAAGTTTCAAATCCCTAATTCAAATTTCAGTGCCCATGAACTAGGAGAAACGCTGCCTGCTGACGAAAACTGTGGAAGCTCCAATAGTGTACGGAAAAGTTCGTGTTTGGTAGACACTCTACATTACAGGTTGTTTCTTATCGGATCGATGCTGCGTTTCGGTGCCATTTTGGTTTCCATGGCAACGTGCCGCTTCGCATGAAATTAGAATTTTAAATTGGGATCGTTTATAGGATTACCTGATAAAATTGAACAATCCTCCATTTATAGTGCACTTAATTAATAGGAAAGCGCCGTTTCTCAGGTTATGTCGCCCCGAACAAAATCGGATGCGAACGGAAGGTTTGTCAAAGTACAACAGTCTCCAGGAAATGTTTGAAGAAGATCGTCCGACATATCTGCCTATTGTTCTCTTAAAGATGGAATATATATATATATATATATATATATATATATATATATATATATATATATACATACATACATATATACATACATATATAAATAAATAAATATATTATATATATATATATATATATATATATATATATATATATATATATATAATTTAGAATACCTCTCACACTCCCGGAAGGTTACAGTTTCGGCACCTCTATTTCTACAAATCGAGCACTATATATATATATATATATATATATATATATATATATATATATATATATATATATATATATATATATATATATATGTCGCGCCCGATAATTGCCTGGTGGCTCCGATATCGGTGACAAATGTCAAAGGGCGATGCCAGCGACCTTCGATCCTGGTACGACGATAAGAAGCGTACAATAACTGCTTTTGGCGTCGCGGCTATTTTCTTCAATGTTTTATAGCTCGTTTTGACTGTTTGGTTCAATAAATCGTTCTCCTGTGTGGGGCACTTGTCTATCAAGAATCGTTGGGGGCGCCGTATCAATACTACCACTACTTGGTGCAACCTCAATTTTGACAGAGGGGTGACATCCGGAGGACTCGTTCCTTCTCCCTCCCATTGACCTCATAGAAGACCTCTCCTGTTTGCGGATGGAACGTGCCTCCGTCCACGAAGGTATTGAAGGTCGTTGGGACGGAGCACCCTCCCTTTTCCCTTTTGTTTTAGCCATTCTGTGTCGTTCTAATGCATCCCGTTAATCCATGGTACGTTCATTTGGGTTTGTCAGTGTGAATTTCAAACCCAACGCCAAATGGGTTTGTTGAAATGTGACCGATTTATTGGGACCGAATGGGTTCGATGCCCGTCTTTTACTGTATATGTACCCGTCACGTGACCCGCCGGAACGGAGCTGCCCAAAGGACCTTATATCGTCCCGATGGGAGTTCGTCGTGGGACTTGTAGTGTAAAATGCGTTTTACACTCTCAATTCTTTCTGTTTGACTCTACTGGTCATTTCCCCTTTTCAGCTTGATGGACACGATCCGCTCTTCCTGATTTTCTATTCTTTTGTCTCCCTGCGGTCGCGCGGGGAACAAATTATGATTTATAATTGCAAATAATGTTAAGTGATATTAATAATAACTAGTTGGTACCCGTCAAAACATGACGGCTAGATAGTAAATAAATGCACTAATGCACAAATTATACTCAACAAATCATTTCCAAATGTTGAAAATCATAATTATGCGCAGAAACAAATGAATGTGTTTAAGCGGCCGCGTGCTAAAGCCAGATTTACTAATGTCACCGAGCATGCGCAGTAGGGTGGAACGAGAAAATTTTTTTTTTGAATTTCAATATGCTCTAGTTTTCAAAAGTTGCCTTTTAACAAAATAAAGATGGAAATTAAATATTAGCGTAATTGGTGCATGTTTTCAGTTAGCGCAAGAAGGGCAAACTTTTGGTTTTTATTACATTTTTGACAAATTTCGCAATTATTTTGAAATTGAATACACTTGTAGTACAAAAAAGTAGCAAAATATGTAATTTAAACATTCTTTTTAGTCAGGAGACCTGCTAAACTGATTATATAATACGCTTTACTTCATAAAAATAGTACAAATAAAGGCACTTAAGGACGAGGCACTTAAAAGACACTCGGACATCACGGTGGAACGAAAAATTTTTTTTCGGAATTTCAATATGTTCAGTTTTCAAAAGTTATCTTTTAAAATTAAAATTAAGAATGTAAAATCTTTTTGCTCTACTAAAATATTTTCAAGTGCCGCAAAGGGCTTCAAAATGGATATTTTTATGAAAAAGTGATTATATTTGTATTTTTTGTTAATTTCTTTTATAGTATATTAAAATAATGTATATTTCCTGTAAATAAAATATTCCAAATATGATATTTTGGCAGAAAACTCGCATATTCTAAGTATTTCTAATTTTTAGATGCCATAACAGAACAACTGATTTTGTGGAATTTCGCGATTTTCATCATATTAATTTTACAGTAGCATATTCTTATAATACACATTTGAATGAAAGAAAAACAATTTTTAATTGACCGAGCTTAGTTAAAATAAGCAAATGACACTTATTTAGAAAAATATTAATGTAATGTCTATAAAGGCAAAACGTTATTTTGAAAAAAATATTCATGCTTTTCAAAAGTCCATAGTAATCACTCATGGTTTCCATTACTTATTTCACTGACACATTGAATTGTTTTATTGTTTCAAATTTTGGCATTATCTTTTGAGAATGTATTTTTGTTTTTATCAATGCATCTCTAGTAGAAGTACCACGAACGGACAAGGATGACCCGGTATCTAATTTAACAATCCTTTCTACTACTTGTGTGTGACATGGAATGTTGTTGAAGTCAATAATTTAAATGAACTGTCCCTACGCCACCTATTTTGTTTCTTAGATGGAAAAACTAAGGGTCCAAATGAATTTGGAGGAGAAATAGGTAAACAAATAGAAAACTGCTATGAACTTCCAGTAATTGAATTTTCCCCTATTGAAAATAACATTCCATTACTAGAAATTAAGGATTATTTAAGTGTGGAACCAAAATATTTGTTAGAAATGCATAATACCATCTCTGTTGGAAAGTGCTCTTCTGATTTGTCCATGAGAAAACCAGGAAAATTTTGTCATTCACGATGGCTTACATTAGCAAGCCGAATACTTCGCTTGTATGTGGGAACAGAATTTCCTGCAAAAAATCTCCGAATACTGATTACATTTTGAAAGTTTATGCACCAATTTGGTTTAACATAAAGCTGAAACCATCTTGTATCCGTGGATCGAAGCACTTGTGGAAAATTGTAAGCTATTCACGTTACCTCAATCAGACACTTAAAAATGTAATTGACCCTGTCATTCAAAGAAATGCATACTTTGCCGCTTCTGAAAATCTCCTCCTTTGTATGATATTAGACGATCGCAGTCAAATAAGAGAGCTTGGATTATGCCGGATTCTAAGAGCAAGGGCGGGAAATGAAGGAGGCATCAGAAAGAATTTAGTTCCACGTATAAACTTTGATGCCAAAGATTATATTGATATGATTGAATGGAATGATATTAAAGTAACAGAACCTCCTATGACGAGCCATGTTTCTGATGACAAACTAAAACAGTTTATAAAGGAAGCAAAAGAATCTGATCCCGAAAAACAAATTATTGACTTCAACAACATTCCATGTCACACACAAGTAGTAGAAAGGATTGTTAAATTAGTTACCGGGTCATCCTTGTCCGTTGGTGGTACTTCTGCAAGATATGCATTGATAAAAACAAAAATACGTTCTCAAAAGATAATGCCAAAATTTGAAACAATAAAACAATTCAATGTGTCAGTGAAATAAGTAATGGAAACCATGTGTGATTACTATGGACTTTTGAAAAGCATGAATATTTTTTTCAAAGTAACGTTTTCCCTTTATAGACATTACATTAATATTTTTCTAAATAAGTGTAATTTGCTTATTTTAACTAAGCTCGGTCAAATAAAAATTGTTTTTCTTTCATTCCAATGTGTATTATAAGAATATGCTACTGTAAAATTAATATGATGAAAATCGCGAAATTCCACAAAATCAGTTGTTTTGTTATGGCATCTAAAAATTAGAAATTCTTAGAATATGCGAGTTTTCTGTCAAAATATCATATTTTGAATATTTTATTTACAGGAAATATACATTATTTTAATATACTATAAAAGAAATTAACAAAAAATACAAATATAATCACTTTTTCATAAAAATATCCATTTTGAAGCCCTTTGCGGCACTTGAAAATATTTTAGTAGAGCAAAAAGATTTTATATTCTTAATTTGAATTTTAAAAGACAACTTTTGAAAACTAGAGCCTATTGAAATTCCAAAAAAACAATTTTCGTTCCACCGTGATGTTCGAGTGTCTTTTAAGTGCCTCGTCCTTAAGTGCCTTTATGTGTACTATTTTTATGAAGTAAAACGTATTATATAATCAGTTTAGCAGGTCTCCTGACTAAAAAGAATGTTTAAATTACATATTTTGCTACTTTTTTGTACTACAAGTGTATTCAATTTCAAAATAATTGCGAAATTTGTCAAAAATGCAATAAAAACCAAAAGTTTGCCCTTCTTGCGCTAACTGAAAACATGCACCAATTACGCTAATATTTAATTTCCATCTTTATTTTGTTAAAAGGCAACTTTTGAAAACTAGAGCATATTGAAATTCAAAAAAAAGTTTTTTTCGTTCCACCCTAATGCGCAGAGAGCAATTTTTTAAAATCACACAAGCAACCACTGGTCGTGCTGGCCCTTCAGCGGAAAAGGTTACTCGTTTGCGAGATGCGTTTGTGCGAAGCCCGAGAAAGTCAATTCGTCAAGCGAGTGCGGAATTACAGATCCCGGGAAAAAGTGAGTGAAACAAGAATTTCACTCTAGACTTGATATCTGCCGCATCACGAAAGATTCACATATTGAACATTTGTGAAACAAAATTTGTAATGTTTCTTTCTCCAGTAAAGGCAACTTTGTTGCTGTATTGGTAATTTGTTTTTTTATAAGCCTGCCAAACTCCGGAGGGAATTGTGACACACCCTATATATATATATATATATATATATATATATATATATGTGTGTGTGTGTGTGTGTGTGTCTGTCTGTCTGTCTGTCTGTATGTGTGTTTATAGGGTTATCAGAAGTTGAAAGTACACTTGTGGTTAAAATTGTGGGAATCTTTCAAAAGATTTAATTTTGTATAACTTCATTATTTTCGAAGAAAATCTACTGAAATATTATATATGACTGGAAAGATAATTTTTTAAAGAATTTAATGCAGTTTAACGCGACGTATTATCTTTATTAAATTTAAAATAATAGCTGAATAAAGGCAGGAAGATAAACAAAACCACCCTCTGTAAAGAGAGGAGATTTTTTAAACTCAAAACTGACCAAAAGGAGGGATTTCTCTGAGAGCCAATCAGGCGTTGGGATGGACAAAAATGGATCCAGATAGGTGTTAGTATGACTAAGCTCACATATTTTGCTATCAGAATGGATAGTAAAACATTATTAAGCTGTTTGATTATCACTAAGTTTGTAGCAATTTTTTATGCGTAGTTTATATTGTAATTTCTTTAACTAAGCTGTGTAACTTGATTAGGATGGCGAGCAAAGTAAAAAGAGTTGACTGGTCCCCTAGAAAGAGATGTAAAATAATTACTTTAAATGAAAAAGGTAACACTCACAAAAAAATCAGAAGAAATGACGCGAAAGGAAGAATTTTTAAACTGTGTGGAATAAGTATTAAGAGATTCAGACGATTCCAAACCAAACTGGTAAAGTAAGACAAAGATCCACAATGCCATCCGGTGATAGGAGAATGTAAAAAAGTGCGTTTGAGGGACAGAGTAAAATCACCTAGGACTCTTTAAAATCATTTACTGGAATTGGTGTAAACGTATGTACCAGGACTGTTCGACGCAGATTTCAACATCGATAGATTTCAGTTACTAACCCGATTCTTTGGGCAGTCCGTGAGACAAAACTACTGTAAACATTAACTTCATTTGGATCTTAAATTAAATATTTTAATCTATAGATGCGTCAAATTTCGTTTTTGTAACCGCAGTTACTATTAATTAGAGATAATTTACAGTTAAAAATTGCTTTCTGCGCATGTTCAGTGACAGGTTTATTAAATCTATATATACATAAATTTATTTAAATAAATAAATAAATTTTAAATAATTACAACATAAAAAGAATTCCTTCAGTTTCCGCTTTTGAAGAACATGCTATGCCAACCTCGATATCTGCGGTCTCTCAATAGCTGACTTTGGCCGCCGAGATAATATCCTAGTTCTTGCAAGAACGGCAATAATAATAACAAATAATAAAGAAGATAGACACGAGAGCAGTGTCCCATTCAAAAAAAATAATAGTTACAAGATAAAAAGAACTTTTTATATACCATGTTTTTAAATTTTCTGCTGAATCATATGAACTTGACAATTCTATGTATTAATAAATACTTTAAAAAAATTTTTTTGATGGATTATCCCATCAACTTGAAAGAAAATGAAGTTAATTGGAAGTTAACTTGCGTTTAACTTTTCGTTCCTGTCCGGCCGATAGATGGCTGCACCAGTCTACAAACAAAATTAACTGAAATTGAATTCAATTAAAGATGGCTAAAAGTATTAAATTAATGCATTATCATCGTATTCTGAGCTTTTCAAGAAGTTTGAAATGTCTAGCTAGTCGGAAAGTTAGTTGAGAATCGATTACAAGATTTGGACTGGACAAGCAAACACACACACACACACAAACAAACAAGAAAGCGAGTTAATAAAAACATGGTAAAAATGAGGATATGCATCCCGTAGGGTCTTACAGTGTTAACATAATTCTAGGTTAACATAATTCTAGTTTATAAGTAGTTTGTTCAATGCATGAAACGGGACTATTGTGCGAAAACAGCGTTCTTCGCCCTGTTCCGAATTCTTTGTCCATAAACAATGGTTGTCTGACGGCGACCCTGAAATTTGGGAACTGTCTCGTTCGCATCAAAATTCGATATCCTCTGCCATCCTGTGGTTCCGGCTCACGGAGTCGTTCATTAAAAAGTTTGAAAAATGGGAGTGCCCTTCCATCTGGAAAATAACGGTTGGCTGGTGTCGCCGATTTTTTAAGCATCCATCATTTTTGCTTTTTGCCAGGAACATCGATTTTCTTATTATTCCCGCCAAGTCTCGTCGTGCATCTTTCTATTTCAGTTCGAATTTTGTCTCGGGGCCTTTGGGAGTCGGGACCCGAAAATATATATTCGCTCTCTTCTTCAAAACGAATAATATATATATATATATATATATATATATATATATATATATATATATATATATATATATATATATGTGTGTGTGTGTGTGTGTGTGTGTGTGTGTAAGTAAGTAATAATAACACCCCACTAATATTAATTGTCCAACATCTAACGCCTATCCTAAATTTTTCTCAATAAAGCCTAGCCCTATTTCAAAAACGAAATCGGAAATCGAAATGACTTAACATTCTCTTTAATGCACGCAAGGGAAAATTATCTTTATACTTCCGCGATCTCGATCCCCCCTTCGCAGCAATACCACATGATCGGAGTCAACCAATTAAAAGAATTCCAAGCCTATCGGAAAAATCAGAAGCTACTCAGTATAAAAAGAGAGACAGAGGATTTTCGCGTGATCTGCTTCATTACTTCCTTGCTCGCTGTCCGCGTACAGCTTCCAATCCTATACCATAATGTAAAGTCTGCATTCTCAAGCCCCGGCAGCCGGCCCGGGTGCCATCAGTATTTTGTGTGTGTTCTGCTGAATACGGAATGTCTTCGTTATGGGGAATAATAAAAATAATATGTATCGCATCCCTGCTGTGCGTCTTCATCAATGCCTCTCCCCTCTGTGGTTATTTCCTCCCCGTTGTGTTTTGGCTCTTGAAAAAGGTGTCCGTCTCTGAATCTCAAGTGTGTGTGCGTTCCTTCTCTTTTCTCGAATGTGTCCACCGCCACGTCTACAAAAGTGTGAATCCATCACCTGTACCGGTCAATTAGAAGTATTACCACTCTGGCTATGTCTACACTGTTGTGTTTCATCTCCTCTACACAATTATTCATGCTACAAAGTTATTCATGCGGAAAAGTACCCGTTATCATTATATATATATATATATATATATATATATATATATAACATAAAAAAAACCTAAATCCCTTTCAAGATTCTAAATTCTTCTAAATTTCCTTGGGTGTAGATTAATTTCGTTTCCGATTTAAAGAACAAAGACAATTCGTAGCGTCCCATCGAAAATTCCAAATTCTCGCGCATCCTTTCATAACATATCACATGACCTCTGACATCAGAGTCATGGGTTCAGCCAATGGCCACAGACATTTTGATCACATGGCAAGACGCTCGTGAAGTTTATAAAAGCTCAAGCATGCCTCCAAGAGTTGGCAGGGCTCTGTTGCCTAGTAAACCGCCGTCATCGATGTTAAAAAATTGATAAATAAAACAATTGTTATTAAACCAAAACATAAAAGAAATGTTAGTGTGTCTAAATATACTCAACACCGCTGAGAACACACCCGGTTCGAGAAATCAGCCATTCCTTTAGAATAAAATGAATCAGAAATTTTACCTTGAGTCAAAAACGAAATAACTTCTGTGCTTTAATGCATTCCATCTCCTCAAAAGAAATAATACTCTTTGTACTTAGGAACTTCAGCAACACAGAAAATAAAATACATTTTCATCCGTAAATAACTTAGAAGAATTTTATTCACAGAAAACTCACATATCACACTCCAAAATTCTAACAACTCCTAGAACAGCAAAATGGTAGATATCTTCCAAAAAAAAAGTTGCCATCTAAAAAGTAGATATTCTCAAAATAATCATAAAGAAAACGTGCTGCTCTCTGTTGAAGAAAATTAAAGTCTCAACAACAATGTTTAGATGAAGAGATTCGTGTTTTTGGCTGCGAGTACAAGTTTTCAGGTGTGACATGTCGACCCCGGTCTCCATTAACATGGGACTGGGATGGCATGTTACTTACACACACACACACACACACACACACACACACATATATATATATATATATATATATATATATATATTTATATATATATATATATATATATATTTATATATATATATATATATATATATATATATATATATATATATATATATATATATATGTGTGTGTGTGTGTGTGTAGACTTTCCTGTCAACGTGGCGGCGTCTAGGGGGGTTTAGAAGAAGAACACACTTGGGTCATAAATCAACTATACTTTTTAAAACTTAACAATAATCATTTGTTAATGTAGACAGCAATTACGATATGCCGGAGAGCCTACTTTCACTGTCTCCGGTACAATATAACAATAATCACGGGAGCGCAATGTTTCCCTTCCCTTCAACAGAACAAAAGATCGGGCAGCTTTCTCGCTCCCGTCAAATGCAATCTCTCGTGCTTACGCACGGACACCAAAACACCACCTCTCCCTCTGGAGGTCTTGACTTCTCCTCCCAGCTAAAATCCTGCACCCTCTCGCGTGGGGCACAAGAAAACATATCCCTCTGTCGAGTCGGGGTCATTCAACCCTCTCTTTCGACCGTCCCCTCCCGCAATGTCTCAGTGACAAAGGCTTGGTGCGTCTCTGGGTACTCATAGCAACAGAGAATATTACTATGAAGAGATTTTGCATAAATCCTACATTCTCACCCTATCCTTAAAAAGGGCCGTGTCCTCACGGCTATAAATAGCACACAAGTTAAAAGTACACTCAATTAAAACTCATATAAAAATATTAAAACACTCATTTTCTAAAGAATTGAGAGACTAAAATAATGAAATCAACCCTCAAATGATTAAAAAAAGTTAGAGACTAATCATTATTAACTGCCCAACAAACACAGGACTGACGGCAGCTTATCGGGCCAGTGCTGGAAGCGCCGGTAGAACGACAAGTACGGGAGAAATTTTCTGGGCCGTTCGCGGGTTGTTTACGAACCTTCGAAGGGGAACGCTTTGCTGTTTACGTGTTTCAGGGCCTGTGATGGGTTGATATGAACCGCGCCGATACCGACATGGCTCCATCGTACCTTAATCGGCCGTCCGATTCGTAGCCATAAGTAGCAGAAATCTGTATCAGAATTATGGATTTGAAAGGGAAGGTGATGATTAAACAAAAGATAGTTTTCAGAGAAATAGCTCTTATTTCTGTGTAACCTCTTTTACGAGGAAAATTCACATAACATTCTTGGTATGTAAAGATTATATTATGTGAGAAGTGTAAGGTAATCAAAAAGTAGTTTCATTGTTAATTTTTTATCTATTACTGGAGAAATTTTAAAAATATCTACTTAAAAATGGAGCCTTGTTGCACCACTCTTTATTTAAAAGAGAGGAATTAGTGGTGTCTATCTTATTTTACTACTCATTTATTTTTAGCGGTGGATGTCACACATTTACGTAGCAACTTCCACAATGAATTTCCTAGTAAATATTAAAGATATTTTTTCTTAATCAAACTCTTCTCTTTTTGTTTTTACCTGCACTGCAAAAATAAAATGCTATTTAGTGCATGTAACCAAATTATAATTATACCTAAAATGTATAAGAAAGTGCCTCAGCTACCAAAATATATTTGCAGTTGTTAATTTTCAAGCACATATTTCAGACGGGTATGATTTTGATTTGAAACGGATATAGACGTAGATCTCCAATGTGGGGAGAGGTTCCATATTTATGCCCTCTACTTCTGAAAATAGTTCTTATTTTGTGGAGCTCGTCTAACACCATTGGTAGCAAGAATTGTTAGTAAAAGATATAGAAAAGAGATAGCATGTTCCTGGAATTTCTGCAGTCAGAGAGAGTTTGCAAGAGAGTTTAAAAATGTTAACATTTGTAAACAAAATATTTTTTCTTATAGGTTATATTGCCATAAATAGCCTATGTATTAATATTTTTTTACGACATTTAAAATTTTTTTTGCCGTCGACTAACATCTACATGTTAATTACATATATTTTTTTAATTAACATGAAGGAAATAATCTAAGAACTTCAGCTTGCCAGCCTTGAAGCAGGGGAAAGAGAGGAAAAAAATGCCAGCCGCGGGACTCGATCCCGCCACCGCTAGGTTACAAACCCAGAGCGCTACCACCCATGCTACGAACCACTCAAGAAAAATGTGTGAATTACCGATAACAAACCAGAGCATGTTGGCGGTTTCAAGATAATCTTCGTGCATGTTTGCTAGGGTGGAACGAAAAAACTTTTTTTTAAATTTAAATATGCTATAGTTTTCAAAAGTTGCCTCTTGGGATTAGAATAAAGAATATAAAATAAAATTTTATTGTTCTACTAAAATCTTTTCAAGTACCGCAAAGTGCTTCAAAATGGATATTTTTATGAAAAAGTGATAAAATTTGTATTTTTTTATTTCTTTTATAGTATATTAAAATAATATATATATACATATATATATTGTAAATAAAATATTCAAAATACGATATTTTTACAGGAAACTTACAATTCTAAGTATTTCTAACTGTTAAATGCCATTACAGAACAACTGATTTTGTAGAATTTCGCGATTTTCATCATATTAATTTTACAGTAGCATATCTTAATAATACACAATTGAATGAAAGAAAAACAATTTTTAATTAACGGGCATTAGTTAAAATAAACAAATCTCACTTATTTAGAAAAATATTAATAGTGATTAATGTCTTTAAAAGCAAAACGTTATTTTGAAAAAAACATTTATGTTTTTCAAAGTCCATAGTAATCACACATGGTTTCCATTGCTTATTTCACTGACACATTGAATTGTTTTTTTGTTTGAAATTTTGGCATTTTCTTTTGAGATTGTATTTTTGTTTTTATCAATGCATCTCTTGCAGAAGTGTCACGAACGGACAACTCGGTATAGAATTTAACAATCCTTTCTTTCTGTTTGTGTGTGACATGGAAAATTATTGAAGTCAATACGTTGACTCTCGTGATCAGATTCTTTTGCTTCCTTTATAAACGGCTTTAGTTTGTCATCAGAAATATGGCTCTTCATAGGAAGTCCTGTTACTTTAACATCATTCCATTCAATCATGTCAGTATAATACTTGGTATCTAAATTTATATGTTGGTTTAAAAACTTTCTGATGTCCCCTTCAATTTTAGCCTTTATGTTTAGAATCAGACTTAATCCAAGCTCTCTTATGTGACTGCGATCATCTGATATCATACAAAGGAGGAGATTTTCAGAAGCAGCAAAGTATGCATTTCTTTGAATAACTGGGTGAATTAAATTTTTAAGAGTCTGATGGAGGTAACGTGAATAGCTTGCAAGTTTCCACAGGTGCTTTGATCCATGGATACAAGATGCTTTCAGCTTTAGGTTAAACCAAACAGCTGCATAAACTTTCTAAATGTACTCAGTCAGTATTCGGCGGCGAATTTTCTATCGGCGAAAGATCCGGAGAGCGAGGCGGCCAGGGAAGCAATTCAATCTGGCGATTGACAAAGAACCGTTGGACAATGCGTGCCACGTGTGGTCGCGCATTATCCTGTTGAAATATGGCTGTGGGCAAGCCCTGAAGGTAAGGAAGGACAACTGGCTCCAACACCTCGGAGATGTAGCGCTGGCTGTTTAAAGTACCGGCAATGCGTACTAGAGGTGTGCGAGAGTGATATCCAATACCGCCCCATACCATAAAACCCGGTGCAGGACCAGTGTGGCGGTGCATAACGCAGCTGTTCAGCATCCTCTCTTCACGGTGTCTCCAGACTCGAATGCGACCATCGTGGTGTTGCAGACAGAAGCGTGACTCGTCAGTAAAGACAATTTCATTCCATTCTGCCGTCCACATCCTTCTGTCATCGCACCATTGGCGGCGGAGATGTCTGTGTTTCTGCGTCAAGGGTAGACAAAGCAATGAACGTTTTGCGGACAGACCACTCTGCTGTAAACGGCGTCGAATGGTACGCACAGACACTGGATGATGCGTTACAGACTGCATGTGCTGTGCTATGGTTCGATATGTCACTGAGCGATCCGTCACTGCCATGCGCACAATTTGCCTGTCATCACGTGAAGTGGTGCACTGAGGTGGATGCGATCGAACACGCCAGTCCGTCGTACCCTCCTGCATCCAACGATCACATATCCGCATTACAGTTGTTTGGTTTCGTCCAACACGACTACCGATTTCCCTGAAAGATAATCCACAATCTCGGTAGGCCACTATCCTTCCTCTGTCGAACTCGATACTTGATCAAAAGATGATCGCTGTTTTCGACGAGGCATAATTGATCGTTTTTAGAGAAAACCACAAGAAAAACACAATTGCCGAACTTGAAATCGTCGAAATCTCCAAGCCTTAAATAGCGCTTTGAAGTGGCGTCACAGGCGCGCGTGATGTGCGTCTGCGCTGAAATTCTAATCATTTGCATATCTCACCTCCGCTAATGCATGCTGTAAATTTCATGTTATTTGCATGTTTCCTTCAGGGTGTTGAATTTACAGTGGCCAGCAGTGTATTTCTCCTCCAAATTCATTTGGACCTTTAATTAGGATGTAGGGGCAGTTCATTTACTTGAAATAGACAAATCAACCACTGCAGTGGCCTTCTTAATTCCTTTTCCAATAAAGGAATCGCACCATTATTCAATCCAGTGTTCAAGCCAGTTCCATCACATCCAATTACAGTAATTTTTAAGTGTTGGTTGTTGCCGTTGAAAGTGCTATTATGCCATCTTTTATACCTTATCCAGTGACAAAAATCTGCTTCAGAAAATTCCTCCTTTGTATGATATCAGATGATCGCAGTTATGTAAGAGAGCTTGGATTACGTAGGATTCTAAAAGCAAGGACTGCAAATGAAGGAAAGTTTTTAATTCAACGTATAAACTTTGATGCCAAGGATTTTATTGATATGATTGAATGGAATGATGTTAAAGTAACAGGATCTCCTATGAAGAGGCATTTCTGATGAAAAACTAAAGCAGTTTATAAAGGAACCTATCACGAGAGTCAACGTATTGACTTCAATAATTTTCCATGTCACACTGAAGCAGTAGAAGGGATTGTTAAATTAGTTAGCGAGTCATCGTTGTCCGTTCGGGGCACTTCTGCGAGACATGCATTGATAAAAACAAAATTACATTAATACCAAAATTTGAAACAAAAAGAAAAAAAATTCAATGTGTCAGTGAAACAAGTGATGGAAACCATGTGTGATTACTATGGACTTTTGAAAAACATGAATGTTTTTGTGTACTACAAAGGATAAGGAACCAAAACAAAACAAAACAACAATATAAACTTGAAAACGACAATATAAACTAGCAACAGAATAAACTTGAAAAATATACAAGAACTAAATAGGTGTGATTTGTTTGTTTTAACTATGGTCCGTTAATTAAAAATTGTTTTTCTTTCATTCCAATGTGTATAAGAATATGCTACTGTAAAATTAATATGATGAAAATGAGATGTATTTCATTATGATTTGAATTCTTTAAACTGTAAATACTGTTCATATGACTAAGATTTCTTATAATGACAAACTAACAAAAATTTTGTCATTGTAAGAGTAGCTCAGTGGTTTGATATAAAAAAGGGGGGTCGTCGTCTGTGTTTTTAGCTTCCCAGAAGCTTATGAAAACAGAAAAAAATGCTTCAGCTATCGAATTTGATATTTGGTTTAAATTCGCCGCCATTTTTGAAAGATCGGGGAAGAAAGGCAGGACTTCGGATGAATGGCAGCTACGTGGACCAATGAACGACGTAGAGAACAATGCTTTTGCACGGGTTGCCACTTTAAAGCGTGACGTAGTTAGGGTAGCTTCGAACATGAGGACGCCGTCTGGACACCGAGGTGTACAGACACGCGTAATGGAAGGTGCGCCAATGGAATTATCTGGGGAGAGCTTTGGCTCAACCCCCCCCCCCCCCCACTGCCTTGCACGCTGGAATGTTTAAATCAAACATCACTCACCATTATGGAGACCTATCTATTAGAAAAAGCCCTAAACCCTACTACCCATGATGATGTACGGCAAGAAATGCTGGCTACTCACCCCCACGTCGAAGCAGCGTTTACGCTACTAGGAGGTAAGCCTAACTACTACTTGTCGGTGGAGCTCACCAAAAACAATACATTCACCTCTAACCATAATCCCAACCCTATTACCAACGTAAATGACGCATCCGAAAACCCCTCAAAACGCCCTAAAAGGCCTAACATTACCTTAGATAATTTAACCAATAATCCTGGCACTAGCAAATCTAATGATGGATTCGTTTTTCCGAATCCAAAAAATACTGCTCGCCAGTTTAAGCACCATCTAACCGTTCAAACTCCTAACTTGACTACTAATAATAAATATGGTAACTTATCTGAAACAGTATTAAATGATCCCTCTATCCCACAAGCAACTGAAACTAAAAACAATGTAAACAAAGTAAAACCCATTTGTATCATAAAAGATAGAGAGGATAAACATAAATATAAATTAGTACTCCAACGGATAGGTGAGGCCCTAGGTAACTGCTTCTACGCCAGGCCTGCTAATGATATTGTCAGGATCCAACCTGACAGTACTGAATCCCATAGGAAAATAGAAAACTTTCTAAAAGAACAGAAAATTCAAGGATACATCCTCCCTATGGGTGTAATAAAACCTATAAAAGTAGTCATAAGAGGGCTGGATATTGATACTTCAGTAGAGGAAATTAAAACTGAACTTGATAGTCTTAACATCCAAACTACTAAAATTGTGCAAATGGTTTCTTCGTAAACTTAAAAACAATAAAGCACCTGGTGCAGATAAAATTACTGGCTTCATGCTAAAAAACCTGCCTATGAAAATCTGCATCAATATTTCCACCCTAATAAATGCCATTATTCGCACTAGCTACTTTCCCTCCCCTTGGAAAAACTCTATTATTATCCCCATTCATAAACCTGGCAAATCCCCCTCTGACCCCACTAATTATAGACCTATTAGTTTACTTTCCATCATCAGCAAACTTGCTGAAAAGTTCATGCTTCAAACCATTAACTCCCACCTTGAAAGCAATAACATCCTCTCCCCCTATCAATTTGGATTCAGGAAATCCCTCTCAGCCCCCCACCAACTTTATAGAGTTGTTGAAGATCTCACTAAAACAAAAACCTATAGTAAATCTACAGCTGCAGTCTTCCTGGATATCAGCAGAGCTTTTGACTCTGTCTGGATTCATGGTCTAATCCATAAACTTATAAACTACAATTTCACCCCCAACACTATCCACCTAATTTACAGTTATCTCTCTAATAGAACTTTTCAAGTTAAACTCCAAAACACCCTCTCTGACAAGCACAACACACTCTGTGGTCTTCCGCAGGGAAGTTTAGTCGGTCCAGTTCTGTACTCAATTTATGTTAACGACTTCCCAACACACTTCAGAACACACACTGCAGTCTTCGCAGATGATACAGCCATCTACATGTCTTATAACAAAATTAACTTTGCTGTAAACCAACTAAACACCCACCTACAACATATTAACACTTGGACTGTCAAGTGGAAAATGAAGCTCAATACTGACAAATGTGTTGCTGTCATGTTTACCAGAAAAGCACCCAAGTCCTATAATGAATTTAAAATCATGATCAACAACACTGCTCTGCCCTGGTCCCCCACCTGTAAATACCTTGGAATTTTCCTTGATAAAAATCTCTCATGGCGTCCCCACATTAAACATACTATTAACAAATTTCGAGCTGCTAAAAGAAAACTATACCCCCTAATTGCTCGAAATAGCTCTTTGAACTTAAATATGAAGCTGCTCATCTATAGTGCATTCCTCAGACCCCTTTTAACTTATGCTTGCCAGTCCTGGTCCTACTGTCCCAACTATCAAATTAAAAAACTTTGTTCTGCTCAAAATTCCATAATTAGAGATATAGTAGATGCCCCCTACTACTTCAGGAACTACAAAATTTATGAAGAATTAAATTTCCCCCCCCTCACTAAATTCATGCACTCCCTTAACATTAACTTCTATAATAGTATTGAAGCTAATAACATTAATCTTCTCACTGAGCTAGCCAACTATGATTTTACTACTCCCTTTAATAGGAAGAGACCTAGAGCGTCTCTCGCACTTAACTGGTAACTTCCCGTAATCTAATGTGTCCTCGCTGGCTCAGTGGTAACGCACGGAACTCAAGTTCCGAAGGTTGCGGGATCGAATCCCCAACATTCCACTTTTTTCCTCCCTTCCCCATTTCACTCTCGACTTGGATCTGGCAAGCTCTCAACTTTCTTTTCTTAAAAATAAAAATAAAAAATAAAATAAAAAAGAGTGTATGTATATTTTATTATACGTAAGCTTTAAAAAACTAAGACGTAGGCCCCGGCCTACGGTAAAAAACATTAAAGAATTTTTTAAAAGTGACACTTGAGCTAGGGAAACCTAGTTCAAGGTAAAAAATATTATCTTTCACTAACTTTACTCGTTTTTAAACTCCCTCTGGTCGCAGAAATTCGAAGAACTTATAAATTACACTATCTTAAACACAGCTCCTTTTTACTAACAACTCCACCGAC
Source organism: Dolomedes plantarius (assembly GCA_907164885.2). Lineage (NCBI taxonomy): Eukaryota > Metazoa > Arthropoda > Arachnida > Araneae > Dolomedidae > Dolomedes > Dolomedes plantarius. The sequence continues at coordinate 225,257,393 of OU015491.1, forward strand.
ATAGTAATATGGCAAGCTCCTGAAAAATAAAGATACTTTTTAGAAGTCGGGGGTATCCATATACCCAGGTACTTCTACACAGCCTGATTGATTGATTGATTGATTGATTGGTAGCTTCACTCATAGTGGGTGCCTCTTAAAGAAGTTACCTCCAGCTTAAGAGTAAGTAACATTGTTTATTGTTTAGCGATTTGTGATTAAACTAATTGCAGTTATTTAAAATAAATTATTGTTTTTAATTTTCAACGTTTCAAATTTAATGCATATATTGATGTAAAAGAATGGGTAGGATTAACTGAGTTGATCTTAAATGTCTTGCCTACAGTTAGTAAAGGATATAAAAGTTAAATTAATGTAATTGAATGTTATACAAATTCCAGAAACTTCATTCTAACACTGTTTAATTTAGATATACATTTATGCAAATTCTTTTGTATTTAAATGAAATATGTAATTTTATTTTGTAGTAAAGTAAATATCTTTTTGTTTGTATTTAACTTCGTAGATAAGATCAACAAAACATCAGCCTGGCTTAAAGGATTGTGGAAAGCATCAAAAGGTAACGTGCTATTCTAAAACTTAATATTGTGGCATTTGTTAAGAATTGTAAGATTTCAAAATTTAATAATTATAAATTTCCTTGCAAAACAAATAAGATAAATAATATGTTAAGCATTTTAAAAGAATTTGGATTAAATGAAAACAGTAATGAGTGATGGTGAAAATGTATTAAATGTGGTAATTGAATTGCTTGATGTTCTACGACATAAAATTTCTGATCATCCAAATACAATAATTGACTTCTTGACTGAACAACTGACTTTATTATTAACCAAAAAAAAAGCCTTTCATTATAGTTCTGAATCAATGATATTTTGTAGTATATTATATAGTAAATATTTGAATGTTTAGAATAATTATGTCTATCAAAGTATTCTCTTTAAGCATACAGACTTCGTTCCTTTCCCAACCTCCAGTCAACCAGAGCAGGAAATTATATAAAAAAGAAAGTTAATATTTTTCTTCAAAATTTTTACTTCTAAACTTCTTTTGCATATGTTCAACTTCATGCTATAATTTTTAAAAATTCTAACAGAAGTTTATTGATTTTATACTTATAGATCAGATATCTGATATGCATATTTTTAACACAACATACTATATAATTCTGATTTATGCTCAATCATGCAGTCTGTATGAGTGCAGAAAAGAAGCAACTGGAAAAAAAGTCATGCACTTATCAGCATACATCTGAATATTAATGTTTATAGTTGTTTTTATTTTTTAGTATTGCATAATCATATGTATATAAATATATGCAGAAAGTTATTATATTTTTCATTCCTAAGTTATTAAATTGCTGGTCATCATGCATTTATATAATTTAATTTGTCAGTTTCAACTTTAAAATCTTGTATTATAACCTGACAAGGAGGAGAACCTTTATTTAGATAACATCATGTGTGCTAGATTTTTATTAAAACTTTAGGTAAACTTTTGCATTCTGTGTGTGTCATTAAAAATTTGAGAATGTCCTCAATAACTTATTTATAAGCTATTTGTTTTCAAGACTTTTAGAGAGTATTTAGTTGTCATGTTGTGTAAAATAAATAAGAACTTACTGGCCCAAAGCATAGACGCCCCCCCCCCCCCCAACTTAACTTGAAATAAATTAAAACGTTAATAGAAGTTCGGTTAAATCAGAAAATTGTAGAAAACTTTTAAGAAAGTTGGTTTTTTTCCCGTTTTTTTCAAACTGTGAAACTGAAAATACCGATTATGTCTTTAGCCCTAACATAGTTTTTAACAATATGATCCATAACAAAAATTCGATGCTACATTTTTTTCTTCTTTTATTTATATTACATTTATTTTTCTCATTGTATAACTTTTTGAATACTACTCAAACATCAATTCTATTGTTACTCAATTTCAAAAAATCATAATATTTCAAATTTTAAGGATCGACCTTTTTTATTTCACTGATAAGCAAATTTATAATGAACTCTGCTTTTCAATGCTTCTTGGTATCACAAATGACTCTAATTTTTATTATGGCATTATAAGAAAATATTGGTTTCTTTACAGAATTCTAAAACTGGAATCCATCTTCACCTCATTGTGATTTCCATGAAAAGATTCCACAACTCACTTGGCAGTGTGCTCGATTCATAATCTGTAAGTTGATTTTAACCTCACTGAACCCATTTTTTTTTTATTCTGTAGATATCCTTTTTTTTTCAGCAGTGAACTTGTGGGCAAAATCACAAGGTTGTGAATATATTTTTTTAAAATTTATTTTTTGTACTTAAATTTGAATTTTTCTATGAAAAACCATAAAAAATATTTTTATTACATAATTCTTAATTAATAAACAACTCAAATTTTCAAATTTATCTTTGTATATTATATATGCTAATCCGAACATTCTCATAAACTTTGGTTGCAGTAATTTGTGGATTGATATTGATTTCCTTTATTCATTATATTTTTAACTGGCAAGCCTGTTATTAAAGTATTAGGTATGTCCGAAAGTGCAGTTCAGGGACTTCAGTTAACCATGACTCTTGTGAAAGTCTTTTATCATAACTGCTTACCAAAAAAATTTTTATATTTTTATATTATAAAGATATAAAATGCCAAGGGTTATTTTACTCTTGATAGTTAATGTTAAAAAATTTTTAAATTTAATTATCAGAATTTCATGAGAAGTAGTTAGGGGTTCATTCATAATTCCTTACAGAAGTAATAATAATAATAATAATGCTTATAGATGTATTAGATCATTCGTTGATGAGCTAATAGGTAGTTGAATGTCATTTGGAATACTAACTTCTGCCTAGTATTTAATTTTTTTATTATTTCATTGTCAAATTTTGGTGGAGATCTGTCACATAAAATATATTTTTGTGAGCAGCTGTTATTATAAAGTGTAAGGATAAGGGCAGTAAAAAAATATTCCAAAATATATTATTTAGGTTCAGTTAATTATTAAACAATTGTTGACTATAATAAGGTTATGTTTGCAAGTGTGTAGGTTTTTTTTTTATGGTGTATTATTTGGTTTATCTAACTTAAGTTGAAAAATGATGCAAGCATACAAAGATTGACTGGCTGTCAATGTTGAGTGCAGTAGCATAGATTATTTTACAAAGTGCAATAAAATACTTTTAACATTTCAAACCGAACTTCTAACCAGAATTTTAAAAAAAATTTAATAAAACTTTTAAAATTGAAAATATTTTCATGGATCTAAAGAATGGAACATAACACCTGTATTGTCAACTAAGTCATGGATAAATGATGCAGCCCTAAAAGCAAAAGGCCTGGTTTCTGTATACTTTTATAATAATCATGTTACAACAGTATACAGAAACCAGGCTTTTTGCTTTTAGAACTGAATCGTTTATCCATGAATTTGTTGACTATACGGGTTTTCTATTCCATTGTTAAGACCTGTAAAAAATACTCTCATTAGCAAAATATTTAAAAAAAATTTTAAATTTGGGTTAGAAGCTTGGTTCAAAAAGTCTAAGTGTTTCTTCACGCTTTATAATATAATCTATGCCATTTCACTCAACATTGACAGCTAGTGAATATTACCCACCTCATTTTTCAAATTAACCTAGACTAATCAAACAATATATCATAACAATTGTTTAGTAATTACTGAATCTAAATAGTATATTTTGAATAATTTCTTACTGTGGTTATCCCTAATAACAGCTGCTCGCAAATAAAAATATTTTATACACAGATCTCCACCATAATTTGACAATTAAGTAACAAAAGATATGCTCTATTAAATTACTATGCAGAAGTTTTATCCCAGAGTACTTTCTACCACATTTTTTGTAAAACCAATTACTGTGAAAGCTACATCATATAATAAATGTTTACTTTATTCATTATTATAGTAATAGATTAGTTGTTAAAGAGTATTCACCCTTTTCACTAAATTTCTGAGTACAGTAAGACATTCAATCCTGTTAATTAAATGATTAGTTATTACAGATATAAATAAAATAGATTAGAATGCCTTGATAGAGTACAATAATCGAAAGCTGACTGAGAGACTTGTTTAGAATGACAACAAAATTTTCTCTTCACTATCGAGAATCACTCTCACATTGAAAGTAAAGAAATACAAGAATGAACATTGAATACTAAATAATATGTTAGCATATAAAATCTTAAATTTCTAAATCTGACCCAGCATCTGTATTAATGCTCTCTATGGCATGTTGTAATTAAATTTAGAAATTTAAGATTTTGTATGCAAATGTTTTACTTAGCATTCAATCTTTATTCTTGTGTTTCTCTACTTTCAACAGCATTATTGTCAGTAGTGAAGAGGAAATTTTGGTGTCATTCTAGACAAGTCTCTGATTCAGCTTTCAATGTTGAGCTGCAATTATGCTCAACATTAAAAACTTATTATTGTACTCTTATCAAGACAATCTACCCTATTTTATTTATATCTATAATAACAAATTAATCGACATGGTTGGATTTTCTACTGTACAGAGAGAAATTTAGTGAAAAGGGGAATACTCTTTAACAAATATTTTATAACTATTTTCTATTAGTATATTTATTTAATCAAGTAAATATTTTTTACATGATGTAGTTTTCACAGTATGTAATTGGTTTTACAAAAAAAATGTGGTAGGAATTTACTTCTTGGAAGTAGTTATCAATAAAATGACAACAGATTTAAAACTGCACTCATGTGTTGGGTGCTGTTTTATATCAAGTTTTTTTAAACCCCTGTCTCAGAATTTATATTTCCTAATTGGATTTATTTAATTCTACTTTATCAACAATGAATTTTTCAACTACTTTCAACAATCAACTATTTTTACAACAATAAATTACCCTTTAATGTACAAAACTATGCAAAAAATAATTTTCTTATCTGCAGAGCATTTACTAAAGAAAAATAATTTAAATAAATTCTTTTGATTCATAAATTATATCTGGGGATGGGAGTCATTTTCCTTTCACATAAATTTATGAACTGATTTTCTCTTTCTTTTTTTCCCCTAGATGCTGTAAAGATGGAGCCAGAGGTACAGCGAAAGGATCCTGTTTTGTAGAAAATATAGAAAAAAATTGTGTAAATGTGCTATGTACTTTCTAAATAAACTATTTTTACTTTAAACCAGCTCTTTTCTGTATTTAAAAACATGTGTCTATAATTATTACAATATTAACAATTACAATAGAAGATATTACTATCATAGTACTATTTCTCAAAAATAGTACTATCAAGTGTTGGATATAAAGTCCAATATAATATTTTTTAAAAATGACTTATAAGAATTTAATGAATTACTCTTTAATTCACAAAACTATGCAAAAAATAATTTTCTTATCTGTAGAGCATTTATTAACTCTACACCAAAAAATAATTTAAATAAATTCTTCTGAGCAAGTTTTCACAAGCTCACAAAGATGGGTTTCATCATACACACTACACATTACTCAGGTTTGAAAGATAAAGTATCAAATTATGTTAATAAATTTTATACTGGGGAAGTACAAATTTTTTGGGTTAATTATTAAAGTAGTACTGTTTTACATACTATAATCTCATTCTAAATTAAAAAAAAAACAAACTGTAACTTTAGATCGAATGGAAAGATGATTTAGCTTTAATGGTTGGTATTAATGTTATCTTAACTTTCAAATTTGGGTAAATGTATCTTAATACGAAATGAGGTTTTGTTCTAACAAGTAAACTAATGATTCATATGCAAATTTTTAGGTAATAACAAAGATCAGTATTTGGCAATACCTAAAAATACATAATTCAAAACTGAATACTAGAAATATGAAGGCAAAAAAATAATAATAATAAAAGTGAAAGGGTTGATATCAGAGGTTAATCGTCAATGAAATAAATAAGCATATAAACGAAAGGGTCCTACGAAAAACTTTGAAAAACTGCCGGCGGTCCGATTCTGGTAGAATGCTGGCATGATGCCCGGACCTACGGCACATTGCTGTTTACGAGATGGGTAGATGACGGTATGTCGACACCAATTATTGCTCCCGTAACCGGCCCGTCAACCTCCGGTTACGTTCCGGCTATCTGTCCGCATCGATGGCTTAATCGCGGCTGCCTAACGGTTCGTAGTCGGATGAACGATGGCTCGAATCCTACCGGAAGCGGCCCGGCAGTCGACGGGGTAGTCGCGGGCGAGAGGACACAGCCGTGACGGAAACGATACTGACCTAATGCGCCGGCCCGGCAGTGGTGAAATCGGCTGGCCGGAACCTTCCGACCCCGGCCCGATGCCTTTGTGTTTGTTGGGTGAGTATATCAAGGAAAAACTAAACAACAATTATCAGTTCAAATCACCACACAGTATACACAAAATTAACACTTCTATAAAAATATTACCAATACACTAATTTTTTGAAGAATTGATAAAATATAATGAAATTAACTCTTGAATGAATAAAAACAATTAAAGTCTAACCAATATTAATGAAGTATACCAAGAAAGACTAAACACAATTCCCACTATAATTCACTACACCGTATACACAAAATTAAAACTTCAACAAAATATTATCCTTGAACGATCTAAAACACAAAAACAAGCCTTATTTAAAAAATATTATCAATCACTCATTAGTATTAGTTAAAGAATTCTCACTACACAATGACTAAGAAAAATCAGAACTTGAATAATTTAAAAAAAAACAGAGTAATCAATATTAAGTATATCAAAGAAAACAAATTAAACGATAACCAGTACAACTTATTACACAAAAATATCCCATATGAAAAATATTACTAAAACACTCATTACTCGTTAAGAATATTGCTAATGACCCAATGAATAAAAGTTCAACCCTTGAGTAATCTAAAGCACACTAATTATTTTTTTTTCAGTTAAACAGTTTTCTTTTTTTCCTCTTACTAAAATTTCTCTCGAATTTTACACATTCATTGCGAGCATTTTGTGCTCGTGATCTACTCTTTAGAACTAAAAAGTTTGCAGGGTCAACGAAAAACTTTGTAGGGCACTCTTTAGTTACATAATGCACTACAGCCTTTGATTTCACCACTCTCTCGAGTATTACAATTGCAGCAGTTTTCTCCTCTATTTCAGCACGAATTTTATCACATTGAGTCTCTAAGTTGTGTGATTCTCCACTAGTTTCTGCAGTGGTTTGACCACACACTCGGACTGAAGTCGTACATTTATCGTACATAATGTTAGTTTCAATATTGGACTTATCTAGCCCGTTGCTACAAACAGATAAGTTGTCCTTTGACGGCTTTGTCTTCTCCGTCTCGCTAATATGCCGTCCCGAATCACCTATCTCACTTTCTGTGTCATTCACATCTTTCTTGTGTTCACACGTATTGAAGGAGCGCAAATCACTCTTTGATTCCTCCACCTCGATAACATGACGTTTCGAAACACTACTTTCACTCCCTATGTCATTCACATCTTTCTCGTGTTCACACGTATTGAAGGAGCTCAAATCACTAATTTGTTCATGGCTTCGCTACTCGGAATATTCGGAAGGATTATTCAGCATTTCAGGTGCCACATCCGACTATAAATTAGAATTAACAGGCAGTTCTTTATACACCACAAGAATTTTCTCTGTGTTCCCATTTGTAGAGGGCTCCTTTTTAACTATATCAGGGATCGGCAACCCCATCCTCCTATATTCTAACTGAAGCTCTTTTTTCATTCTCTGTATCTCTAGTTTCTTTTCCTCTATCTCTATTTTAACTTTTTCTCTGTGTTCACGTTCCTCACGGTCTTCCACTACTGTCTGTATAAAACTACTGACAAGTCAGGGTCAGTTTCGTTGTCCTCGCAATTTTCAATCAAGCCTTTCAGACCATTCCAATCTATCCCTGGAGTTGGATCTAAGCAGAACTCATAGCATACTATGAACAAATCCTCTTCTAAGACACTTCCAAACATTTTGTTTTTCTCAAACAACTCAAAAATTTCACAGAAGGTATCACAATTCACTTCATGACGATATTAACTGTCCAAAGAGTTCATCCGGGCCGGGCGCCCAAAAATGTAGACTTTCCTGTCTACTTGGTGGCGTCTAGGGGGGTGTCTACTTTCACTGTCTCCGGTACAATATAAGAATAATCGCGGGAGCGCAATGCTTCCCTTCCCTTCAACAGAACAAAAGATCGGGCAGCTTTATATATATATATATATATATATATATATATATATTCATTTTAAAGCCAGTTTTATTTATTGCGATCCAAATTCATTTTTCGGGTTGCTCCAGTTCCTATTTTTCGGCTGTTTTTCACTAATTTTTGATAATACCATCCGATTCCCAGAAGTAGTAGTACAAAATCTAGGGGGTGGGGCGGATGTTTTGCAATGCATATGAGTAGAATATGTTTTACTAGACGGTTTTAAGGCCTCGGGGGAGGGTTCATAGAGTCTAAAGATCGCCCAAAACGGGGAACGCCGAAAAAGCGTTGAGAGTCCCTGCCCTAGAGCATTCTTTTATATGTGGCCCCCCCCACTTCCGGTGACAGTTTAAGCTGTAATGAAGCGTAAGACTTTACCATCCCTGTCCATCTGAAAACCGTTTTGGGAAAGATCCATCTTGGGCTTATTACGAATGAACAGCAACCAACGATCGATCAAGTTCAGAAAAAAACAATGGCGGTATTCTTCGACCCATTTCTACCGAGTCTAACAGGAAGAAAGGAACATTTTCGATTCGAAAACTAAATGGAAAGAGCCTAACGGCGGATCGGAGATTAACGCATTCACAATTGGGTCCGACCTACCCCGAGGCACGTGGCAAATCGCTCTAAACGCAGGGTCACTGTGCGTAATCCCGTAAATTCAATAATTCATTTATGGTCTTTATCAGTAGCGGACCAAGCACTCAGAAGGCCCCAAGCGAAACGCTACTCTGAGGCCACCAAGAATGTATCTCATTTTGAGGTTGCTAACTTTCGGACACCCCAAGCACGCACATGTTGCGCCTGTGCGATGAACCGCCGTAGGTGTTTGAGACCCGTTAATACTAACTCCATATGGAGTTAGCCTTGGTCACCAACCCCTGCCAGCTTAGCCTGAACAAGGTCCAGTTACCCCGCAGAACTTCGTGGAGGTGGGAGCAACCGACACCGAAGACAATACTTCCTACAACTCCCAAAAGAGTATGCTACTTCCCCAAGAGAGTCCAAGAAACTCACGCCATTACCCGCACCCATATGAAGGTCATCACGATTGATGCTCTAGGAAGGAGTCACACCGCCGTGGACATGGGAAATGCGCATCGACACACATGGAAAACGCGTGGTGACACATGGAAAATGCGCATAGAAAGCTTTCGTTGAGGTTATTTCAATCTCGAAAACGGAGCTCACCGACTTATTGTTTTGAATCGCAAGCGTGCGGGGAGGTTTGAGAGGATAACCGATCCTCCGATCACAGATCGTGATCCTTCTCGTGGGTGGGAAAACATGCTCCCTGTCAAGAAAAAAAACAAAAACAAATATTACACACACACACACACATATATATATATATATATATATATAATATTTCTGTACTATTTTCATAATCCTCCCATTCTCCCTGCGAGTCCCCACTCCATTGCGCTTGCGCGTCGCATCCTTTGGACAGCACCTCGGGATGAGGATCTCATGAGACGATCTCCATTTGCCAGGGTGTTGACAGCTCCCTCTCAGGAGCGGAAAATGCCGTGATGGATCGGACATTGGTGTGGGGAGCAGGCTGACGTCATAATGCCGTCGTAATAGCTTTCTCTCCTCCGACAAAAGACTTTGGCCGAAGATTTCTTGCACGGCCCACCCCCATCCATCAAAAGTGACACGCGTCGGAGTTCGAAAATCCGGGACAAGGGAAAGGAATCCATTTAGGACTTTTCTTGGCGAGGACCATTCTCACATTGACATTGGCGCAACACAAAATAACCACTCTTATGGATTCCCTGAAGACTCGTGCGATGCAAAATAAAACATTTCCTGGAAGTGACATCAATACGCAATGCTTGGATGCCCCCCACTCTCTCTCTCTCTCTCTCTATATATATATATATATATATATATATATATATATATATATAGAGAGAGAGAGAGTGAAACTTCTATATGGCGGCCTGTCATGGTTCCGAAAAAAAGTGGCCGTTTTGAGCCGTGTCTGGGGAAAAGGGGTTTCTTACATAAAATTGGTTCTATGGAATCATAAATCGATTCTGAACAATCGAGACATTTATAGAGGTGGCCGAATGGAGAAGTTTCACTGTATATATATATATATATATATATATATATATATATATATATATATATATATATATATATATATATATATATATATATATAAATGCGCACAAGATGGACGCAAATATTAAGACACTGCAAGTTTTTTCAGAAAACGTGCTTTATTATTCTATTTAGAAACTGGTAGGCCCTCTTTTTGCTTGTATTACAGCAGTAACACGTTGAGGCATACTTTCCAGAAGTTTTCTGTTCCAAATACTTCCATCAGACTGTAAGAGTGAATACCGAGACTCATCACTCCGAAGAGCAGTTTTCCATTCTTCAATGGTCCAGGAATGACGGGCGACACACTAGGCGAAACGACGCCTCTGATTAACAGATGTAATCAATGGCTTGTATGTGCAGCTGTTCGACCATGATAACCGATCATGTGCAGCTTTCTGCGGATAGTTCTACCACTAGCAGAGCTCCCAAATGCATTTCAAACCTCTACAGCGATCACAGGGGCAGGAGAAGTGCGTGACTTCTTGAACGTGGCGTACCAAGCATCTTCTGTCACTTTCTGCCAGTTTATGCGGTCGTTCGGGACGTTCTCTTTTGCTGTCTTTGCTCCGTCTTGCTTCCATCGCTTGATAATATTCGCTACACTCGATTTTGGGATATCCAGTTTGGATGAAATAGTTCGCACAGAACGATGACACAAATGACATTCTATGATGTGACCGACTTGTAACACGGTAAGTTGAAGTCCACGAGGCATAGCTCCACTAGAGTGAATGAATAGTTAATGGAAAATAAGCTGCTTTTTATTTTGCCCTCGCCCTTCCCAGCATATCATTCGGCGAACTCACTATTTGGATATTTGCCGATATTCTGCAGTGTCAAAATACTTTTGTCCATATATTATATATATATATATATATATATATATATATATATACACGTAAGATGTGGTTAGGCACACGGAAAAGAGATGTGTATTGGAGGCCTCTAGGAGACGGCTCGTTCGAAATCGTCTTCCGTCGAAAGTCGTTCGTGAGAGGATCTCGGGTGAAAAATGCTCTTCAGAAAAGTTTAGTCAGTCCCGGAATGTGGAGTGGTGCCTTATTTTTGGAGAGGGTCGAATGTCACTGATGAGCGAGTCGAAGCCCTCCGGTGTATCGATTTCCGATACCTCCCGTGGGTGGGGGAGGGGCACAACAACAACAACTGAAATAAGACAGAGGCGTGGCGGAGTCGGAGGTTCGAGAGTCCACCTAGAGAGGTATTCGGTGGCACTTCAACGAAATGCATCTTCGTCGCCTCTACCCCAATCCCGTCCGTTCATATGAAATAGTATTTTACCGTATTCGAACTTTCTGATTCGTAAAAGGAACGTGTGGAATACAAGGAGCTCTTTCACAGTATGTTTAATGAACAAACATACTTATACATAAATACAGGAAATTTTTCGGAAACATTCTCTTGAGGAGAAAAGCCTATCTAGAGGGAATGATAAATGTATGTGTATGTATGCATGCATATATATATATATATATATATATATGTGTGTGTGTGTGTGTGTGTGTGTGTGTGTGTGTGTGTAGATATTTATATACACACACCCTCATAGAGAAGTCATATAGCCACGATCTTCCCCAGAGCCTGTCGAAGGAACATCCCCCCCTCCCCCTTGTCTTTCCGTTCTATTTCTTCTCGTGGTATTTTTGAGGAGGATTTCCATTTTTATCGAGTACGTCATCTCTCTTGGGACGAAAATCCTAGCGAAAGAATGGGATTTTAAAAAGCAAACAGGATGACGTTGCCTTTTGGACGCTCTCATCCTGGAACAGAACGAGTCGCCTTTTTAAAATGCGAAATCGAACATTCCCCTTTAGATATCCAACGAAGTGCCTCTGTTCGATTGCTATAAAAAAGGCGTCAGGATTTTCTTTTGGGATAGATATAAAATCCTCAAAATATTGTCTAAAAGAAATAAATATTGACTCTAGTACACCTCATTTTTTATCATTATATATATATATATATATATACATATATATATATATATATATATATATATATATATATATATATATATATATATATATATATATATATATATATATATATATATATATATATATATATATATTCGCTAAGAGGCCACGCAGAGAATGAGGTATGGCAGTTGCCAAGCAGTCGGGTCATGTACCTATATATATATGTTAACGTGGCGACCTCGTTCGTGTTTCAGTCTCGCATAAACGGTCATCGAGGTAGTGGACAATGGGGTGGGGAGCAAAACAGAAGGGAGGTGGCAGACGGAATTGTTTTTTTCTCCCTTCTTCGAAAGTATTGATTCTTAACTTTTTGAGCAGCTCGCACCCCTTTGACAATCGGGTGAAAGCTACGTACCCTTTCTTCGCATCCTAAAGACCCATGGCAATAACGTATCGTTTCGAACGAAAAATGGGGAAATGCAAGGAAGGGTTAAAAAATCTAATGCTATTAGAATGGCCAGGATTGGCATAGAAAGGATTACATAACATATCAATCTATTACAAAAACAAATCTATGATTTAAGAATGTATTTGTGCTTTAATGACATATTATGGACTTAATGACAACTGTACAGTCATTCATTCTCACTGAATTCATAATCAAAGACTAATGGGTGGTTTTTTTCAATTTTCAAATGTAAAGAATGCATCTCTTTTAGTTTCAAATAAAAAGCCTTGGATTTTTTTTTCACGTGCGAGTTCCTGGGCTACATTGTTCTCTAAGTCGGCGAACCCCCCTGTAATGTCTCTACCCTACTCGTTAAGAATATTTCTAGTTCACCGAGTATCTTCACAGGGGAACACACACACACACATATATATATATATATATATATATATAATATACATATAATATATATATATATATATATATATATATATATATATATATATATATATATATATATATATATATATATATATATATATATATATATATATATATATATATATATATATATATATATATATATATATATATATATTGTGACATTGTGTCATTACTACACGAAATTAGTATTTCTATAAGTATGTGATGCTCGTTCCTACCCCTCAACATGAACATGTCATCTATCGGCGAAATGTTAAACTGAGCGGTCTCATAAACTCTAGGATAAGAGGCCATAAAGTTCGTGTAATGTGTGGTTCTGACGTTATAGAAAACATAAATCCCAGAGTGGTTCGAGGGCTCTCCAGAATTTTGACACTATAGTGACACGTGGAATCCCATAAACTTTAAACACTTACGAGCACTTCAAACGTCGGAGAAAGCTTTTGAATTCGCCGACCGTATAAAAGAAAACCCCAATAGTCCACGAGGAAGAAATCTGTTTTTGAGTGCCAGAGAGGACGCAGCTCTCCTGGTCAACGGCCTGATAGGCAGCGTTGTCGTTGAACCCGAAGCCGTCCTGACATATCTAACTGTAAATTCTAACTCGCTGTACATACTTGCTTAACTGTTGTATTTGTAGTATGTTTAACGTAACGTATAGTAAAGTAATTGAAGCGAAATGCCTGTCGTATTATTGACTACGTTACAATATATACGTATATATATATCGTCTCAAACCTAAGGGACTATTCACATAGAATCCTTTCAGCGTCAGAGTTTCTCGCATTGCTACATTTTATACCAATCACAGATATTAACAAAATATATATATATATATATATATATATATATATATATATATATATATATATATATATATATATATATATATATATTAATTAAGGATGTTTAAAAAAAGAAACAAGTCAAGGAAAAAAACTGGTCCTCCGCATAAAAAAGGATGCTCTCCAGCATGAGGGAGGGTGGTGGAGTGAGAATATTAGATTCTCGAATCGTTTCTTTGTAACCGCGTCCGCCCTCCTCATTGACTCGTGTTCTCGAAGGGGATGTGACGGAGCGTATGATTCGGAATGAGAGGGAAATGCCTCTCCGCCACCCACATCACTCGATGGAGAGTCGAAACGGCATTGCGATGATTGCCTCGCGATATCGAGGCATTTTGCGAACAAAAAAGTGGTTTTTTAATCAAGTCGGTGAGTGCCTCTTAACGATCTCCCGAGAGATGGGAGTTAAAGGAGAAATACTGCCCGAGCCAATGACGTCGGAGGATGCGGGTAGATCCGTTTATTCAAAAAATATTCTGATAAGCAGGAAAGGGCAATCCACAGAGAGACATCTCTCAGTCCTATAAATGGACTTCTAAATAAGGACGTAAACAAACACACATGCATGCATATGCGTATACATATCTTAATAGGCATAGCGTGCTTCTAACTTTTTTTTTTTTGGGGGGGGGGGATGAATTGAATTCCGTTAGGGCCCTCCTCAGCGCATTGACTGCCGGACGGTCCTTAAAATATGAAACATTATCATTTTTTTAGTTGAATAACAATAGAATTGATGTTTGAGTAGTATTCAAAAGTTATACAGTGAGAAAAGTAAATATAATATAAATAAAATGAGAAAAATATAGCATCGAATTTTTTTTTTTATGGATCATATCATAGTTATGTTAAGGCTAAAGACATAATCGGAATCTTTAGTGTCACAGTTTGAAAAAGCGGAAAAAACCAACTTTCTTAAAAGTTTTCTACAATTTTCCGATTTTAACTGAACTTCTATTTACGTTTTACTTTATTTGAAGTTACGTTGGGGGAGGGGGCACGTCCCCCCCGTTTCCCCCGGACGCTACGCCTATGCATATCTTTGAAGCCCGTTATGAAGGGCTTAAGTCAAAAACAGTGATTTTTAGATATTTGCTAGTATTGATAAAAAGATCTTTTGACTTGTATAAAAGTCTTAAGTCTCTCAATTTTATATACAAAATTACATTTTTTCGTAAAGAGACTCAAGTCGAAATTATAGTTTTGCGATTGGTATAAAAGTCAATAACTTGGTATTTTTAAATCACTGTTTTTGACTTAAGCCCTTTATACCGGGCTTCAAAAATACACACACACAAACACACACATATACTATATATATATACACTGAGGTATATATACACCGCGACTCACGTCAGAAGTATGCGAGAGGTGGGAGGTCGGGTTGGAATAAAAGGAGACGCCATCGCGTCAGAAATGCTGAGGTACATTTCTTCTAGGACACGTTGTGTACCAGCACGATATTCCACGTCTCAGTTCCTAAAAATATTGTGTCGCCTCACTCCGGAAGTATGTTTCAAGATAAAAAAAAAGAAAAGATAGAAGCTGAACCAAAAAAGTGTTATGTCCATCCCCACTCCTTCGATAAGTCCTCTAATTTTCTAACTCGAGGCAATCCGTTTTTGGATGAACGAGCCTGACTGGATCAAATTTTCTGCCTCTCTCGTTTGGGTGGTTGGCACTGTCTCCATTGTTGGAGACCATCCCACCCGAGAATGACGAATAGCCGTATTCATGTATGCGACACACAAGTTGTCCTACTGGCATTGTTTTGTTACGACGGATGTTTTTCGAAGTATCCCATTTCCTGTGATGTGTGTCCGTCGAGTTACGAAAGAGTGACGTAATTTTGGAGAGGACAGATTGTAGTCCGTCTTCCGTTGGAATGCGGAAGAATTGCCTTTCCTTCGTCATCCGGAAGATTGCCTCAAAGCAGTGTTACCCGCCTTTAATTGATTCTACCTCGAAGGCTGTGCCATCTAAAGCACCCGCTCAGAAGGGTGGAATGTTCGCACACCGATCAGTCCGGTCGAAGTGCAGACTCGACCCCCAATCCCTGGATAGCAGCCCACTATCGAGTGTCGACGATCCCACACCGCGATAGGATTGAATGTCCCATTTTATTGGGGAAGAGATTGAATGATAAATATTACAAGCGGGGGGTTGAAAGAGCCATTATCGATGCAGAGGGGTCGTCATGGAAACCGTCTCAGAAAACGAGAACGGCTTCCGGCGGAAAGAAGGAAAAGAAAAGTGTCGTGCGCATACATTTTACGTTAACCGTAAGCAAGAGATGACTCAATGACTCTCGAACTCGATTGCGTCCGAAACCGTTCTTGTTTCGTGTTGACGACTCATTTCCTGGGCCCCCTTCCTTTCTCGAGAAGAATTCTCCTTAGAAACATCCGTTATTTGGACACCCCGAACGTTTACAAACACATCAGGCAACGTCACACGCCCATTTCTAAATCAAATTACGAATCTTTTTGATGGACTCCGTTTGAAGCTGATAAAAAAAAAGACCTTTTAAATTCCGAACAGATCATGACAGTGTCGTGTTTATCTGCTGTTCACACGCCTTCCAAAGGTTGTTGATCTGCCACGGCCCGCTACGAGATTTTCCCCGGGGTTCTATTTCCTTTAAACTGTGTTCGAAAGAGTGAATATGCGAAGCATGTTTTAAAAAAGGCAATAATTACAATATAAAAAGAACTTTTTATATACCATTTTTTTAAATTTTCTGTTGAATCATATAAACTTGACAATTCTATGTATTAATAAATACTTTTTAAATTTTTTTGATGAATTATCCCATCAACTTGAAAGAAAATGAAGTTAATTGGAAGTTAACTTGCGTTTAACTTTTCGTTCCCGTCCCGACCGATAGAGGGCTGCATCAGTCTACAAAACAAAATTAACTGAAAATGAATTCAAAACTACTTAAAGATGGCTAAAAGTATTAAAAGAATGCATTATCATCGTGTTCTGAGCTATTCTAAAAGTTTCAAATGTGTAGCTAGTCGGGAAGCTAGTTAAAAATCGATTGCAAGATTTGTACTGGACAAACAAACACACGCACAAACAAAAAAGCGAGTTAATAAAAACATGATAAAAATGATGCTCAAAAGATGGGGGTTTTTTCGTCGTTTAAAGGGATTCAAAACATAGATGAAAATTGTCGGTCACGTTCTATGTCTGTGACGGAACAGACGCGTGTCATTTAGAGTCGTGCTTTCAACATCTTTCCTGCTGTAAAAGACACTCTTTCCGTGGAACGACCTCCCTCTTCACCTATGCAGTTTCTGTACGTTATTTCCATCCAACTCTACAAGGATCTGGGAAATCGACAAAAGGCGGCGTGACGCATCCGGCAGAAACTCGTCAAAAATGTGTTCCACATTTTTTTTCCCGATTCCCTAAACTCGTCCACTAGATTTTTCGAAGCAGACAGGTAAAAGGGTTCTATTCTTTCGTTCATCTGGAACTCAAAACACGAAGTCGGTTGTCGCTGAATCATCGAGCAACGATTGGAACGCAAGATATCCGGAGAGGGTTGGGAAAAACGTCCATCTCGAACGGATTATTTTTCCTCGTTCGGCACTCGATATTTTTCCCCGATGCAAACATGACCCCGAAGAAAGAAAAACTTTTAAAATACTATTTATAAACATTCTAGCAAATGTCGGAAACACAGCCTTCGCAAAACCCTTTTTTCTTTGAAAAATAACACTGATAAAGACATTGTTTCGGCAGATCTACCGAAGTAGAACAAGCGTTCATTTGTCAGCAGAATGACGTAGCCATGGAATGGATGAGACTGTTATGGAATGGATGAGAAGTTAGGATCACCTTCAGGTGAACGAGGTAACGGGCGTCCTATTTTCCACCGAAAAGAGCCATTCCACATTCCGCTTTCCTTTATGGACTGGATGCCCACAAAAATAGAGGATTGGAAAGACATCGATTGTGCGCCCTTGCCTCACCCCAGATGCGAGGGGAGGACTGGGCACCCACGGGCTGGGCAGATATTTTGTCGCGACATCGACACACCAGTAAAGTGCCAAGAGCTATAACGAAACGGTATCGAGGGAATGGCTCATGGAGTCCCAGGGCCGCCCAGAGGGGGGGGGGGCACTTTGCCCCAGGCCCCCAACTGCCAGACGGGCCCCAAAAAATTTTAAAAAGTTTAAAAATTTATTTATTAGATTTCCTCAGAAAATATAACAAGAGAGCAGTGCAATGAAATATAATAATTATGTTAATAATTCATGTAATAAAATTTTAAGTATGAGTAACTTAATTTGAATGTGTGTTTTCATCTCTTTGCATTTTATATTTTTCTTGGGGCCCCCAACAGAAGTTTTCCCCAGGCCCAGTAAAGTCTCTGGGCGGCCCTGTGGAGTCCAGGCAGATGCTTGAACCCAACTGAAATCATACGGCTCAGGAAGTCGACAGGAAAGGAACTGAAGTCACATACCTAATTTCATATTTTCACTTCCAGGATTTAGCCAAATGCGGCTTGAAAACGACAGATTTAAAAAACAAACAAACAGCCAACAGATGATACGAGGACGGTTGGTTTCAAAAAATGCCTCAGAATGGGAAACTTTGACGCGACCGCTTTTTCCGATTTCCATCTAGTAGGACCACCAGATCGAAATGAGCCAAGAGGTGTATTTCAGTGAAACTGACAAAATAATACACACCCATACATGTAATGTAATGTTTACACGTAAAGGTCGGTCATACCAACCCATATGTTACAGACCAAGGATTATTATTATTTTACCATGTTTTATTAATTTGCTTTCTAGTTTGTGTGTGTGTTTGTTTGTCCAGTACAAATCTTGCAGTCGATTTTTAACTAACTTCCCGACTAGTTAGACATTTGAAACTTTTAGAATAGCTCAGAACACGATGACAATGCATTCTTTTAATACTTTCAGCCATCTTTAAGCAGTATTGAATTCATTTTCAGTTAATTTTGTTTGGTAGAATGGTGCAGCCATCTGTCGGCCGGGACGGGAACAAAAAGTTAAACGCAAGTCACGCTCGCAATTCCCGAGCTAAACGATTGATTACGCATGTGATCTTTTCCTTTCAAGTTAATGGGATAATTCATCAAAAAAATTTTAAAAAGTATTTATTAATACATAGAATTGTCAAGTTTATATGATTCAACAGAAAATTTAAAAACATGGTATAGAAAAAGTTCTATTTATCTTGTGATTATTTTTATTATTATTATGCCCTCTGACCAGTACAATACCAGACCGGGTCCATAGATGGCAGCGGGCAGAGGAATGCTACTTCGGTTTGCAATGGCCCAAAAAGAAACGGAGTCCGATTTGGACTAGCGCCACCACCATTTTGACCAAATACTCCCAGGGCCGACATCTGGGGGCGGGGCTCGTACGTTCTCCCACCCTCACTACCCTCATAGAAAAACTTCCAGGAATACGAATTGGACGTGCCTCTATCGTGCCTAGATACGAAGGTACGGAATGGCGTTCATCCGGAACTGAACCGAGCACCCCCCGTCCGAAGCTCGACGCGCTATCACTTGGCTACCTGAGACCCCACCTATAAGAGGTAGAAACCCACTGCAGATTTTACGATGCAGTCCACGTTGAGATCGCATCGGACCCTAGAAGCGCTCCCCACATTTCTTGCTTATTTTGGCCGTGCAGCTTATGAGGACCCTCCCTTTCTTTCATGCTTGAGACGGACCCAGTAGCCAAAATGATTTGAACATCAGGCGTAGAAAATTATTATTGTTATCATTTGTGCCTGGCGACACTCCACTCTTCGCCTCCCGGAGGGAAAAACCTCCGCAAAAACAATGGAAGGAAGGACAAAAAAAACTGAGTTTATTAAAAGAGAGAAAGAAAGAAGGAAAAGCGCCCAAACACGGGACGAAAGGGAGAGAGAGGCTGGCATTGATTTTTCCATTAACGCAAACAACCGGGAGAGCGCACTTAAATGCTGATTTGTCGGCTTTTACACAACACGTGTGAGCGGGAGAAATTTCAGCCGAGGTGATGGTTACAGATGGCTCCAATGTTTGCTTTCGAGCGTTGTGCTTTGTTTTGTGTTTTTTTTTGTTTTTTTTGGTAGCTTGATTTGTTGATTGCATTGGAAAGCCGTGTTACTTAAAAAGGATTTTTACGGGTAGATTTTGAAGAGAAAATGTTAGCCTGTGAGGAATAGGTGAATTTATATTTATGAATATTCATATAAATGGAAATGTAATATATATATATATATATATATATATATATATATATATATATATATATATATATATATATATATATATATATTAATTTATTTATTTATGTATATGTACATCCACACATACTTACAGAAATACAAATATATCTATATACCCATGCATGTATATAAATATATGTGTGTATTATATATATAAACGAACATTTACATTTTTATTTATATATATATATATATATATATATATATATATATATATATATATAATATGTATATATTTATTTATTTATATATGTATATGAACATCCCCACATACTTACAGAAATACATATATATCTGTATACCCATGTATGTATATGAATATATGTGTGTATTATATATATATATATATATATATATATATATATATATATACAGGGTGTCCCAAAACGACCGCATAAACTCTGCACAGCTAGATTCCTCGTTGGGAGTACATAAAAACTGCCCAAAGAAGCGTTCCTGTACGATCCATAGTTTACGAGAAAAATACGAAAAACAAAGTATGACGTCACTGCCAGTGCAAGAAAAAACACTTTATTGAACACATAAACAGCATGCACAATTTAAAGCAGATGTTCAAAGTGTCCGCCGTGCATGTCGAGGCAGGATTGAGCACGCCGTGGAATGGCTGTCATCACACGTTGCAGCATCGCGGGGTCCACCGAATTACAAGCAGCATGCATACGAGCAACTAAGTCCATTCGTGTTGTCACTACATCTCGATACACCAGTTCCTTGAGATGGCCCCATAGGAAAAAATCCAACGGTGTAAGATCTGCCGAACGTGGCGGCCATAGAACCGGACCCCCACGTCCGATCCAGCGGCCGGGGTATTCCATATCCAGCCAACCACGTACAGGAGCACAGAAATGCGCCGGAGCCCCATCATGTTGGAACCAAAGTCCCTGTATTGCCGCTAATGGTATGTCATCGAGGAACTCGGTTAAGACCTCATTGAGAAACACCAAGTACGACTGTCCCGAGAGCCGTTCAGGCAACAGATATGGTCCAAGCAGGCAATCCCCGAGTATGCCGGCCCACACGTTAAGAGACCAATGTTCCTGATGTTTCTGCTGCCGGATTGCATGCGGATTGACCTGGGACCACATATGGCTGTTGTGATGGTTGAATACCCCATCACGAGTGAAACATGATTCATCAGTCCACAGGATATGTGCAATGAAACCATTATCTGTGTTCTGATGCTGCAACAGCCATTCACAGAAGGCCATGCGTTTCTGAAAGTCATCTGGTTTCAGACCTTGCGCGGTTGTGTACCGAAATAGATGTAGCCTCTCAGACCTTAAAAGCCTGTGCACAGTCCTTTTACTCGAAGTCATCTCACGGCCTGAGGTAAGCACAGCCTTTTAAATACCAGTTCAACGGCGGCTTCCATGGCGCGCGCGTAGGCATGACGCGATATGCGCGGCGAACGTTTTAAACATTATCGTCTGGAAAGATATGCAAATATTGTTGTTCATATGTCCAATAAAGTGTTTCTTTCTTGCACCGGCACTGACGTCATACTTTGTTTTTCGTATTTTTCTCGTAAACTATGGATCGTACAGGAACGCTTCTTTGGGCAGTTTTTATGTACTCCCAACGAGGAATCTAGCTGTGCAGAGTTTATGCGGTCGTTTTGGGACACCCTGTATATATATATGGAAATGTAATTTATATATGTATTTATTTATTTATATATGTATATAAACATCGACAAATACTTACAGAAATACATGTATATCTATATACCCATGCATGTGTATAAATATATATGTGTATTATATATATATATATATATATATATATATATATATGTATATATACACGCATAAATACATGTGTGTATATACATATATGCATGTATCCTATATATTCAAAAATCCTCCTTTCTCGTGATCCTCCCTTTTATTGAGTTGTGTGCGTGCTTCTCGTGGCACATCGCTCGATTTCCGAAGTCGACATCCAGTTTCTGCGGCTGTCTATTTTCTCCCTCAGTGTTTTCCCGAAGTTCCCTCCCCCCCCTTCTAAATCCCCAGAACGAGATCGGGCTTTTTAATCGAATCGACTTCAAAATGGAAGCGAAAACGTGCGAGGCTCTTTCCTTTTGTGCCATTCTGCGCGGGAAATCCTGCACAATCCATTACAAGGAGAGAGAGGACTCTCTTTCGGGTTGACAGACGATTTTGCCAGAGAAGAAATCGAAATCGAAAGGGGGGGAGTAGGTCATTTCTCAACGTCTCGACAAACGAGCTTGCCATCTAGGGAGTTTTGACGTTTTCGGAAGGGAGCGTGCCGGTGTCTCGAAGATATCGGGAAAATGTCTTAGTCGTACTTTTCGGATTCATTGAAATTTTTGACACGCTGAAAATTGATTCCTTTGTCACTGTTCTCTGTGTATGTGTGTATGTGTTTATAAATCAGCCGTGCATTATATATATATATATATATATTTATATATATATATATATATATATATATATATATATATATATATATACATATATGACGAGCCTGTTATAATGCCAGTAGGAAGCGTGCTCTTAATATCTTAAATCCCTCTTAATTACTCCCTAATACTTATTAATAATATTGCAGTGAATGAGAATAGGCTGTGGTAAATGATTACAGTTTAACTATATCCAAGAAGTTTATTCCAACTATTAATTTAACTATCCCCGACTCAATCCGCACATAATTTAATTTTCCAAGCAATCATCTCAACACTCGCGATGCGTGACCGCTGAAACCCAATGCTAATCCCGCTCTGCCGAAACTCTACTGTTCCTCAAGTCGTCTAACCCTGTCGAGAATGTTCATTGACGTCTGCTGAATGCTCCAGAAGAATATTTGCTTACTTTGCAATTAATTTTCGCGCGAAACCCAGTCTAAACTCCAAAAACAACTCCCTACGCAATGATGGCTGCGAATCTCCTTTGTTGATTCCACCCCAAGGCCATCCAACTCTATTAATATTTTCTTATCATAAAATAAATTATTAAAAAATAACTACAATTTGTAAATTAATTTTGGTTCTGGCTTTCGAAACTGTGATGTCTAGGGTCTCTGAGATAAAAATTTCGTAAAAATGTAACAACATTTACGTATCGATTCGACAATTTGGAAAAAAGGGTCGCGGCCAAAATCGCGTTTTTTTCCGAAAAACGGGTGCGTACAGGCGATCGAAAAAAAATCACAATTAATCGATAAATTAAGACAGACAATTTTAATTGTGATTTCCGTATAGTGTCATCTTTCCCGTATAGGCTCGTCCGAAAAAAAAAATTCTTGGACGGATACGTTAGGATTTACGGAGATTTTACTCGTCCGGGAGCTCCAAATCGCGACTAAATATTTAATTACGGAAAATCTAATTAAAAAATCGAAAAAAGGGCTTCGAGGTGCATAATGAGACCTCGGGGGGCATCTTCGTGTCGAATCTCAAGACTGTCCGACCTGCCGTCTTTGCGCCGTGCCGCGAGCAGACAAAAACTCGGTCACACACACACAGACTTTGCCTTTTATATATAAAGATATATATATATATATATATATATATATCTTTATATATATATATATATATATATATATATATATATATATATATATATATATATATATATATATATATATATATATATATATATATATATATATATATATATATATATATATATGTATGTATGTATGTATGTACATATGTATAAGGAATTTGTCCAAGGTATGTAATTCCCCTGACTGGGAGCAATAAAAAATTAACAGAAAGTATGTGGTGTGGTGAGGACGAGTGCTTATCGCTTGTTTCTTTGCAGTTGTACTCCTTGACGAGTCGCGATGATCACCCGGCGCCGGTCGCTGGCCATCAAGGTGCTCCTCCTCGTCCCCGTCTCGTGGCTGCTCGTCATCCTCGTCCTCAGCGTGACCGACCGCTTCAAGGAGGGCCTCGAGATGGAGGGCCGCACCGAGGAAGGCGACAAGTACGAGGGCCGGCGGCCCCGGCAGTCCCTCGAAGACCACCGGGCCCCGGAGCAGGGGGACGGGGTGCTGCCCCTCCCCCGCGATCCCGAGGGTCCGGGCGAGCTGGGCCGGCCGGTCCGGCTCGGCAACCTGACCGAGGAGCAGCGGCGGCTGGTCAAGCAGGGATGGGATAAGAACGCCTTCAACCAGTACGTCAGCGACCTCATGTCGCTGCACAGGAGCCTGCCGGAAGTCAGGGGCAGGGGGTGAGTACCCTTTCCGACTCTTCCTATTTCAGTAAGGACTAGTGTACAGGGTTCGAATCCCGTAGGTGTTCCCCGTTACAGATGACACACGCACAAAATTAATCGAAGGTACATATATATATATATATACTTATATATGTATATGTTTCTGAAGAGTTATGACAAGTAATTCTCCAGTGGCTCTAATAAAATTTAAAATGATAAAATACTGAAAGAGACATCCAACTCCAAGTTTGGAGAGTCTGGAGCCTTATCGTTTCCAACTATTGGCACAATGCATGGAACCAGTTTTAGAGGGGTTGGGGGACTGAGTGAGGACATAATTGAAAAGCTGGCATCGCGTAAGGGAATAATTTCGCCTTAGAAAACAAGTATATCGCCTAATGGCTCTAATACTTGATGCACCTGCTCAAACTGAGACCATGAGTTCACGAGTTCCTTTTCTTCTTTTTAATCTCCCTTGTCTGTCACGCTATTTTTTCATTGTATATTATATATATATATATATATATATATATATATATATATATATATATATATATATATATATATATATATATATATATGTATATATATATATATATATATATATATATATATATATATATATACATATATATATGTGTGTGTGTGTGTGCCGGCCGGAGGTAAAGGACTTCAAAACCATTTTTTAAAATTAGATTGTTGAAGTTTATTTTTTCATATTCTTTTTGACAAATTTCAGTGGTGCGAAGCTTTAACTCGAATATATATATAGAAGAGACCTTGACAGTATGAAAACGGCGCCTTTCATTGTATCGAGGTAAAGAAGCACTAAAGGGATTTCATTGAGCTCTCCTGTAAAATTTAATAAATGTGACTTAGTGTCTTTTACCTCCGATACACACACACACACACACACACACACACACACACACATATATATATATATATATATATATATATATATATATACACGAATATATTCGGTGTATAATATATATTCGGTAAATGTTAGAAGTTCGGTCTGTCCAGCTTGGAACGTTCCCCACTGTGTTTCCTGAAAAGCAGACAGTTGCGTTAAAAAAACTTCCCAAAGCGGAATTTTTTATAGGGGGCGGGGGGTGAAAGCGGCCCATAACTGTCGGGAAATGTAAGGCAAGATTTGGATGAGGGTTTCCAACGTACTTTAGCGGCCACGTTATGGCAGATCCAGACACCTAGAGTCATTCCACCTATAGAAAATAAGGCACGTGTTATATCACTCTATATGATGAAACATTTAAGAACTAATTTCAATCACCTCTAAGTTCCATTCATTCATCTCCTTTGAAAGAGTCTACATTGTGACGAAATCGGGAAAGAAACGGGTGCTTAGCTTTCTCTTTAGTGTCATTTCAAAAGTCAGCGAAACCTAAACAGTTAAAGTTCAAAATTATTATTTTAATAAGGATTATTGTCCTTTAAATCACTGAAATACCATTAAGATGAGAATCATCGTTCTTTATACTTTTTTTTCTTAAGTTTAAACCCAAACTAGTGGGTACCCGTCAAAACAGGACGACTGGATGCGGCCTCGTGCTTAGTATCTAAAGCCAGATTAAAATATGTCACTGAGCATGCGCAGAAACAAATTAATTATTTTTTTATGCGGCCTCGTGCGTAGTGAGTATCTAAAGCTAGATTTAAACATGTCACTGAGCATGCGCTGAAAGCAATTTTTTAATTTGTAAATGATAGCTCATTAATAGGAATTGCGGTTACAAAAACCAAATTTGACACATCTCTAGATTAAAATATTTCGTTTAAGACCCAAATAAAAGTCAATGGATGCAGCCGTTTTCTCTCACGGACTGCCCAAAGAATCGGCTTATCAACTTAAATAAAGGTAGCCCTCCTACAGCACGGCATCTTACAACACGGATTTATTCTAACACGATAAGATAAATTGCGGGAACCCTCGTATAACACTGCAACCTGTAACACGGTTTCGCTCTAACACGATTAAAAAAATTGCGAAAACACTGTACAACACTGTACTTCTACAGCACTAGATAACATGATTTTTGTTTAACACATTTAAAAACTAAATTTCCTTAAAATAATGACGGCAAGGAATAAGGAACTATAGTGGCTTTACATGAAAATGTATAAACAAGTTAGACGTTGCAAAATATCTAAATAAAGAAAAAGGTTCTGAAAGTGAAGCTGATATCGTTCAACAGAAAAAACGTTCTCGTTTGATTCTACTGAGCAGTGATGAGGAAGAAATTTATTAAATTAAGGTAGCATTAAATGAAAATAATATTTTTTGCTTCTTTTCGTTTTGTGTTATACATACATTTATATTTTTAATAAAAATTAAGTTGCTTATACGGAATTTTAAAAAAAAAATTGTTTCTGTTTAATAAGTTTTCGGAACGTAACTGTACTGGCTCTGGGTCTGATATAACACGGTTTCACACAACACGGCATTTTCTAGGAACCTATCTACCGTGTTATAGGAGGGTTACCTGTATATACTAGTTGGTTCCCGTCAAAATATGACGGCTAGATAATAAATAAATGTACTATAAAAAAATTATACTCAACACATCATTGCCAAATGTTGAAAATCACAATAATGTGCAGAAACAAATTATTGTGTTTAAGCGACCTCGTTCTTAGTGAGTATCTAAAGCCAGATTTAAAAATGCCACACAGCATGCGCAGAAAGCAATTTTTTTAAATTGTAAATTATCGCTCATTAAACAGCGAGAAATAAACAATTTCCATCGGGTTCAATCTTATATTTCACAAACATAATTATCATAAAAATAAAAATGGCAGAGCGAGATCTAGAGAGACTCCTCGGAATAAACGTGTTTATCATTAAAACATGTCACTGAGCATGCGCAGAAACAGCGAGTTTCTAATGACAGATTTAAACATGCCACTGAGCATGCGCAGAAATCAATTTTCAATTGTAAATTATCGCTCATTAATAGAAATTGCGGTTACAAAAACCAAATTTGACAAATCTACAGATTACAATATTTCGTTTGAGACCAAAATGAAGAAAACAGATGCAATAGTTTTCTCTCACGGACTGCCCAAAAAGTCGGCTTAGAAACTTAAATATATAGATTTGAATCCCATCTCAATTTCCCACGAACTCCTCTAAGCGTATTTTTTCGTCCCACCCTTTCGAAGCGGAAAGGGTTTGCGACAAGTTCCTTCATTGGGTGTCTATTCTGATGGTTTCGAATAGAAAGTGTTCGACAGAAACGCTCTTTCGAGGAGAGAGGAGAGACTGACCTCTGCGGCCTAAGACTCCATCCGGCTGACGAAAGAAAATGCGCGACTGAGACGTGAACAGACCAGCCGGAAATGAGATCCGCTCACTTCCATTACAAATGTCCGTGAAGGCGGTGCAGATCTCATTCGAAAGAAAGACGCGGACTCTCAATCCGAACTGCGGAAAGCGTCATCAGCGCAGAATGTGTCTGGACTCATAAATCCCGTCACCCGCACCCTCGACGACAATATAACAGATGGGAACTCGTGCAAAGCTATACCTTCAGTTCGATGGCATCAGCACACCCGGGAGACTCATAGAAGAAAAATAACCCAATAGAAGAAAGGAAAGGGAAAACATTTTAAGGAATCACTTACTTATTTTTATGGATTTCATATCGCGTTTCCCAAACAATTTGGAAAATGAAAACATTTTCTTGAAGCGACATCATTTAGCATTTCTCAGGAGTCCTCTTTCTTCGTCGATCCTATAATCACCCTTTATTCGAACACGTCATAAAGTTCATTCGTCGGGTAAATGACGTTTCCCGCCTTTCGGATATTCTCAGAATTCGAAGTGAATAAAAAGAAGGGAGGCTCTAGGCCAAGGAAGCGTATTTTATCGTTCTTCGTTTTGCCACAATTTTTTGTGGTAACGGATTTCTCGCACCGGTATCTGCCAGGACACTTCTTCTGATCTTCGCAGCTGCTGTGTGTTTTTCTCCTTCCAAATTATGTCACCCCTTGGCCAAATTTATTTTCGAAACCCATCTATATGTTTTGATTTTTCATTTCCGTTCGAGGTTTAAGGCAGGGCTTGCTTAAGATCCTAGCCAGGTCCCTCGTAAAACGAATTACCTTGACCTTGAGGCCAAAAAATTTTTTTTAAAGTCTAATGCGGAGGCACTTGTCGTTAGACATTCACCTTTTGTTATTCACCGCTATTTACTGGGTACTTTATGATGGGAGCACCATATAGGTAAGCGAGCATAGCTCCCTATGAGGGGGACGACACGGAAACTACTCAGCCTTAGTCGGGATTTGAACCCAAGCCCACGGCGTAGCAGTTCAGAACGCTAACCACTACACCATGTGGGCGGCGGGCCAAGAGAGTAAAAATACGTTTTTTACATTCTCGGCCTAGCGCGGATCGCCTAGCACATTCAAAACTATTTTAATTCTAATTGTAGGAATATATTTTTTGTGTGTTTCACGTAAAAATTATTCAAACTATCCTCTCAGTCGGCTGCGGGAAGGTTCACTGACCTAAATATTCTTCGAGTCGAATAGGGTAGTTCGTTCTCATCTCATCTGCCAAACTGCAGTGCCTCGTCGCCCCCAAATCATTTTCAATTGTCAACAGTTGATTTTAAAAGGTGGAGCTCAAAACTGTCTATTTACGAATAGGGACATACAGTGTCGAAACCTTTTTCGAGGGTTTGCTGCGATTTTCAAACATGTGGCCAAATTTAAAGACGAAGCTATGAGTCCCACATCGTTGAAGAATATATTTCCCAGACACACCTGTAGTGGGGAAACCCTCCCTCTACCCTTCCTATTTATTTATTTTTTTTTGGGGGGGGGGGAGGGAAACCAAACGTGGCGTCTTTTACTTGCTGCAGATTTTCATTTCCATTTTGCGTTGCTCGAATCGGACTGATGTTCTTTGAAGTAACAGACTCTCCCGAAACAATACGATTCCAACGACATTATCTGACTGACCTGTGCCAGGGTATTAGCATGGCATCATCGTACATTCCCAGTTACCTAGCGACTGATGCGAGTGTAAGAAGAACAAAATGGGAGAGTTGGGGGGCTCGGGTGCTAGAATGTCCTTATTGGACACTTCAGTGACTCGACCGATGAATTGATCTTTTTCCGTACGTTTTCTATCGAAGGAGGCGGTCCCCCTCCAAATCGAGCGCTGGCCCTTTAAGTTGACCGCTCATCGTTCTATGTATTTTGATGGCGATTCATTCGCTGCTTAATGAAGTCATTCACTACCCTTGAACATTCGATACGGTCCGTTGGTTCACTGGCTGCCTCCGGAGGCCTCAAATATCGAGCAACACGTCAAACAACTGACTTCTTGACGATACGTGACCTCGATGACCTTGTCAAATTATTTGGGAAGACAGATTTTTTTAAAAATCATTCGAGAACATTTTTTTCCCAAATATTTAAAATATTTTTAGAAGATTCAAATAATAGATATAAGTATAACAAAAATATATATTCTTTGTAAATACTTATAAAATATTTAATGATATACGAATAAGAATGTTTAAGGTTTGTCCGTAAAATAGCCAAAATATACTATATAAAATACACGTGTTAAATTAATATAATATAACATACGATATTAAATCAGCATTTCTTTCAGTATTAAACATTTACTAATTGCAATAAATTATATCCAAAATATTAAGATCCGATCGAATGCGATGTCCATCTTCTACTCACTTTAGTTGTTTTACCATGTTAATTAAAATAGACTGCTGTGAATCTGAAACATTACTTCGTCAAATCATGTCAAAGACACTTATTCACGTTTTTTTCCTACCCATCTTGCAGATACAAATAAAATGGAGGAGTATCGTGAACTATTTAGTTTACCATTAAAAATGAAGCATGATTTTTTTTTAAATTTCCAATGGCAAGGGGATAAACACCGCAATAGCCAAAAAAGGGATAAAATGGAGATTAAGAGGTGACCATTTGTGTCGTGCCTCTCTCTTCACCGTAGTTCTTTCTATGGCATGGGGACAGTGAGGTCTATAAATCGAGTCGCCTATAAATTAACACAGCATTTATTTACAGTTTAACATACAATTTCAGAACAATCAGCCAGAGGTGGACGAGCCAACAGTATCTCGCCAGACCTCCTATAATACACTATCGATTCTAATTAATGAATAATTCACCAGAGGTGAACGAGCCTAAAGCATCTCGCCAGATCTCCGATTACACAGTCTCGATTCTAATTAAAGAATAATTCACCAGAGGAGGACGAGTCTAGAGCATCTCGCCAGACCTCCAATTAGACAGTTTCTATTCTAATTAAGGAATAATTCACCAGAGTTGGATGAGCCTACAGCATCTCGCCAGACCTCCGATCACACAGTCTCGATTCAAATTAAGGAATAATTCACCAGAGCTGGATGAACCTACAGCATCTCGCCAGACCTCCGATCACACAGTCTCGATTCTAATTAAGGAATAATTCACCAGAGCTGGATGATCCTACAGCATCTCGCCAGACCTCCGATCACACAGTCTCGATTCTAATTAAGGAATAATTCACCAGAGTTGGATGAGCCTACAGCATCTCGCCAGACCTCCGATCACACAGTCTCGATTCTAATTAAGGAATAATTCACCAGAGCTGGATGAACCTACAGCATCTCGCCAGACCTCCGATCACACAGTCTCGATTCTAATTAAGGAATAATTCACCAGAGTTGGATGAGCCTACAGCATCTCGCCAGACCTCCGATCACACAGTCTCGATTCTAATTAAGGAATAATTCACCAGAGCTGGATGAACCTACAGCATCTCGCCAGACCTCCGATCACACAGTCTCGATTCTAATTAAGGAATAATTCAACAGAGGTGGATGAGCCTACAGCATCTCGCCAGACCTCCGTTCATACTCGTGCCAAAGAACCTCTCTCTGTGTGACTATACTCTTCGTTCGACTATACTCTTCGTTTACTCCCACGTAAGCCACGTAATCACTCTGATTGGTGAGGGGAGGACCACAGGGTACGTCATCTGCGTTTTAGATAGCTTTCATACAAGTATTACACTACAATTTGCATGAACAGCAGTCGACACCAGGGGAAAAATTGGACGATTTGGCTGGGAGAGCTTCCGCGGAAAACATGCTCCACGCACGCCGTTTCTAGAAACAGACCATGGAGCGAACTCGTGATGTAAAACGCCACCCAAAGCAAAAGATTCCTTCTTTGTCCCAAATGATTGAAAAAAATGAATACCTCGGGCGCCCTTCCCGCTTAATAGAAAATAGTCCAATCCGTTTCATTCCTTAATTCTATCTCGCGAAGTGCCCGAAAAAAATGAAGGAAGAGAGATGGGTGGTTGTGGAGGTTTTCGAGGATGGAATGGAATCGTTTGCGTTAACGACCCTCCCGAGACGCATCCATCCCCATTTGCAGAGGCAACAAGTGTGCCCGTTTTTAGGGGAGGTTGCGGTGGAGGAACTGCGCCACCAATCACGCGTTTCGAGCACGGTGCGGGGTCTTTGACAGGACCTCTCCCGAGGGAGGATTTGGGAGGGTGAGGAGGGGGATGATAGGACCCTGGGTATTAGGAGACCATGCTTTCCGCCTCTGCACGCTTTATTTCGACAGTCTGGCTCAGCGGTTCCCAAACTTTTACAGCATGGCCTTGGAGGTTGATGCAGAATGGCCTCGGAATATCCTCTGGACAGACGAAGCACACTTTTATTTGGATGGTTCGGTGAATACTCACAACTGCCGAATTCGGGAACCAGAAAATCAGCGTTTAATCTTAGATGTTCAGATGCATTCAACGAAAGTAACCGTGTGGTGTAGATTTTCTGTATTTTTTTTATTCTCGACCCGTATTTCTTCGAGGAATTAAGTCCTAGAGGTCCAGTAGCATGCTCGGTCAACGGGGAGCGATATGTATCCTTGTTGCTGAATAAAATTGTTCCGGATCTGCAATCACGTCAGGGCCTTTCACGCACAATTTTTATGCAAGATGGAGCTCCTCCACACATTAGCCTTCGTGTTAAGAACGTTCTCAAAAATCACTTTACAGAAGAACATGTCATCAGCCTCCACTTTCCTAATGTGTGGCCTCCCCGATCTCCAGACCTCGACCCATGTGACTTTTGGCTTCGGGGGCATATGAAAAATCTAGTCAGTCTTGATAAATCAAGAACTATACTGATCTGAAAGACAGCATTTCACGACACGTTCTCAGCATTTCCCAGGACACACTGCGGTCAACTGTAGAACATGCGATCCTACGATTTCAAAAGGTAGCTGAAAATGATGGCCGTCATGTTGAACATGCCTTGTTGTAATGAATTTTTTTAACTATAGTAAATGTTGGTTAAATGTGCAATTCATCAAAAAACGCCCTCTGGTGGTGAAATTTTGAACTAATTTTTTTATTCAAACAAATTCCCATCCCTTCAATATGTCCTACACAAAATTTCATAAAGTTGAAAGAAGGAGGTTTGAAAAAAAAAACAACCAATAATATATTGAAGCTGGAAAAGAGTTGGCGAAGATTGGGCTAATATTTGACAGTATTAGCATCGATGGAAAGAGTTCCCAGGACAGTGCTGGGAACGTTTATTTCCGACCATGTGCTAGTTCTAAGAAGGAAGCGGAGATTTCAATTCGGGTTGAAAAAAGCGGAAGAACAAATCGATGAACGATCGACGCTTCGATGTACCCCGTCAGTGATTGCAGTCATCCTACACATCTTTCAGGCATCACTGGCTGCGAGCGAGCACGCATTTGAATTGTGCAGCTGCTCCTTAAAATACAGGGTGGTTATAATTAAAGTTCCACTTTAAAATGGTCATAAAAGGAAAACTACTGGACCAAATGTTATCAAAATTGGTAATACATAGTTTAAAGGAGGTCATGGAATTTTCTTTTCCGCCAAAAATGTTCAAAAACTCACCACCAGAGGGGAAATGGCGCTGTATGCAATATTGTTAAACGAAATAAGACATGAAGACATCGGTTTAAAATGTGTTTAATCGTTTCTGAAACGTGTTACAAAGCATGTTCAATGTGGCGTCCACCATTTTCCGAAAGCAAGTTAAATCGCATTACTGCATTCTCAACAGTAGTTCTTAGCATATCAGGAGGAATGTTACGGACATCTCGGTGTATTGCATCTTTCAATTCCGCCAAATTCTTTATATTATCACCATAAACAGTGCTTTTCAGATAACCCCATAGCCAGAAGTTACAGATATTGAGGTCTGATGACCGGGGTGGCCATTTTGAGGGGAAGTTTCGGTCTATAATCCGTTCATTCATTAAATGTTGCTTAAGTAACAGTGTGACACATGTACCAATCTGCGCTGGGGCCCCGTCCTGCATAAAAATCGTGGTGCTTAAAATGCCACGTTGCTGGAGTTCAGGTACCACGGAACATCTTAACATTGACTCTAAGCGAACTGCAGTCACAGTGCATGTAACAGGTCCAGCTATCGACTGCTCTTCAAAGAAAAATGGTCCAATTATGAAACCAGCTGTCATACCACACCAAATGGTGACTTTAGGAAAATGCAATGAAACTGGGTAGATAACATGAGGGGTTTGTTTAGCCCAAATCCTGCAGTTATGGGTGTTGACATCGCCATTTAGTTAAAAATGGGCCTCATCAGTCCACAAAATGTTCCATGGCCAATGTTCGTCCATTTCCATCCGTGCAAGGAATTCCAAAGCGAAAGATTCTCTTGCAGCAGGATCGTTACGTTTAAGTTCTTGAACATGTTTGATTTTGTATGGGTAGAACTGCAGCACTTTGCGGACAATTTTGTACACCGTACTCCATGGTACGTCCATTCGACGTGCGACAGCACGTACGATGCACGTACCGTTTGTGCTTTCCATTGTTGCTACCTCCACTGCTAATGCAACAGCCTCCTCGGTTTCCACAGAAGCAGGTTTTCTTCCCCTCCCAGGTGCAACAGATAACAAACCTGTGGCTTCAAACTTTGCCATCATTTTCTTCAAACCCTAAGTTGTCATTGGCCCTCGGCGTATTCCTCTTACTGAACGATACCTTTGCAAAGCACGTCGTTCATTGCTATCACATTCATAGTAACATTTAACGAGAAAAGCACTGTCTTGCATGGTTAGAGACATTGTCGATTCGTAACAATGAGAACTCTGACAAACAGGCTCACTTTTATCTGGAAAATCAAATGACGTGTAAATCGCATTTTGCATAAATCATTTGCATCTTCCTGCCATAAGTCAATTACAAGCCCTTGCGGTTTTGAATAACCCCATAAACAGTTTCGTTTTAGAAACGATTAAAAACGTTTTAAACCGATATCTTCATGTCTTAGGGCCGAATTCAGGCTTCAAAATTCACAAATTAGCGATCTGTAAGAAACCGATTTCCGGAATGTGCACACTTTAAATGGTAATTTTGTTTAGGTCAATGTTTCTTAAGGGTATACAAAATGTTAAACCCGTGTAACAAAAGGTTGAGTTAGATTCCGGCCCTTATTTCGTTTAACAATATTGCATACAGCGCCATTTCCCCCCTGGTGGTGAGTTTTTAACTTTTTTTGGCGGAAAAGAAATTCCATTGACCTCCTTTAAACTATTACCATGTTTGATAACATTTGGTCCAGTAGTTTTCCTTTTATGACCATTTCAAACTGCAACTTTAATTGTAACCACCCTGTACTTTGAGTCCGTATCTCAGTGATTTGGGTGGCAAAGGCTTCCATTGTAGACGTGAGTTGGAAATTCTTTTAACGTAGGATTACGTTCCTCCATAACGGTCCTGCGGAAAGGAAAATTTCAGACGTTAAAACTGTCCGTCCAACCGTCCTCGCGGGTTATAATTTTGGCAGCGCGCCAAACCCAGTCTATCGCTTAGACCAGTTAAACAGAACAAGTAATATATAAAAAAAATTTAAAGTCAATTCCTACTTAGGTCAACAAAGAAAAATTTGAGTGTGAACTAATAGTAGGAATTGAATATAGGGAGAGTGTGAACTAATAGTAGGAATTGAATATAGGGAGAGTGTGAACTAATAGTAGGAATTGAAAAAAAGGATTGCCTGCCAGAACCTTGCCTACTGTGCGAGATTAAGAGGGGGGAAAAGAGAGAAAAAAGTTTGTCAGGTTGGGGACTCGATCCCGCAACCTACAGGACGGGAAAAGCGCGCGCTACCGCAGTGCTACCGTTTACACAGTAAGAAGAGGGAATTTAACATTCAAGAGCAAGAGACGCTCTACGTCTCTTCCTATTGAAAGGGCTCCCATATAAAACTAAAATTAATTAATTGAATTTAATTAATGATTTAATATTTGAAAAAACAGTATTAACATCAAGTGTCATCCATTACAAGTTTAAAAAAATGTATTTGAACTTGAGTGGATGAATAAAAATATTTTATTAACTATTTAAAATTTGAACAAGATATATAAATATATATAGGGAGAGTGTGAACTAATAGTAGGAATTGAAAAATTCCAAGATGCGTCAAAATTTTGACATACATATATTTATATTATACATACGTACATGTATATAAATATATATATATATATATATATATATATATATATATATACATAAAGAGGTAAGCAACGATAAGTATTTCTACGTTAATAACCCGCGGTAGTTTCGTTAGAGGAGACTACACGAAATTTTTTTTCGTTTCTTACTGGTGACTTACTGGCAAGAGTGTGTTCCTGGATGAGCAGAGAAGAATTTCAGTCCAAGTCCATTCCTTTTTACCGGCCAATGCAATGGTGGCGTTCGGTGCCATTTCATTTCCAATGGATGGGTGCCTCGACAAGTGCTTTTGCATTCATTGCCTGGGAAATTAACATTCAAGAGCAAGAGACGCTCTACGTCTCTTCCTATTGAAAGGGCTCCCATATAAAAGTAAAATTAATTAATTAAATTTATTAATCCCTTCGAACAGAGATTTCACACAGAAAGGATCGCCCTGCCGGGGTCAAATGCTACGATTTTGCTCCATCGTGTACGGTCTGTTCGACTCTCTTCCGATTTCGACACGAGTCCCTTCATAACGGACAGACCATTTCTACCTTAAAAATAAACTTTTTTCTTTCTTTTATTTGGTGATGGTGGTTGGGAGGGGGGGGGGGTAAGTGTCCGTGCCTCGTTAACATTTTTAAGGAACTACACAACAATTTTTTAATCCTGTGCTGCCCTTTTAAGTCTGTTTGTAGCGGATATTTTCCCGCTTCTACATCGAAATTTCGCACTGCGTCTCTTAGCCGGACGATGGCCGAATGGCTAGGGCGCTGGCTTTCGGAACCAGAGTCTGTGGGTTCGAATCCCATTCTTGGCATGGACGTTTGTAGCCGTTCGGAATCGGCTTTAAACAGTAGGTCCCGGTCTAATTAGCCCTCGTGTAGCAAAAAATGACCGTAGCGCTCCAAACCAAACCAAACGTTCCAGGAGCACCCTGCCATGTGAACCAACATCGCCTTAGTCCAGATTCCACGATGTGGCCAGCTTTTATTGTTCACTGTTTGAATGAAAGTGTCTTCAAGATTTTTTACTTCGTGTAAAAATTCTAAAAACTCTCGGGTTTTTTTTCTGTCAGTAAGTAACGTTCGGTTTCACAAGGAGGTAGGAAAATCACCCTATTCTTGGCTTCAACCGGTTTGTTTCATTCGGCGGGAAACGTCCTTTCACCGTCGAATGCATGCATTCGACTAGAAGGAGACCCAAACCAGCCAATACCGCTCTTAAAAAAATCGCTCTCAGTGACATGCCTTCTGGGAAACGCTTCGCTTTTGTTGAACGCAATGCGTTCCTTTTATTTCTCCGCTTACCTCGGGTGTTTATGATCTGCACAGAAAGGCGCTACTACTTGCAGCCTGCACGTTTGATCTCATTCCAACAAAATCCGAATTTTCAGTTGTGGACGGGTGGGGCGCCATCCGGCTTAGGAATCGATTCCATCGAAAGATTTCTATTAGTTTCAGCTTTAAACGATCTCTCAGATATTTCCGAATTTTCGATGCTAATCGTGATGAGGTAGAGAGATACCTCAGTCTCGCATGGATGGGCCAGTCACAGGAGGAATGCGGAAGATTTTCAAACAGCGACACTGTTGGAACCTCGTGGTTAAGTAGCTTGCGTATGGTTTCCATGGACACAGAAACCACACCTTCCTTACAAATGTCTTGATTTATTCATATATATTTACAGAATCAAAAATACCAAAATTCCATTATTAATCAATCATTATCAATCTTCCATCCGTCGAAAACCAGAGAGAGAGTCAAAACTTCGTTTCATCAAGTTCAGCATAGAGACGGGAAGCACGTCCCATAGTTGCCTCTTCTTTATCTCAGTTCTTTCTTCCCTTTATATACCTCATCTTTCAGAAAATCCAGATCATTCGCTAAGCTTCTGGATTGGCGTGGGAAAGCTTTTGCGGCTTCCAGTCAGTTAACCTTTTTCTTACGGGGTGGGATAGCATGTATCCCAAGAATACGGCCCCAAGAATGTATATATATATATATATATATTGTAACGTCCGCGGTGGAAAATGAGACACACGAGAGACAATTATACCACACAGAGCTTGTATTTAACAAATAAAATATGTACACTATGTACAAGGCAGAGAGTCTATGCTCGTCTGCATATGAGAGATTTTATAGGAGCAAAATATCTTTCACATGCCTCTTAACAAAGATGTATCTCCCCTACAGTAACTAGGACTCGTAAACCGGAAGTCTAGACAGACATTTTCAGGCCTTCGGTCTGCAACAGTGCATTCTCGCACCGCTTGTCGACGGAAAAAACTCCGAGACTCACACGGCCACCATCTCCGGCAGACTCCCACTCTGTAGCTCTCCTCCGCTTCCCAGCTGGACGGGGGGGGGCGCAGGAGCGACCCACGATGGTTTTCTTGGAACCGTCCAGGACTCGTAAAGGGAGGGCTTTAGCTTGGGTGGCCCTTTTCCTCGAAAAGGCCCAAGACGCTACAATATATAAATACACACACACACACACACACACATATATATATATATATATATATATATATATATATATATATATATATATATAACCCCCCTAATGACTGTTCTTACAAAGGGGGTATGGAATTTCTCGTTCTAAAGAGGGAATAGGAGAAATGGGGCTGGACGCTAAAGGTTAATGTGTTCAGATACTCTAGTCCTATTAATGACCTCCCTTTGAACTGTACGTTAACGACTTGTTTAATGAC
Source organism: Dolomedes plantarius (assembly GCA_907164885.2). Lineage (NCBI taxonomy): Eukaryota > Metazoa > Arthropoda > Arachnida > Araneae > Dolomedidae > Dolomedes > Dolomedes plantarius. The sequence continues at coordinate 225,296,115 of OU015491.1, forward strand.
TTGCCAATCTTTTCTTAAATGGGTCGCATATGGAAAGGCTTTTCCCAATTAAGAATGTGCACAGCACCAACCTTCGAGTATGCCTCTGACAGACACTATTTGGCCCTTTCGAAAACACCTCCCATTTGAGATATTTTGATTGCGGCTGTTTTAAAGAGCCACCACTTGTCTCATTTGCATGCAGTCAGTCCTTTTTTTTTTGGGGGGGGGGGGCACATCCGGAACGGAGGGATTTCATTTCGAATTATAATCCAATCTCCTTTTAAACGTGCAGCCTGGCCCTCAGAAAGTCAAAGTCTACGCTCAAGTCTAGCGCACAAAGATCCAAGTATTATTAAAATTACCCCCTCTCCGCCCGTCTCGTCCCTGCGATCCGGCATTAGCAGCCGATCGTTTTTCCTCCTCGCTCAACAGCGGATCGATGAGCATTTGCATTCTCATCGTCCCCTCGAAACAGGGAGGTCTATTTCACTTTCTCCTTTTCATTTCTACTCTTGTCTCATTTTCAATTTGTTCCCGTGTAAGCACGCATAAAAATGCTTGCTTATTTCCTTCTCTTTCCTTTCTTTTCCTTTTTCGACTTCAGCGGATGGAAATTTGCCGAGACCCACCTCCAAGCAGCCGACGCCGATGAAGGGTGCGCAAACGAGCGGGAGAGTGCGTATCATTCTTTTTAACGCGGAACCTGCTTTTGCGGAGGTCTTCCTATCCCGATCGTTGCGGGGCGACAATGCGTCGCGCCAACACGAAAGGACGGTCCACGATGACTCATCTCTCCCTTACGGGGCGAAGGAGTCGGTCATACGCTGTTGATAATTAATAGTATTAATGCCAATTTTAATTTTCGCTACTACTCATGAAAATACTTTGGAGCATGCGTGTTACCCAATAGGAGGTGGGGGTGAGCCGTTCCTTTCTTCTCGGGCTTCTAAAACGGCGGGAAACGTTGTATTCTCCCTCTACACTCCTAGGATCTCGAGAAAGGCGTATTGTTGTGAAAAACCTTTTTTTCCCTGTCCATCGTCATTTCATAATGAAAAACAAACAAACATTTCTTTTTTTTCTCCTCTTATTCGTCCTTTATGAGATAATTTTTTTTTTGTCTTCTCCACCTGTACGAGACGTCTCGAGATTTAGTACCAAACAGGAAAATCTCCGGCGGTTCCATCCAATCGCGGTGACGTCATTTTTTTTTATGGTTGATACACGTCTCGCGTTTCGAGCTAAGCGGCCGCCCAACGTTATTGGCGACGCTTTCTCCGGGGTCCAGGCAGCTTCCCCTGGATCGAACATTTTCTCTCTTCGGATCTTCATGAATGATGGAACTCGAAACACCCGACTCATTTTCGCTCCTTCTGCTTTTCATCAAGAAGTGAATAAAAGTCTTGTCTTTAGTTTTTCAATAAATCTTCTATTTCTTTTCATCGGCGAAACGCCTTTTCTTCTGATTTCTTCCGTGGCGAGGAATTAAGTTTTTTTTGTTTTGTTTTTGTTTTTATTGTTGTTGTTCTTGGGAGAAGTTAGGTCTATTGATCCGGTCTCATTTCGGTCATTTCGTGATGTCGCAGACCTCTGGTCGTTTCGTAATTCCGTGGTTTTCCAGTGTGCAGAATTCCCTGTGTCACTCAGTGATTCCGTATAGGATTGGCGCGTAAAAGCAGCATGCAGATTAAAGTGTATTTTGATCCAATTTCTATACTTCACTGAATCTGTCCCACAAAACTAAAAAAAAACCTTCACCAAAAGGGAAGACGTCGTTTGACTTTGTACATTGCCCTGTCAGATGTGATGGTTATATGCCTGGAAGACGTCGTTTGACTTTGGACATTGGACTGTGAGATCCAACGGTACTATGCCGAATTATTTCAGACGGTATGTGTTCTACCACACATTCGTATAGAAATATACATGCCTGCATATACTGCATATACATTTGCATCCGTATACACATCATAAAGTTTTTTTTCCTCTCTTTTTTTTGTGCGGGGGAACTTGTCGTGGGACATTCGCACAATTGAGGGCGGGAATTGTTGGCAACTTCTAATCTTGGAGCAACCTGCAGATGAGTAAACTTTATCTTCTACTGCAACTTCTATGTTGATCGATTATCCGGAGGGTTCGCACCCTCCTCTACCCGCTGACTTCGTGGAGGGACTCTCCGAAAGACGGACTGAACGTGTCCCTATCCGGTCCCTACATGGAGGAACTGGATGGCTTTCGTCGGGATTCGAACGGAGCAACCCCCAGCCTAATGCACTGCCTCTAGGCTCTCTCGGGCCTCATATAAGTAGTATAGACAATAGACTCCCGTATAACGCTACTGATGTTAAGGAAAAATGTTAGAGTGACTATTATCATGTAATATATATATATAAATATATATATATATTAATAATATACGAGTGTATATATATAAATAATGTCCAAGAACGTAAACTATAATTAATTATATTTAATTAGGTCGGTTGATACTAAATGTAAAGGGATTAATAGGAAAAAATAATTATTAAACGAAATGTTAGTCAGTTGGGGAACGAAAATGCCAACAGGTGGCGTTACGTTGTCAATCTCTCGGGTTTTTGAGAGCATAGCCTTGAGCGAATAGCAGAGGATTGCTTCATATTCTCGAATGCTCGAAGTGCATGACTATGATATCACCAGATCACGAGATGTTGACTAGAACTCGCGCTTTTGGATAAGCGCGAAGAGAGAACAAAGCAGATTAGAGTTTTTTCGGACGGGCGGGTCGCATATCGCAGGGTTGAGAGATGATGGGAACTTGGCACAGATTGGATTGACTTTTGAGTATTGTTAATAAAGAAAGTCCTTAATTGTTATTTAAGTCGTAGTTATTTACCACAGACCTTGATGATGACTGCCATTATGTGTTAATTAGTAGGCAAAGAGTTACGTGGTGTAAACACCATGTCATATATATATACATATATATCTATATGTAGGTATATTTATTTATTTATTTATTTATTTATTTATTTATTTATTTATATATGCATGTGTGTGTATGCATATGCATGTAAAGAGGAAAATATATATTTTCTTTGCATATATGCGTACGTAGGTATAATAAAACCCATAAGAAACGGAGGGAAACACCAAGGTACTTCCTTACGTTTGTCTGGAAGGGTGCCTAAGGGGCCGCTCTCATTCGGGGGCTATCCAATCAGTGTGTGTCACTCTGAGACGAAACAAAGTGACGCCTCTTAAAGAGATGAATTCTTTTTTTTGTCATTTCAAATCGATTTCGATCTGCGCAACTCTAGCATCGAGTGACAAAAGCCCAAAACCAATAAATCCCTCAGCGAAACCAAGAAAAAGAGGTCCATCGGCTGGCATCGTCCCGAGGCTGAGAGAAAGAAATTTCTCGTGACTCCCACATGCGAGGCCATTTTTAGTTTTTGCTAGACATTATAAACGGATTCGCTCATCCCCCCCCCCTCCGCCTCTCGGAATTCCATTTGACCCCGCTGAAAGTGTCGCGTTTGATTTATTGGATTTTCTCAACATCCGACCCATCTCTTTTGCCCCCGAGGTATCAACGAATAAAAAATCAAAATTCGATTTCAGAGAGGGGGAGGGGGCTCATGAATGATGGAGGCGCGGATAACAGAGGATCCTGTCCCCCTCGTCCATGTCCCCCCCCCCTCAAAATTTTTTTTAAAGGAAAAATTCTCTTTAGACACTTTTTAAGCTCTTTCCGGTTTCTGTGGACGGCCAAAAGAAAAAAAAAACGTCACCGAAATTTTTTCTTAACTGAATGACGTCATAGAAAAAGAGACGCGTTCGAAGGGTGGCAGAGCACTCGATAGATTAAATTTCTACAGGATTCGAAAGCCCGTCTACAAGGTTTCGGAGGTTTTTCGGGAAATCTTGCAGCGTGTCCCTGATTTCAAAATTAAAAATCTCGAGAACAAATATCTGTAGAAGAATGCAACAAACGGCATGTTTATAGGGAAAGGCTGTAAGAATTTTATACACTAATTTTCGAAATACTTACAAAAGATTCCAACAGAGGGCGCTATTCAACTCGTATTAGCATGTATAAATGAACCCGCAGTGTTTGTAAGCAGTCTTTGCAATCACTACATCACAATCTTTTCAAAATGTCCACCATTCGCTGTACGGAGGTCAGCTGCCACACAGATCGCCGACTGGAGCTCGTACAGCGGGGAGGGATGGTTCCTGTAGACAGTGCCTTTTAATGTGCCCCACAAAAAATAGTCACAGGGACTCAGATCCGGCGAATAGGGAGGCCTGCACCAGTAAAATTTGGCTAACAGCGTCATCTGTTAGCAGATTTTGTACTATTTCGAAAATTAGTGTATAAAATTCTCACGGCTTTCACGATAAGCATACCGTATGTTGCATTCTTCTACAGATCTTTGTTCTCGAGATTATAAGTTTTGAAATCAGGGACTCCTTTGCTGGACACGCTGTAGTAAAACCATACAGTAGAGAAGAAAAAAAAAAGTCTTTAGTTGTTGGTGTAGGAAGCAGATTTTTGTGGGGAAAAATGGCCCAACACGTGAACTTTTTTTCGAGTTTTATGGACTCATTCTATGATCAAGATTGGCCAAAAGAACGTTTCATCGTGACGTTGTCATCGATCGGTCGGCAGAGCATGGACTCCATGAATCCATTTTAACTCCATAAATGATCAATAATGCAGTCCATCCAGTATCTTTCAGTCGATACACCGGTAGAAAGGGTACACACCTGTATCGATCTATATGTGACATTCACTCCGTGTACCCGTTATGGATGATATACACGTATCCATTTGTATATTCCGCGCATTCATCGTCGGCCATTCGTCCGCCCATCGAACACCCCAGATGGAGTCATTTGATTTCAATACTACATGAATACGCGTGCTTCGCTACGGAATATATTAGTACCATGAAATATGTAATTGCGTTCCTTTCATTTAAATGAAATTGAGCAGTCAAGTGTTATCATTCCTCAGGGGATATATATATATATATGAGATGACTCGAATGGTCATCTCTTGAAGAAAAGCACGCATCATGCCTGAAATAATGAAAGTAGGATGCATGAAGAAAAGAATTTATTTTACGAGAACAGCGATATGACACTTTACTCGGATCGAGATAGCCTCGGATCTAAATCATAGTGCGTGAAAATAGAATTAGTCCAAAGATAGGTTGCCAGAATTGGCGGAGAAAGTTAGTATGGAAAGGCGAAGCATCTCGCCAAGGAGTCGGAAAGGTTACCAGATGAGAAAGAAAGTTCAGAAAGGGCTATTAAAGGTTATTAATAATATTATCACACACACACACACACACACACACACACACATATATATATATATATATATATATATATATATATATAAAATATTTTTTCCCTGCCATGAAACGACAATAATCCGACAATCAATACGGTTTTTTTTTTAAATTTTGGCTACTTAAGCCTCTTTAACTACCCTTCAAAGGTTGAGTTTTTAAAAAGCTTTTTTAGTGAGCACTTGGGGACTTAGAGCAACCACCGTCAAAAACTTCAGTTTCCTAAGCCTTATGGAGTTCTAGAGGTTGGGTTTGGAACGCTACGGTCAATTCTTGCTGCAAGAGGGCTCATTATGGTGGGACCTACTGCTTAAAGACGATTCCGAACCGCTACAAACGTCCCTGCCAACAGAGGGAATCGAACCCACGGACTTTGGTACAGAGAGCTAGCGCCCTAGCCATTCGGCCATCATTCGGCTTTTGGTTCCAGAGATACAGTGATTCCAGAGAATCAGTAAGCTGGTGTTGGATTTTGAGGGTTTAAGCCCCTTTTGCAGAGCCTGACTAAGGCAGGGGCATACGGGGCAGTTGCCCCGGGCCCCCATATCAGAGGGGGGCCCCAAATCGAATAAAAAGTTTATTTTACGTTTCCTTCTTTAATGAACTTTTTTAAACAAAATATCAGTGCAGTGTAAAATCCGTCAGTTTTATGTTAGCTTCTTCATTAATCTATAGTATGAACACAAAAAATCTATATTTCGTAAATCCATGGATTTCTAGGGCGGAATTTAGCTGAATTCCGCCCTAAAGTCAGCAAGGATATGATTTTTTCGCAAGTAAAGTTCGGTTCTTCATTACTGAAGTAGTGAGCAGAGGGAAGCCCCCAAAGAAGTTTTTGTCCCGGGCCCCAATTAGGCTAAGTCGGGCCCTGTCCTTTTAACCCACTCAAAGGTTGAATTTTTAAAAAAGCTTTCTTAGGGAGTACCTAGGGTGTAAGAGGAACCCCCCTTCAAAATTTCTGCTTTCTAGGTCTTTTGATCCAAGAGATACAGTGATCAGTCAGTGAATGGTATTTGGCTTTTATATATAGACTAGTTTGTAACCGTCAAAACAGAAAGGCTGAACAGTAAATAAATGTACTAATACACAAATTATACTCAACACATCATTGCTAAATGTTGAAAATCATAATACTAAGAGGAGAGAAATACACTTTAAAAATTACCATTGAACCCAATAAAAAAGAAATAGGGTTACACGATTAAAAATAAAAATGGCAACGAGAGAGCTAGAGAGATTCCTCAGAATAAACAAATTAACGTGTTTATGCGGCCTCGGGCCTAGTAAATATCTAAAGCCAGATTGAAACATGTCACTGTTCATGCGCAGAAAAATAATTAATGTGTTTATGCGGCCTCATGTTTAGTGAGTATCTAAAGCCAGATTTAAACATGCCACTGAGCACGCGCAGAAAGCAATTTTTAATTGTAAATGATCGGTCATTAATTGAAATTGCGGTTACAAAAAAAAAAAAAAAAAAAAAAAAAAAATTGTAACATCTCTAGATCAAAATCTTTCGTTTAAGACCCAAAGTAAGCCAATGGATGCAGTGGTTTTCACTCACGAACTGTCCGAAGAATCGGCTTTGCAACTTTAATATATAGATATGGAACTGCATCCATCACGGAGAGCTCTCGAATTCTGTGATTTTGTGGCTGCGTGGTGAACCATCAAGGTCCGTTTTCCATTCCAATCGGCCCACAAACGTCGTGGCAACAAGTGAATTGGATATTCTGCGACGCCGATTTCTTCTCCGAGTGATTTGAGGCCCCCCCCCGAATTCGAGAGAGCCCAATGGATTCCCTTTGAAAAGTTTTCATTTTGTGCGAATGCTGATTAAACTCCCGCGAAAGCGATTTCAATTAACGCCCGCGAACCTTAATCGATCACCTCTCCTTTGTTGGGGGGAGGAGACACCAATTACCGGTTGCTTCATTCCAGAGCGAAGCGCTTTGAATAAATTCGATATTCCATTAACCGGACCATTTCCACGTCGAAATCCGCTCTCGACGAGGTTTTCGAATGCGAACGAACGCGCTCCGAGGGAATGAAACGCGCTTCCATTGATTGCGCCAGTCTTGATGTGTTCGAAATGGCCGATGAAATCAGACACGACGGAACAAGTCGATCCCGTAGGTGGGAGGGCACACAAAATCCGTACACTTTAGCGATGGAACGTGTTTTCGCGGAAATTATCTCCGCCATTTTTGATTGAGAATACAGTTGGTGAAAATATTTTCACTCTAGCAGCGATAACTTCGAAGAAAAGGTTTTTTTTTGCCTCCTTTCGGACGATTCCTAATCCCATGCATAAAATTTTCATAAATCTGGAGGAAAAGTGATTGGTACTAAAGTGACGCTCAATGAAGATTACGGGCTAGGCAAGCGCTAAGCGTTCGAGTCTCTCTGTGGAAAATGCGTCTCGTTCGGTATTCAAAAACTTCGAACACCGAAGGATTGATGGAATCATCTCTTCCAGTTGGACGGACACGTCTCGAGCACTGAGTGGGTGGCATTTTTACCATGTTTTTATTAACTTGCTTTCTTGTTTGTGTGTGTGTTTGTGTGTTTATCCAGTACAAATCTTGCAATCGATTTTTAACTAACTTCCCAATTACCTAGACATTTGAAACTTTTGGAATAGCTCAGAACACGATGACAATGCCTTATTTTAATACTTTTAGCCATCTTTCAGCAGATTGAATTCATTTTCAGTTAATTTTGTTTTGTAGACTGGTGCAGGCATCTGTCTACAAAATCTGTCTACCCGCATCAGGGAACGGGAACGAAAAGTTAAACGCAAATTAACTTCCAATTAACTTAATTTTCTTTCAAGTTGATGGGATAATTCATCAAAAAAATTTTTAAAAAGTATTTAATAATACATAGAATTGTCAAATTTATATGATTCAACAGAAAATTTAAAAACATGGTATATAAAAAGTTCTTTTTATCTTGTAACTATTAATTTTTTTTTAATGGGACACTGCTCTCGTGTCTATCTTCTTTATTATTTGTTATTATTATTGCCGTTCTTGCAAGAACTAGGATATTATCTCGGCGGCCAAAGTCAGCTATTGAGAAACCGCAGATATCGAGGTTGGCATAGTATGTTCTTCAAAAGCGGAAACTGAAGGGATTCAAGGAAAATATGGAGTACCGCTGCGAGGCGATGTATCCGCTCGAACGAGACATATGCCTCTTCAGAGTCGTTCCCCTTAAGTAACCTCGAAAACTCTCAGTGACTTTAAGTGACTTTCTAAAAACAAATCTATATATAGAGGAATCCGGTTAATTGGACCACCGCTTAATCGGACCGAATCCTAAAGAACCGAAACAAATCCTATTGCCTAAGCCTAATAGGGCACGTTCGTGTAATCGGACCATCCCGTCATTATGACCAAAATGATCGCGTCCCGATGTGGTTCGATTAACCGGAATCGACTGTGTATTATTTCTAAAAGGTGATTTTTTTTGCTTTATCCCTTTTTCTCGCTTCATACTTAACCAAAATCAATAAATGAGGTACCATTTTCAAGATTAAGATATCCGCTTCATGCGAATTGTTAATTTAATATCACACGTTATTGTTTGTAATATTCCGTTTCAAAAATTGAAACATGTTTTAGCAGAGTAGTGGAAGAACAATAGCCCTTTAAAAGAATTATAACATTCAGCTTTTACTTAAAACAAAAGGTTTATTAAAAATCCTTCAAGAAATTTAAAAACATAAAAGCATACTACAAACGAAGCATCAAGTACGCGAGAGCGCCGTCAACTTGCGGCCATACCGCCTTTATATATACTACAAACAGATTTGCATAAAACTGCTCACTAACTGCAGCTCAGTTTGCCTCACGATTAATCGCCTGAAAATTACACTGCCGTCTGGCAAGGGAAAAGCTGAGCGGTCAGGCAGGAGAATAACCAAGGAGGAAATGCGTATTTCCCTATCAGTTTGTTTAAAAATCGAAGTATAATCATTATAAACAATTTTTCTTCTCCTAGATGTTACGAGCGCTAGATTTTTTAATTTTAACGTTATCAATCGCATCGAACTTTTAAATTTAAAAATCGTTTGCTTTTATTATCATTTTGATTGATGATAATAAAAGCAAACGATGATTTCATTAAGGAGTTTCTTTATTAGCAACATCCGCGTAGGTGTACATTATTCTTTTTGCACGAAAAACCATATATATTATTTCTAGAAGGGGATTTTTTGTGGCGATCCATTTCTCTCCCTTCATACTCAACCAAAATCGCTGAATGAGGTACCATTTTAAAGATTACGTTCTCCGCTTCTGACGAATTGTTAATTCAGAACGACACATTGTATTGTTTGTCTGAAAATCGAAGTGAAAAATTGACTTTGAGCCCTCAAGTTCTTTCCCCGGATGCGTCGAAACGGCACTGTCAAATAAGGCGCCCAAAGAGGTTTTGTAATGTAAATATCCCATTTTCCGCGAGTTTATTTAACTTTTAATGTTGTCTACAAAAAGCGTTTTGATGCGTACATATCTCATGTTCCCCTGTTTTGTCTTATGCTTCACCTCCAATAGTGTGGCCAAAGGCGTTTTGAAATCGGATATGTATTATCCTTCGCGCCATTGTTATTTGACAAATAAACAATTACTACAAATAAACCGGTTCTTCTTTCATCCTACTACAAACCACCCACCTCTGTATAAAATTTATCGTATTTTAAAAGCATGCGAAAGGTTTGCACGGGCCACCTAGTCTGTCATTAATGTGTAACAATGACAAATCAATGCCATCCGTTTCAAGGTAAAAAGAGTAATCTCGTAATACGTTGCTACTTTTGACTAAAAAGGAATAATAATTACAAGATAAAAAGAACTTTTTATATACCACGTTTTTAAATTTTCTGTTGAATCATATAAACTTGACAATTCTATGTATTAATAAATACTTTTTAAAATTTTTTTTATGAATTATTGTCGTGTTGCCTGTCTTAAAATTATTTATTTTTTTGGGCGAGATCCGTATATTATTTGGGTTAGTACAAATTATTTATAATTTATAGGTATTTGGGTGCGTTGTGTTTTTTTTATTTATTTTCTTGAATACAACCCAAAGCTCATAGACAGATTTGCAACCGAACAAGGCAAACAAACTTTGCTTCTAAAGCCTTCCTTAGATCAACTACACAAAACAAAGATGACTGACTCCAATGTAACAAAATAAAATTGATTTATTTACAACCTTATCTATTTACAACTTAACTCAAAATAACCGAATCACCAAATCTTCGTACACAGTTTACACATTTTACTAATCTTTTAGCATTTTCTCCTGGATTCATATCGAATGACATGTATTTAATTAAATCTACACCTTTTGGATTCAGGGAGCATATAATTATTAAACTAACTCATAGCCAAGAACTCCTATTCATCAAAATTATCTTTACAAAAAACACTGTTCCCGCACTAATCTTTCATTTAGCTCGGTGGGGTCTGAACAAAACAAAATGATTTTCACTCACTCAGTTTGATGATGTCGCACTGGGACTCGGGTGTCGAAGCTCTGCTTATGCTTGGGGTATCGCTCCTTCCTTCTAGGTAGTGGGTGCGCTGCGTCTCTAGGCTGTGGTGGGTATTCTTCTACTCTTTTCAAAATGATGGGGCACTCATCAGGAAAATGATGACATCGACTTCTCTTAATCCAAAGTCACGCTCAATTCCGGGAAGACTCGACCAGATCTCCAACATTAAGGCGCATCCTCTCTATAACCCCGTCTCTATTCTCTTGCTCCAAATCACTCTCAGCTCCGGGAAGACTCGTCCGGATCTCCAATATTACATCGCATCCTCTTTGTCACCTCGTCTGTATTCTCTTGATCAAAAATAACTCTTAGTTCCGAGAAGACTCGACCGGATCTCCAATATTTAAAACTGCCAATCTTTTCATCACTTTCGATGCTAAGGCACTAGGAAAGATCAACCGGTCTCCGGAAAACGAAACCTCTTTCTCGTACTGTCGGACAACTCCCGGGAATGCTCAACCGGTCTCCGACGTTTTGAAATTCCAATCTCTTCATCCCCCTGCAATGCTAAAGCACCGGGAAAAGTCAACCGGGCCCGCACGCAGAAGAGAATCTTCGAAAAAAACTCTAAGTCTTCTATTTATTTGTTTTTTATAACAATGTCCACGCCTTCTCGTGACTCCTAATCCATTCAGGAAAGCTTTCAAAAATCCACCACTTAGCCTCCATTTTCATTTCTCGGATTGGATAATCCCATAACCCATGCACGCCTTAATTACGTCATACAGAGACCACCCAAAGTCCAGTCCACGTGTTTTGCGGTCTACATGTCCAATAAATTCTTTACAATAGGGTATTTTACTTTAATGTCAAACCCTGGTGCCATCTCCTTATCTGCGTCTGGAATCACCTACCCCCTATCGCGCACCGCCGCTTTTAAATTGGCTGAATGCGTACAGACTACTGTTCCGTCCTCTAATCAAAGGCGGCTTCCTAGCATTCTAACCGAAATGTGATGAAAACAGCCTTCGATCACTTTATCTCTCTAAAAATTTTAATTTTTCTTTCAAATCGAAAGCGCTTCATCACATACGCTCCCTCCTCCGAAAAAAAAACTAACCAAACACCAAACACGTAAAAATATGCTCCCTTCCTCGAAAAGTTTACAAAATTCTCATGTACTACTTATATAATTCATGACACTCAATAAAACATAATCACATCAATTACAAAACTTCTTACCATCAATGTCTGAAAAAAAAAAAACTTGTTCACATCATAAGTCCTCATACACTATTTAGAAGCACTAAAACAAAACATCAAAACACTTACTCCTGACTCCATTGACCTTCTTTGATCATGTGATCTATACCTTTAATTTAGGTAAGAGAAGACCACCAACCTATGCACTTATTAGAGTTCTGAATTCAAAAGTTCATTCTTTTAATCAAATGTTCTGAGTGAAAACATCGAAGATCTATATGAACCATGTCGACATAACTAATCACCATACAAAATCATGATTTGCAGAGTTCAGACCCAAAACATTATCACAAAGCATAACTTCTTCATCTCTCTATATATCATTTTGCACGCAATTAAACTCTATTCTAACACTATTCCTCATTATTCACAAAATTTACTTATAAACAAAAATAATTAACACATTAAAATCTATCTCACAGTATATTTGCCACATTCACAACTAAATACCAAGCATATAAAATTTTGTTACATTTTCAACACACTTCTCACAATATTTTTGTACCTTTCAAAACAAATTCATTAACTTAAATTCATATTTATGTATAAATTGAGTATTCACAAATGACCTTCCTACGAAACCTTCCTAAGACTCATATTTTTTTTTTTTTTAAATCATAATTCAAACCCATTTCCTCATTATCGTCAAAAGAACCGATGCTAAAGACGCCCAAAACTTTTTTAAACACCGCACTTCACTCACGAAAACCAAACTAAGCTCCCTTATTCAAAAGCGCACGACAAACCTGAACTCATTCAATTAACAATTCCCCTACTACATACTAGATTTGCGAAACATAATTTTTTTTTCTCCCCTTAGCACCAAGGATTCCCACAAAACTCAACCACTAACACTTGATAACACCAAAACCCATAATTCTTTTCATTTTCCAAACATCTAAAACCATTAAAACAACCACTCTATTATTTGCCTTTGTCTCCTAAGCCGCATATTTAAACTTCTTATTTTAGTTAGTCATTAACCTATTTCGTTCCCCCAGCATTTTAGATAAATAAATGAAATTCTGGCCAAAAATTTTCATTTATTCTCCAAAAAGGCTGTTTTAAACAATTTGCGACATTTTAAATTCAAACATCCTTACCAATTTTTTATAGTTACCTCGCATACCTTATCGTAAACAACCCTTCAACACCTACCTATCGATCAAATTTACTTTCTAAATCCCCATTGTCCTTGGGGTCATTCAGCTCTGCAGCCCTGAACAACTTCCACGTTATGAGGAATCCCTAAACCAAAACCAAACGGTTTGACTTTAAAAAAAAAACCTCCTTTGTTCAAATTGTTAAAATTCCTCCCCAGCACAACATAGCCAGCCTGCACACAAAACAGTTCTTTCCCCGTGCACCTCTCCTGAGGGGGGGGGGGAGGTTTGAAACGAAAAACATCTCCTTTCTCCGACCACAATTCCCCCAACATACTATTTCCGTAAACAAAAGCTAACACCGCACTTTCCTAGAACAACTGCACAAAGCACCGCGTCGCGACCCTCTTTTACTTTGCGTAATTCTTAAAAACAACCGCCATCTTTCTAATACCACATATCTCTACTAATTCTACGCACATGCTTCACTAAATTCATATCTAAAACTTCACTACACTGACTTATTATTCACTCCATGGTAAACAATCGTAAATTTTATTTTCATAGCACCTAACAACTAATGCAATCCATCCATCAAAAGTTTAGTTTTTTATATTGTGGCAATTCTGACCATTTATGCCTATAACTAACCCTCTTTTCGTTATAAACACCTCTACTCCAACAATGTATCGAAAACTCTTATTTTACATCCTTAACTCAGCACTCCTTCAGCTATAACCTTTTTGGCAGATTAAATGCAATATAATCCACCTCACATTATTTATCGTTTATAGACTGAAACAAATCTGACTATGATTTGCGCTTTTGCTTACCGTTAACCATCTTTCATTCAAAATCACCTCTACTCTAACTTTTTATCTAAACTTCCTATTTCAATTTCACCCAACTGACGATGGCTTTGCAACACATTCGCGATACAACCTTCTTGATCTAACTCAAATAACTCCAATTTTTAAATTTTACACCTCACATTACCGATCATTCGTTTACCTATCATTACTCAATATGCAAGAATTCTCTCATTATAATATTACTTCTCCTAACATTATGCATTCAAATTCTTTATACGTAACTAAACTATGACTCACAATCCCAAACTTAAAAAACGCTAATTTCCCCCAAAATACACATATATGCACAAAATCAAAGCAAAACACAATTCTATTCTCAATGTAATTGCAAAATATTATCTGACAAATTCTATACTTAAATTGACACACGTTTCTTTTCAAAAATTCATATCTATACCAAGTACCACTAATTACTATCGACCAACACACTTGTACTCAATTCAATAATTTCTCAACTGTTACTCAAATCTTAACTATCTATTGACTTTCTCATTTCAATAGAATTTTCAAAATCACACTTAAATATTATCTAACAACTGATATCAAACAAATTTTCTGCCATCAACTACTTTTAACTTATTCCAAATATTTTTCAAAAATACACCTCAATTCAATCTATCATCTCTACAATATCTACAATATACATAAATTTTAAACACTTCATATAAATCATCACATAAGTATTTCTTATCTATCTTTAACCAACTCAACAAACTCTTTCTAAAAACACTCTTTAATTCACTTAGTTAAAACTAAAATATTTGCATTCATATATTCACACTTCAAACAATCTTAACATAAAATCAATATTGTCAAACTCTTCAAAACAAAATTACACTCAATAATAATAATTGTGGCAAATATACGAACATATTTTCAAAACACTCCCGCTCTAAAAATTCTTACGCGCTGCTCCCTTCTCCACAAAATTTGTAAAGACCATAAAATTTTCTTAAAGACAAAAAAAAAAAAACTGTAACTGTTTTTTTGTAAAGCAAAAAAATTTTCACGATTCTAGCCTAACACAAATTATTTTTATTATCCTGGTCGGGACCATACACCGAACAAAAAATTTTTTTAAATAACCAGAAAATTTTAATTTTTTTTTTTTTTTTTTTTTTTTTTAAGAGCAAAAATTTTTAAACTGGTCGCGGCAA
Source organism: Dolomedes plantarius (assembly GCA_907164885.2). Taxonomy (NCBI): domain Eukaryota; kingdom Metazoa; phylum Arthropoda; class Arachnida; order Araneae; family Dolomedidae; genus Dolomedes; species Dolomedes plantarius. The sequence goes on from OU015491.1 coordinate 225,311,343, forward strand.
CCATGTGTCGTGTTGCCTGTCTTAAAATTATTTATTTTTTTGGGCGAGATCCGTATATTATTTGGGTTAGTACAAATTATTTATAATTTATAGGTATTTGGGTGCGTTGTGTTTTTTTTTATTTATTTTCTTGAATACAACCCAAAGCTCATAGACAGATTTGCAACCGAACAAGGCAAACAAACTTTGCTTCTAAAGCCTTCCTTAGATCAACTACACAAAACAAAGATGACTGACTCCAATGTAACAAAATAAAATTGATTTATTTACAACCTTATCTATTTACAACTTAACTCAAAATAACCGAATCACCAAATCTTCGTACACAGTTTACACATTTTACTAATCTTTTAGCATTTTCTCCTGGATTCATATCGAATGACATGTATTTAATTAAATCTACACCTTTTGGATTCAGGGAGCATATAATTATTAAACTAACTCATAGCCAAGAACTCCTATTCATCAAAATTATCTTTACAAAAAACACTGTTCCCGCACTAATCTTTCATTTAGCTCGGTGGGGTCTGAACAAAACAAAATGATTTTCACTCACTCAGTTTGATGATGTCGCACTGGGACTCGGGTGTCGAAGCTCTGCTTATGCTTGGGGTATCGCTCCTTCCTTCTAGGTAGTGGGTGCGCTGCGTCTCTAGGCTGTCGTGGGTATTCTTCTACTCTTTTCAAAATGATGGGGCACTCATCAGGAAAATGATGACATCGACTTCTCTTGATCCAAAGTCACGCTCAATTCCGGGAAGACTCGACCAGATCTCCAACATTAAGGCGCATCCTCTCTATAACCCCGTCTCTATTCTCTTGCTCCAAATCACTCTCAGCTCCGGGAAGACTCGTCCGGATCTCCAATATTACATCGCATCCTCTTTGTCACCTCGTCTGTATTCTCTTGATCAAAAATAACTCTTAGTTCCGAGAAGACTCGACCGGATCTCCAATATTTAAAACTGCCAATCTTTTCATCACTTTCGATGCTAAGGCACTAGGAAAGATCAACCGGTCTCCGGAAAACGAAACCTCTTTCTCGTACTGTCGGACAACTCCCGGGAATGCTCAACCGGTCTCCGACGTTTTGAAATTCCAATCTCTTCATCCCCCTGCAATGCTAAAGCACCGGGAAAAGTCAACCGGGCCCGCACGCAGAAGAGAATCTTCGAAAAAAACTCTAAGTCTTCTATTTATTTGTTTTTTATAACAATGTCCACGCCTTCTCGTGACTCCTAATCCATTCAGGAAAGCTTTCAAAAATCCACCACTTAGCCTCCATTTTCATTTCTCGGATTGGATAATCCCATAACCCATGCACGCCTTAATTACGTCATACAGAGACCACCCAAAGTCCAGTCCACGTGTTTTGCGGTCTACATGTCCAATAAATTCTTTACAATAGGGTATTTTACTTTAATGTCAAACCCTGGTGCCATCTCCTTATCTGCGTCTGGAATCACCTACCCCCTATCGCGCACCGCCGCTTTTAAATTGGCTGAATGCGTACAGACTACTGTTCCGTCCTCTAATCAAAGGCGGCTTCCTAGCATTCTAACCGAAATGTGATGAAAACAGCCTTCGATCACTTTATCTCTCTAAAAATTTTAATTTTTCTTTCAAATCGAAAGCGCTTCATCACAATTATCCCATCAACTCGAAAGAAAATGAAACTCGAATGTTTCCATCAACTCGAACGCAAGTTAATTTGAAGTTAACTTGCGTTTAACTTTTCGTCCCCGTCCCGTCCGACAGATGGCTGCACAAGTCTACAAAATAAAATTAACTGAAAATAATAAAAACATAGTAAAAATCTGCTTAAAGATGGCTAAAATTATTTAAAAAATGCATTGTCATCGTGTTCAGAGCTATTCTAATATTTTCAAGTGTCTAGCTAGTCGGGAAGTTAGTTAAAAATCGATTGCAAGATTTGTACTGGACAAACACACAAACAAAAAAGCAAGTTAATAAAAACATGGTAAAAATCAACTCACTGAAGTTTTTTTTACAAATCATTTGTTCCTCAGCTTTTAAAAAAAAATTTCTGCTGAAAAGTTATACGTAATTGTATTACATATATAACTTTTGTGTGTATATATATATACACACACGAGAGTGTGCGTGTGAGTGTATACTTATTTATGTCGTAAGGTCAGTGTTGGGAATTTTCAGTCCTAACTGGACGATGTCTTGCACGTCCTCTCCAACGTGCAACTGCCGCTGTACTGTCCAAATAAAAGCAGGTTTCTTAAAATGGGTTTCATGTTATATTTTCGTTACTTTAGAGAATTGGGAGGATCGAAATATAAACAAGTTCGGAAGCAGACGTGGAATTGTAAACCCATCACGCAGATTCCAAAGAATATACTTAAAGGCTAAAAACAAATAAGGAAACAGCGGATTCATCTTTTCTCTTGAGTCAATAAAACATATCTCGCTTTTCTCAAAGTCGCCTTTCTTTTTTGTATTAGATTTTCGCGTTGCCTAACAAGCTTGTTTCCTTTCGGGCCGTGGTTTGGAGGGGGAGAGACGATGCGCTTTAAAGCAAAACAAATTCCCTTTAAAATCGCAGCGTGTTTTAGAAAAAGAGCCTTTTCTTTTTTTCTTCTCGTACTGAAGATGCAGGGGGGGGGGGGAAATATCTCGATGCTATTCAAGACAAACCGACAAGATTCCATTCGAAATGTTTTTCTTCCTGTAGGCGTTTTCAAAACATGACTGCTACCCTTTAGTTAAACTCCTAAGAATCGAGATCTCTCAAACTGTTTAGTAGCTAGGTTTTCGTAGTTTTAAAAGTTAGTCAAACATGTTAGTCAAGCATTTTTGTGGGGAAACTCAGCGGAAGGGAGGGAAGGGGGTAGTTTGCATTTTTCTCTATCCCCGAGAGTTCTTGGGAACTCTTTCGGAGATGGAGAATATATATATATATATATATATATATATATATACAAGGTGCGCCCATAAAGTAACCGGACAATCTATACTAATATATAAAGAGAGAGGGGATTTTGTACGTGGAGGGTAATCTTCAGAACCACTGTACCTATTTGAAAAATTCTTTCACTGTTTGAAAGGTACATTATTCCAGATGGACAAAGGCTATATATTATGTATATCTGATCAGTAGAAATAAAGTTAGGAGCTTAATCCTAACAATCTCCATTGTTTCCGCTACTGTCTTCTACCGCTTTTTGTTCCGAAGATTTCAACGATCCTTATCGTGGTGCTATCGCGGTGGGCTTCTGTTCTGACGCTAGCGGTTCAAACCTAGCCGTTCTCCGGCACGCCTTTTACTTTTAAAAAATTTATTTTAATTATTAACTAACATAAAATTAATTTAATATATTATTTAGGTTATTATTAAGGTAAAAAAAGATTTACAATTTATTGGCTATCAACTGGAAATTTATTGGTATAATATTTTGTTCAACCCGGACAAAGTCGGGACGGGCCGCTAGTTTTTAATAAATAAGAAAAATATGACTCACCTTCAAATAAATGTATCTCCTTCTAAATAATCACCAAATGAGTCGCCAATTTTTTCAACGTTTTTTCAAGTCATCGAAACACTGTTTATAGGAGCTGGATCTATCCTTTCGCAAAATACGCGTAACATTTGGTTTAATATCCGAGACGTTTTCAAATCTCTGTCCTTTCATGGCTATCTTAAGCTTCGGAAAAAGGAAAAAATCAGCTGGTGATAAGTCGGGAGAATAGGGTGGGTGATTTATCACTGTACTTAGCAAGTGAGTGCTTAGCAAGGTATTGTTGTATAGAAATTGCTGTATGGGGCGTACCATTATTGAGTAAAAGAAACCGTTGCCCAGAAGACAGGGCGGTCTTCAACTTCACAGAAGGAGGAAAATGTGGAGAAAATTCGTTCTTTGGTAAAAGCTGATAGACGTGTAACAACTCAGTAACTTTCAGACATGCTTGGGATAAGCAAAGAAATCTATAGATTAATTTTAATTGAAAATCTGAAAATGAAAAGTGGTTGGGCTCCATTTGTGACTCGGATTTTGACAGAACAGCAAAAAGAAAACAGATAAGCTTGTTGTGAAGATTTACTGACTACTACGCAACAGGACAACAATTTCTTCAAGTGGATTATAGCAGGAGATGACTCCTGGTGTCTACAATACGACCCAGAAACAAAAAGACAAAGTGCACAGTGGAAAGGACCGTCTTCTCCCATACAAAAAAAAAAGCACGGATGTCAAAATCAAAGACAAAGGTGATGCTGATTGTATTTTTTGATTACAAAAGACTTATTCACCACGAATTTGTTCCTGAAAATCAAACAATTAATCAGTACTTTTAAAAGGAGGTACTTTTTCGATTAAGAAACAGGATAAGGCGAGTGAGGAAGGAACTGTTTGATTCTCGGCAATTGTTTCTCTTACAAGATAATGCTAGGCCCCAAACGGCAATTTCTGTACAACAATATCTTGCTAAGCATTCAATTACAGTGATAAATCACCCACCCTGTTCTCCCGACTTATCACCAGCTGATTTTTTCCTTTTTCCGAAGCTTAAGATGGCCATGAAAGGACACAGATTTGAAAACGTCTCAGAAATTAACCCAAATGTTACGCGTATTTTGCGAACGATTAGTTCCAACGCCTATAAACAGTGTTTCGGTGACTTGAAGAAACGTTGGAAAGATTGTATAGACTCATTTAGTGATTATTTTGAAGGAGATAAATTTATTTGAAGGTGAGTAATATTTTTCTTATTTATAAAAAATTGTCGAGTTTCTTTATGGGTACACCTTGTATATATATATATATATATATATATATATATAAAAGAGCTTGTCTGTTTGTTTGTCCGCTATAGAATCATAGACTGTTTCACTCACAGAGACCAAATTCGGCACAGTTAATGTTTAGGACCCGAGAAACTTAAATCACCAAAAACGAAGTTTGGGTCTCAATTAGTTTTTTTTAAATTAATTTTTTAATGATTTTTTGTGCCCGTAAGAGGTGCGAGGTACCCCCTGTGGATACAGGCGTTCAGTGAAATACGAACCTATCCCTCTTCCCCCGCGCGGGAGAAGAGGGGTTTCGAGGGGGGGGGAGAGATTCATGGTACTAAGGTTTTAATCAAAGGTTACTACTCAAAGGGAATTTTTTTGTAATAACCTTTGGCCTTGCCTACTGACTGACTAACTGACAGATAACGCACAGTACAAACCGTTGGACATAAAGAGCTGAAATTTTGCATGGCGATTCTTCAAAAGTGGAGTTTATAGTGGAGGGGTAAACTGAGAAAGATTTTTGAAAAATTCTTCTTCGATTTTTTAAAATTAAATTTTTAAGCTTTTTTCTAATTCTTTTAAGTTTGCATTTAAAATGATAATCCGAGGGTTATAAAATTTATATCACGAGAAATATCATAAAAATTCCTTTAAAACGAAATCTTTTTCGAATCTTTACCTACCTCCCTTTTCTGATTTTTGGTGAATTTTAAAAGATTAGTTTTTAGAATGTAATTTATGAAATGTTGATCACGTGATTTCTTTTCTTTTTGTGATACTTTAAATTAATTTTGCGTTACGTGCATAACAACGAAATAAATTGACAAAAGAAATATTAAAATACGGTAAAAGATAAAATTTAACCACTAGAATAACTGAGATGGGAGTTTTTTAAGAATGCAGTTCAAATTAGTATGTTTTAACACAACTTTCTCGGCTCTGCTTTTTGTCCTTTGTTATTTGCAGTTTTTCTCATCGCTTGAACTGATTTACAATTTGCTTTTTCTACGGTTTTTGGCCTTGGGAGAATTAAAAACCGATACGGTTTTTGGCCTGTCGATAATAAAAAACCGAATCACCAAAGTAAGGAAAATAAGTTTCATGTGAAATCGCGCCTTACTTTGAATAAATAAAGGGGATAATGCATCTTGCACTTTACCTCTTGGGTGATGTGGAAAAAAGTGCGTCTCTTGGGTGTTGTTGAACAAACTGAGCTTTTAAGGGAAATATAAATAATAAAGGCAAATGTAAATTATAAAACTTATTTCTAATTAAACAGTGGATCAAACAAATCTAATTAAATCTAATTAAACAGTATCTAACAAATATAGTTAAGCAGTAAACTTATTCAATCCAAACGTGCGAATCACGCAACACTGTGTTATTAAATCTCAATAAAATCAGACGTATAATCAGACGAAGGTCCGCAAGCTCAAAGTTTCTTTCTTTCTTATTGTTTGTATATCATTTCAGTAGAAACGCGCTAAGCGCAATTTGTCTAGCCAGATGAACATGAAGCGCGGGGGATGTAGCCCAGTATTTTTTTGATGGAATGCATCAAAATTTTTATATCTATATATCTACCCGGGCATCGCCGGGCAATAATGCTAGTATATATATATATATATATATATATATATATATATATATATATATATATATATATATATATATATATATATATATATACATATATATATATATATACACATATATATATATATATATATATATATATATATATATATATATATATATATATATATATATATATATATATATATATATATATATATATATATACACACATATATATACACATATATATATATATTTATATACATATATTTATATTTATATTTATATATATATATATATATATATATATATATATATATATATATATATATATATACGCACACGCTCGTTAAGGAAGCTCGTCATCTAATTTCCAAGCGTCCTTCGTCATCAGACACTTCCAAGCGTTCCCCTTTCGGGTGTTAGCACTCGATCCGATGATGGAACTGTTTGAATCGAAATGGATGTTGTGCGTTGTTATCTCGCGGACTGGGAATTCTTCGCGATGACTTCCTAAAGTGACATGAAATCATTTTGAGCATAAATAAAAAAATCAGCCTGAAGACTGTGTGGGGGGGGGGATGAATTTATATTTCAGGAAGCAGAACGTCTGAAGGAAACGCCGAATAAAAAGTGTTTTGTCGTGATTATCAGACTTGCGAGAAATTCCGCATCTTATCTATCCGGTGTGTTTTACCATAAGCATACACTGGAGGTGCAGGGGATGTTGCAGGTTGGTCTGAAAACGAACGTCTACCTGACGTTCCCGTCATTTGCCTTTCTTTTTGACAGCACATTTGTTTGTCGTCGAGGACAATGACCGTGTGTGCTTTTTCAGGTGCCAGGAGGAGAAATACAGCGAGGACCTTCCCCCGACCAGCGTCATCATCTGCTTCCACAACGAGGCGTGGAGTGTCCTCCTGAGGACGGTGCACAGCGTCCTCGACCGATCGCCGCCCCAGTTCATCCACGAGATCATCCTGGTCGACGACTTCTCGGACATGCGTGAGTCGAAATTTGAAAATACTTCGTCGGCAAATCCTTTTCTTTTTTCCCCTTCGTTAGATTCCCGCCCAAGACGGTCGTCGGATTTTATGCTCACTTCTATAAAATTCGAATCGAAGGCCGGCTCTCATTGAGTCGTCCAAAGTATCGCAAGGGCGCAGAGCTTCAAAAGTTTCTGTCGAGACACCCCTTGAGTATGTGTGTATATATATATATATATATATATATATATATATATATATATATATATATATATGTATATGTATATGTATATGTATATATATATGTACATATATATATATATATATATATGTATGTATATGTATATGTATATGTATATATATATATATATTTATATATATATATATATATATATATATATATATATATATATATATATATATATATATATATATATATATATATATATATATATATATATATATATATATATATATATACAGTCGAACCTCCATATATCGAAGTAGCAAAATGCCAGAAAAAAATTCGATATATAGAAATTTCGATATACAGAATTGATCTTAGTTTTATCATAATTCTCCTAAAACATTAAAATTAAAGCTAATTTTCGTATACGAATCTCCATTTCCAATTTATATGCGAATCACATTAAATGAAAGTTAACTAAAATATGAATTAATGTGAAAGATTTATTGAGTACTGTATACCTTTTAAAAAAACAATAATCCAGACAGTGGTTACAGTGATCACAGTTACATTCTTTAAAAAAAAAACTACGAATATCTTGCTGAACAGCCAGTTTTGCGGAAAGTTCATCAAAGAAATGCTCGCATTTATTCAGTCCATTAAAAACTTTATCAGGGGCCCACGAAGTATTGTTTCAAACGCCAAAAATTGGGAGATTTTATTCTAAAGTGGAATAAAATCTCCCAATATGTCGTGAAAAAAATTTCGATATATAGAGATTTTTTCGATATATAGAAACAGTTTTTCTATGTAATGAACATGGAGATTTGCTAAGAGTTCGATATATAGAAAATTTCGATATAGGGAAGTTCGATATATGGAGGTTCGACTGTATATATATATATATAACAGTTCTGTTGCTAACTGACTTACTGACATGTAACGCACAGACCAAACCGCTTGACATAAAGGGCTGACATTTTGCATGGCGATTCTTCTTATAGTGTAGGGGTGCACTAAGAAAGATTTTTGAAAAAATTCTTATATTTTTTAAAATTGAATTTTTAAGCTCTTTTAGTAACTTTTTTTAAAGTTTGCAGTTAAAATAATAATTTGAGGGTTATAAAATTTATATCACGTGAAAGATCCTAAAAATTCCTTTAAAATGAAATCTTTTTCGAATCTTTACGTCCATTTTCTGATTTTGGGGGAATTTTTAAAGATTCATTTTTAGAACTTAATTTATTAAATGATGATAACGAGGTTTCTTTTCTTTTTATGATACTTGAAACTAATTTTGCGTCACGTGCATAACAACGAAATAGACAAAAAAAATTATTTTTTCTTGCTAATGCGGCAGAGTATTGGACATTATCCAAACAAATATTAAAATACAGTAAAAGATATGTTCCTCAAACTATACTATATTAACTGTACTATATTCTTTAGATTTAATTTGAATATTTTCTTCTACATTATTTTGTCTATAAAAAATCCGTTACGATTTTTTTATAAATATATTTTTTTTCGTTTTTTACATCAATTGCATACATTGATCGTTGAATTTATTATAAATATATTTGTCAGACTCACGTCCGACATTCTTAATTGGGACTGAATTAAGGTGAGTGATAGGACCATCAATAATCCGCAAAAAAACGCAAACAGGTGACGAAGTGGAATACACCTTTGGAAATGACCAACAATAGGTGAGGTGGACACATCATTTAGAATGATTAGTGAAAACCGTTAACGGCGTGCTAAAAAGGGGAAATCCGTCGGCAATGAGATTCACCATAGGTGGTCTGCGTAGCACGGAACCTGAAGGTCGGGTGTTCAAAGGTGGAAAGACGGAGATTGTTCGAGAAAGAGAGAAGAAATGGATAAATACAGGTGACAGCGATGAAAGAGGGAGATTAGATTTGGACTTTTGAAAAGTCGCCACGCGCAGCAGAGAGACGGGAGTCTCGTTTGGACTTTGATAATGAACCCCGCTCTCATGAATTTATCAACGTTATTCGGAGCAAACTTTTGTAACTTATTATTAGCCAATATTTTGATGTTTTAATAAACTAGATAGAAATAAGATCCATTTCTCCAGTTATGAATAACTCTACGAGAGACTGATTTCCCGGATCGCGACGATCCAGGTTTACAATATTCTTGCATATTTTTGGGATTAATTGCATACATTGACAGTTGTATTTAATTTGAATGTACTCCGTAGCGAAGTACGGGTTTTCAGCTAGTATATACCGGATGGGCAAAAAGTCCGTATAAACTTTAAAAATTCATAAAAACAGGAAAAATAACCAAAATTTAAAAAAAAAAGGTTTTGCACGGTTATTATCGCTAGGTCACGGATTTATTTTTTAAGACAGGAAAAAAATAACTAAAAAAACAGCCGACAGATGGCGATGACGTACACAAGTCAAAGAAAAGATACGCAAATAACGAAAAGAATGCTTCTAAATCGTTTATTACAGCAGTAGATGTTCTACATGACCCCCCACCACAGGGGATAAGGCATTGCAGGCGAGTCACAAATCCAGCAACGGCAGAATGCAACAGGTCCAGATATATACATGACACCTCTCGGCGGATCGCGGAAGAACGGCGAACTGGTTGTAGATTAGGAGCGTACGTTCTCATAACCGTCTCATTTGCATATTTCCACAGATTTCGCTCGTACCAGCGCCACTGTCGGCTGTTTTTTGAGTTTTTTTCCTGTCTTAAAAAAAAATATCCCGTGACCTAGCGATAATAACCCTGCAAACCTTTTTCTTTATTTTGGTTATTTTTCCGGTTTTTATGAATTTTTAAAGTTTATACGGACATTTTGCCCACCCGGTATATACTAGCTGAAAACCCATACTTCGCTACGGAGTACATTCAAATTAAATACAATGGTCAATGTATGCAATTAACGCCAAAAATATGTATGAATATATTTATAATAAATACAACGATCAATGTATGTAATTAACGCCAAAAACATGTATGAATATATTTATAATAAATACAACGATCAATGTATGCAATTAATGTAAAAAAAACGAAAAAATATATTTATAAAAAAATCGAGACGGATATTTTTATAGACAAAATAATGTAGAAGAAAATATTCAAATTAAATCTAATAGAACATACTAAAAAATATAGTACAGTTAATACATATAGTACAGCCGGTATATGTGTGCAAGTATGTAGATCAATTTTAATCCATTTTTCACTCTGGGGAAAATTCCAATCCCAGTGCTCTGAGATTAGGAAGTAAAAGAGTTGATCGGACAGAGAAATCTCAATCAGCGACCTGAAAACACTTCCTGCTAATGAATTATCCGTTTCCAGATTTTACCCGAAAGCAGAGAGAGATATTGAAACAGCTCTGCCTTATATAAGTTCTTCACCCGAGACGCTATCGGGATGGCTTTCCCTCCCAAATGGGCCGTTTTTATCGCGCGGTGGAAGGTCTTTTCTTCACCCCCCACCCCCAAAAAATGATGAGGTTCCCCAAATGAGCGTCTTTAAGTCAGCTGTCTCGAAAAGAAAGAAAAGAAAAGAAAAAAAAAGAAAACGCCATTTCACTCCATAAGATAAGACATTCCTGGGGCCGCCTTATCAAATATTACAAAGCAATAAAAATATCGGAAAGAGCTTAAAGGCAAATAATTTCGCCACTCAAAAATCTATTTTCACGTTTTGAAGCGAAAAAAGGGAAGAGGGACTCTAACGAGAATTTAATAGCTTTCCCGGGAGACACAAGATGACACTGCCAACAGATTGAAGAGCGTTTGGAAGCCATCGCTGGGGAGAAATTAAATCGAGGAGATGAACTGGCGCATTGATTGGCTGCGGCGAGGCCAAAACATTGGATTCGGGCGGCTACTTTTTTATTCATTCTGTGTACAACGGATACGTATAGAAACACACATATATTATGCATGAGCGGGGATGCTTTGGAGGGAGCCGTATCTTTTTTCATGGCTGACATTCCACAAATGACCTCTCTCAGTTTATCTAAGTTTGCTGTTATTCTGTCAGAGTCGAAATGAAATAATTTTGGTATATACACACACAGACATATATGTTTATATATATATATATATATATATATATATATATATATATATATATATATATATGCGTGTGTACATACCTACAATTTTTTATTTCGACTCTGACAGAATAACAGCAAACTTAGATAAACTGAGCGGGATCATTTGTGGAATGTCACCCAGTCACACAACCACACACACACACTCACACACACATATACACTCAAGAGCCAAAACATTATGACCACCCCTACATTTTGCAATGAATTCGCCTGGATGACGTGGAAGGCACGTGATCAGGTGGAAGTGGTATTTAACTGCTGCTGGAGAGTCTGAAGAATCATTCTTTCACTTAATTCTGTGTGTGATGGGAAAGGCTGCGGATCTAAGCGACTTTGATAGTGGGCAGATTGTAATGGCTCGAAGGCTCGGAACAAGTATTTCCGAAACTGCACGACTCGTGGGTTGTTCGCGACCTACAGTTGTTAGTATTTATGCAAAGTGGATGAATGACGGTGAAACCAGCAGTAGACGACATGGTGTTGGACGTCCACACGCTATCAAAGAAAAAGGTCGTCGGAGACTGTCTCGCATGGTGAAGCAAAACCGGAGTCAGACAGTGGCTCAGCTGACAGCCCAATACAATGCAGGGCCAAGTAGAATAGTATCGCAGCACACTGTTCAGCGGACACTGTTGGATACGGGGCTACGCAGCAAACGTCCCACTCGTGTGCCTTTGCTGACCAAGCGTCATCGCCAACTTCGCCTGCGCTGGACCCGGGAACATCGCGACTGGTCCATTGATCAGTGTGAGAGAGTTGCCTGGTCAGACGAATCACGGTTTGTCATTCATCACGCCGATGGCCGTGTCAGGATACGCCGTCTTCCAGGCGAACTGTTGCTCCCTCAATGTACAGTAGGTCATACACAGGGCGGTGGTGGCGGTATTATGCTTTGGGGGACGTTCTCTTGGGCGTCTCTGGGACCCGTGGTTGTGGTAGAGCAGACCATGAATGCTACAGGGTATCTGAACATCATTGCGGACCAGTTGCACCCTTACATGGCCTCTGTTTTTCCAGCTGGAAATGGAATGTTCCAACAGGACAACTCCCCGTGTCACAAGGCTAAAATTGTGTTGGAGTGGTTCCAGGAACATGATGCTGAATTCCAGTTAATGTCCTGGCCGCCTAACTCACCGGATCTCAATCCGATAGAACACATTTGGGATGTCATGGGACGGCAGCTCAGAGTTCAAAGACCACCAATTCGCAATATCTCGGATTTGCGTGACCGTTTCTTAAACATCTGGTACAATCTGTCTCCGGCCATCTACCAAGGACTTGTGGCATCCATGCCAAGGCGGGTTGAAGCTGTGTTGCGCGCCAAAGGTGGGCCAACTCGTTATTGACAGGTGGTCATAATGTTTTGGCTCTTGAGTGTATATATATATATATATATATATATATATATATATATGTGTGTGTGTGTGTGTGTGTGTGTGTGTGTGTGTGTGTGTATAACTCCTACCCTAATAAAACATCCCATGGATTGCTTTAAATTTTGTAATAAATTGACATCATTTTATTTAATATAAAAAAACCTTATAGTATATTTATGTATAAAAAATTTATAGTAATTTAATTTATTATAAGCATTTAATGAATTAAATGAGTCTCGCATATACGTACAAATACATGCGAGTTTCTCTCTCTCTCTCTCTGTATATATATATATATATATATATATAATATATACATAATATATATATATAATTACACCCCCCCCCATCTGCCGCTTTTACCAGTGCTCAACTGTGAATATATACGTATACACACACACACACACGTATATACGTATGCACACATATATGCACACACTTACACGCAGAAATGCATACTTATTAAATTCTATTCTCCGATGGAAACCGCGAAAAAAAAAAAGCAAACTTCTTTGAAGGGGAGAAACGTCCCGTTGGCGAAGATTTTTTTTCCCCGCTGATCGTTAATCGATGGATGTGGGGCCACGAAAATGGCAGGGGAGGTGAGACCTTCCTGCAAGTTCTCGGTTTTCCAAAGATCACGCCTGCTCGAAATATTGAAGTAATATTCACGATAAAAACAAAGAACGAATCAATGCGTACCCAGATGGAAACACGAAACTGCGGCTCAGGCTTCAGATGTCAGGTGTTTAATGGCAATATTGCTGATAAAACGAAAACTTATCAGAGGATAATGCTTCCATAACACTTATTCAAGAAATTGAAGAGGGGTATTTAAATATTATAATGAGACCATTGAAATAAAATACAATTTCAACCAGCACCTAATGTTTCACGTTCTCCATCTTCGAATCATACAACGTTTGTGGGGGGACTTTGCCTGATACACTTGCCATTTTCTGATGCCGCGCTGATTCATTATACCTCACTTTGAAATTTTGGTCCATTTAACGTTGGATTGCGCTCCTCCACTACGTTCCTCCATTAAGGAAAATTTCAGACGCTAAAACCGTCCGTCCGTACCTCGCGAGTTATTATTTTGGCAGCGCGCTAAACCCAGTCGGAATTGCTTGGACAAGCAGTAAACAGTTAAACATATAAGTACCAAAATGCGTCAAATTAATATATATATATATACAAAAGTGGTAAGTAACGATAAGTAATCCTACGTTAATAACCTGCGGTAGTTTCGTTAAAAAAGACTACCTGAAATTTTTTTTCTTTCAAGCCGCCCTCTGGATTTCCGATTTGGAGTCAAAATTCTAGTAATTTTTTACTAAAGCGGAAAATACTTCGGGAGAGAGGGCGTTATAGACCTTGAAATATTCTCAAATAAATAATCAAAATCGAAGATATCTACATATACACCCGCCCCATATATATATATATATATATATATATATATATATTATATATATATATATATGTATATATATATATTATATATATATATATACATATATATATATATATATATATATATGTATGTATATATATATTATATATATATATATATTATATATATATATATATATATATATATATATATATATATATATATATATATATATATATATATATATATATATATATATATATAGATATGTAATATATCCATTACATCTCGTTCTTAAAATGCAACCTGAAAAGGAAAACTAGCCCATATTTACATGGCTGGAGCTAGACTCAGCCCGAAAGGAATTAAATCAAATTTGGAAGCTGTCGTGTCGAATAGTTTTATTAGAGCGATAAAAAATACGTCCATCCATTTCAGATGCTCGGAGCGAAGTGTATATCACCTTTCATCCTTACGCGCTAGAAGGTACATGTGCCTGTTATTTTTGAAGGGTCCGCGAATTCTGGGGCTCGCGATGTGAACCCACGCCTTTCTCCAGACGTATACACGTGTAGATATGCAAGGCATGCACTTTATGGGAAGTTCTGTTGCTATGGGTTTTAAATCGACAAAGTAATGTTACTGCGGATTGGATTTAGGAAAGGGAATTTAAATGCTAGAATGGAGGGCCTAATAATTTATTACTTACTTACAGACACACACACACACACACACACACACATATATATATATATATATATATATATATATATATATATATATATATATATATATATTGACAATGAATCTTTGTTCACTGTCAATGAAAATTTCCGGTCAGAAATTCATGAACACAGAGCCAAAGAACGCCGTCCAAAAGACATAGCAAAAAAAATTTGAAATATATATTCTGTTGGACACATTGTGTATCCGAATCGATAGACTCTAACACAAACACAGGGGAAAATCAGGAGAAAATCACGCGCTTGGCGTTGTTTTGGTTATGTTGAAGCCGAGTAAATAAAGTTTTCTCCATTTGAGAATTTCGTGTTCGGATCGAAGTCCAGTCACGTCATGTCATACAGTCTTTTTTAGGGTGCCGCTTTCGCAGTCCTATATGGTTATTTTCCCACAACGTAGACCCGGTGGCTGAAGCCCGCCTAGATGACGTCGCGTTTCGTGTGCACGGGCAACACAAACTGTATCGGTGTGACATTAAAAGGCTACGACGCAGGACAGTGGCGGAACAAGCATCCAGAAGACCCTTTCTTCTAAATACTATTAATAAATTTTATTTATTACTGTAACTATTTTTTGACGTTGAAAGGGATACTTCGTTGGTCAGCTACTTAGTCGTAAAAACTTGTACAACGCCGTTCTTCGTTTGACGAAAGGCAGATACTTCAGGTAAAGATGGTATCTCTGCCTGAGGTTCGCAGAATGTAAATCTTTGAATCTGCTCATTTTCGGAGCAGCCCCCCCCCAGACGTTCGCTTCTTGCACCCATGCCATGATCCGCCACTGACGCATAGTTATACAACCCGTTACCTCTACCCTCCCCTTTCCTTATAGAAAACTTGTTCATCGTGAAGTGCTTTTCAAGAGCAGCGTCGGAGGCGGATCTTTTTAACTTCTGCCTCTGAAATTGTCTACGTTGGCGTCCCGCGTCTTTGCTTGAGTCGAAGCGCAAGCATTTAGCATCGCGACGGCTGGTCCCAGGAGAATGTCTCGAGTGTTCTTTTTCCCCGTATCGTTATTATTTAAAACGAGCACGCCTCTAGGAAGTCGTTTTCCGCTACCGACCCGGGTTGCGATTTGTGGAATCTAAACAAGACACCCCCACACGCACTCCTTAATGTAGTACCAGTACCCAGTTTTGATTTTTTATACCGACGCTGCGCATATCCTGATTATCTGGGTAAAAGAAGTCACCTCATAGATGTGTGATTCATACAAACATATATATATATATATATATATATATATATATATATATATATATGTGTGTGTGTGTGTGTGTGTGTGTGTGTGTGTGTGTGTGTGTGTGTGTGTGTGTGTGTGTGCGTGTGTGTGCGTGTGCGCGCGCGCGTGTGTGTGTGTGTGTGATGATAATATACTTTAACTTTTATAATTATGAGAAACCATGTATTAGAGAAAGCCAAGCGAAGCGATGAACACTATGTCAGGCATACTGTAGTAAACACTCAGGAGACACAGAACAGGAGTACACTGAAGAGCTGGCGTACTTTATTCCGGATAGCGAAGATATTCAGCAGAACACACACAGAAGATTTAAGACATCGACGCAAGTTCACGGTAACACATAGTTGAACGAAGTGGCCTAGACTGACGACATGGTGTTCACAATAACGGCGCCGGACAGAAACGGAAGAAGGACGACACCGAGACAAGCGCAAAACAGAGGGGACGCGGACAGCAGAGCAGGACAGGATACATACAATACTAGCGGCCACTGGAATTTACCGGGGCAGTCAGAAAACGTTTACACCATGGTATCGGACAACAAATGAGCCGAGCGAAGACAGGACATAATAATATGAAACGGAGAAGCAGTGACGCATCGCGCGAAAAACCCGTGTCTGAGCTTAAATAAGCTTCATGAGGTCCTGTCACCTGACCCGTGCAACTTGCATTTACTGGCCGACCCAGTTATCTGGGCATAAAGATCCCGTGATTTGCTATGACTTATTAGGTCCCCACGCAACTGGGGGGTAAGGGACGGTATATCAATTGCGTACTATTGTCTTTTTGTATGTTTGAATCCCACCGCAGTACTGTCACTCACAATAAAATGAAAAACGAAAACGAAATTAGTTTGCTTACGCCCAAGTAGTTTTAAAGGAAATTGTAAAGAATTTCGAAATTTGAAATGGTTTTTGTTTTTGTATGTTATATATATATATATATATGTGTGTGTGTGTGTGTGTCATGGCCCTTCGCCGCGTACCCTTTAAAACAAACTAATTACTCTAAATTGCAGTCATAAAACAATAGGCCAGTGGAAGAACTAATACTAAAATAACATTTAAAGACTTCTTTATTAATTAACATTAATCGAATACCCAATTAACCTAGTTAAATCGCCATTTTCAATCATCTCCCAGCTCTGACAGACGCACGTCCTATATCTACAAAAATATCCCTAAGACTGCGTATTTTTCTTTCTCGCACGTTCACGTTATACCACAGCGTTGGTGATCATCTAGAGCCCCTTTTGCTCGAACATTCGGGGATTGCGTCAGACAGCGCGTGCGAGCAATTCGGTGACCCTGAACTCTCCGCGAAAACAACAACACCTCGCCAACGGGAGATCAGTATTCGTTAGTTAATCTTTTTCTTTTTTAATAATAATTTCTAGATCTGGCATATATGTATATATATATATATATATATTATATATATATATATATATATATATATATGTGTGTGTGTGTGTGTGTATGT
>OU015491.1:225334212-225376712 GCA_907164885.2 Dolomedes plantarius
AGTGCAAGGGTTTCCTCAATGGCTACCCCAGAAAGGCGAATCACGCCGATTTTATAGCCAGTATTAAAGATTGTTCCATCGCACCCTATTGCTACTAGTTGATGAATGTCAATATTCTTATTCTCCATGAATTGCAGCATCATTTGAGAAATACTCAAAGCTGATGATGAAGTTCTATGTCTCCAAGGTACTTGCTTCCAGGTTCCTTAATCATTGTAATGTGTTCTTCCAGGACTGTTTTTTTTTGGTACATCTTTCCCCCTACGCTCTCTTGCATTAGAGTTTTGTCCTTTTTTCCGTCAAAATAAAGTCCCTTCAGTGGTTCCAGCTGTCTTTCATTTCCCTGCTGATATTCTTTCCGAATTATTTTCTTCTCTCTTCTTATTTTATGTCTATAAATTACATTTAAAGTGTCTTTTTGGTAATCATCCCCAAATCTTCCAAAAAAGCGCTTGCAATGATGGCTCCAGCCCGATCTGAAACTCCGGTTCTGTCACAAGCTGTAGCTACTGCTGGGTATCGGCTTGATCTTAAAGTCTTTTTCCCTTCAGACTGAGTCATCCTGGATGTGGATGGGGAAGGCTTCAAGTTATCTGTGTCACTATCGAAGTTATGTGGATCCACGTTAGAATCTGGATCAGGAAATGTGAGCCTAGATGGCGTAACAGATGGCGAAACGTTTATTTTAAGACTTGCTGCTTCTGTCTCTTTCTGCTTCCTATCCGCTCGTTTCCTCAGCTTTCAGTTTCTTTTAAGTCAACTGCGGCTATGGACATTTGCCTAAGTGCCCGTTGGTCTATAAGAAAAGTTCTTTCCATTTCAGGAATCCTATTATGCTTTGGGCAAGAACATTTGTTAAAAGAAACACACTTACATGAAGAAATGTCGAAAAATTTCCGTGAGTCTTTCATGAAGGTTTTAAGCATCGTTTCTAAAGTTGTTGTTGACAATGTTTACATGCCAAAATAATTCTTTACCTTTCTGCACGCAGTGTGTCCACTGCTGCCTTTCTGTATTAAGTTTTGAATTACCTCTGTATTTTATTTAAGAACAAAATGACGAGTTGCATACAAAACAATGGAAATACACATTTTTAACTGTATGGTAACAATATGCTAAAAATCACGGCCGAAATGGAGACGGAATACATTTTTTGTTTTTCCCAAAACTTTGCATACGTGACCTACCCACCAGTACACAACTTTTCCGCACTAGGGCAAAAACAAAATCGAAAACTTTTTTTTTACGCTCCGCCCTAATATATATATATATATATATATATATATATATATATATATATATATATATATATATATATATATATATATATATGCATACATATATATATATACATACATATATATATATATATTTATATAATATATACATATATATATATATATATATATATATATATATATATATATATATATATATATATATATATATATATATATATATATATATATATATATATATATATATATATATATATATGCATACATATATATATACATACATATATATATATATATTTATATAATATATACATATATATATATATATATATATATATATATATACATATATATATATATATATATATATATATATATATATATATATATATATATATATATATATATATATATATATATATATATATACAGTGGAACCTCGCATAATGAGCATAATTCGTTCTAGAGTCTTACTGGTAATGCGAAACACTCGTTAAGCGATTCCCGTCATTTGCTGATTTTCTAAACCCTTGAAAGGGGTTTTCCTCCGATATTTCGAGGGTTCCTCTCTATCCAGGCTCAATATTTTCTTCGCCACTGAAAATCTACCTGAGGTTTATAAGCTTTCGTGTAGCAATGTCTGCATTTTTGAAGTAGAAACGTTTCTAAACCGAGAAAGGTGTTTCGCAGACCCGTTTTTCTCTCAGTACATGCGCACGATTTTGGTGACTGAGCTGGAACACGCCGAGGGGCATCCTGTGAACGGAAATGAAAAGCCGTCATTCAAATGAAAAATTGGAAGCTCCCCGTACGCTGTCGTTCATGACTTTCCCAGTCTCTATAGGAATCGTACACGTATTCAGGGAAGGGGATTGGGTTTGTACTATGTTATCTCTCAATACCAGGTTCTGAAAATATAATCCACGTATACAGAGGTGTTCTTTACGATCACCACGCAAGAGCCATCCTAAACTTTCGATTCAAAAACTGTTGCCATCCTCCTAGGAAAATTTATGGAGTCGTCTCTCTGTTATACCTTTATCGCTCACGCGCTTCCTTTGAACTCTCCGGGTTTATTTATGATCCCATTAGGAAATATAAAACACAAAACGCTCCTCCCAGCCAAACATTCCACTGCCGCCCTCCACCAACATCATCTGGGCTTCATTGGGCTTTATTTATTTCGTTTATAGATTTTTGCGAGTAGCTTGCCAAAAAAATAAAACAAACCTTTGCCAGCGCGTCCAAAAATATGTTGGCGTAAGGGAAAAAAGAAAGCGTTCTCCTTATCTTAGTTTTTTTTGTTGTTGCGGGAAAAGTGGCTATTAGGGTTAAAAGCAAGAAAAAGCAAAGTTTTGTCCATTTGCTCATTGATTTCTGTTGTAGGTCACCCACGATGGCCGGCGGGCTCTTCTCCATCGACAAAGAGTTTTTCGAGAAGCTCGGAACCTACGACAGCGGATTCGATATCTGGGGAGGGGAGAACCTCGAGCTCTCTTTCAAAGTAAGTGTCGCACCGATTCCTAGATTAAAATGTAGCGCAAACGGTATCATTCTAAACACGTCTTCACACTGCCACTCGTCGAACGCCTGCTTTATTCCAATCGATTCAGATACTCGGATGTTACGCTATAGAAAATTCTGTTAAAGAACTTTTAAATTTTTTCTCGCTTCTCTTTTTAGGGATGCTGTGTACTAACCCTATTGGATTCGCTCACCCCGGTGCTGACCTATGGAGAAAATGTGTCCAAGGATGGCCGACTTGGATTGGAATTTTTATTTTAAATGTACTCCGTAATAGAGAAAGAATTTCGGACACCTTGGAGGCATTTTTCGTTTTTTTAAAGACTGCAAATAATATTTTATATTTAAATGATTCGGAGGGACATCTGGTATAGTGTGTCTTAACGCTTCTCAATTCCTTTGGTGGACAATATTTATAAAAATGAATCCTGTTGCAAGGTGCAGAAAAGTTCGGGCTATCTGAAAATACAATTTTTATTGGATGATCGGCGTTTATGGAGCTGTCAATAATAAATACATTTTATCCATAGGTTAACACTGAGGTGAGTGAATCCAATGGGGCTAGCACACAGCAGCCTTAACCCTTTGAGGTGCGCTGTTTGCACAGTGCAAACGTCTAAATCTAGTCCTTTTTTTCATTTGCATTCAATGTATTCCAATTAAATGAGCAAAAAATGGGCAGTGCTGCCATCTGTTATCAGTTGAAAGAAGTAAAAACATTTTGCAACCTTTAACTGGAAAATTTTTCAAGATTGTTTAGGTTAAAAAAATCGGGGGTAAAATCTTCACCGTACAAACGATGGAGGTTGTTTCCCCTGAAAGGGTTAAGTCTACTTTTTTATAATATGCGTCTTCTGCTTCATAGTCCCCTGCGTTCCTACACACACAGGCCAATGAATTAGAAACCTAGGATTAATATTTTATTGGGCCTCCTTTTGCACGGATAACAGCCCGTATTTATGAAGGCATCGATTCTACAAGCTTCTGGAGTGCATTTACGTCCAGAGAATACCATGCATTGGCTACAGAGATCTTAAGATCCTGTAAATTGGATGAAAGAGGAGATTGCTGTCGGATTCGCCTTTCCAACATGTCCCAAACATGTTGGAAAGGCGCATGATCAGTGCTTTGCGGCGGCCAAGGAAGCTGTGGGAAGTCTGATTGATGTTCAGTGAACCAATCTCGAATGATCCTGGAACGATGTATAGTTGCATTATCGTCCATGAAGTATCCGTCTCCTGCGGAGTAAAAATGTAACATTGCAGGATGCACCTGATCTGCCAGTATGTCCAGGTATTGTATGGCTGTGTGTTTACCCTCAACAAACGCCTAGGAACCACTTCCATACCAGCAGAACATGCCACACACCATTATATTCCCACCAGATCCTTGCACAGTGCGAGAAAGGCAAGATGGGTTCATGGCTTCATGGAGTTCTCGCCAAAATCGAAGTCTTCCATCAGTGCAAAAGAAGGTATAGCGTGATTCATCTGACCACATAACCTTTTTCCAGTCCTCTTTTGTCCAGTTTCGTCTTTCCAGACATCACTGCAAACGAATTCTGGCATTCCGGGTAGAAATGAGAGGTTTCCTCACAGGCATCCGACTACGTAATCCCATACTCTGCAATTCTCTGCGCATGGTTCACACCGAGATCGGTTGGGACGAACATTGGTTGAATATTTTTGTCAGTTGAAGCACAGTGCAGTCCCTACTCTGCCGTACAATCCGTCGGAGACGACGCCGACCACGGACTTGGTTGATTGTGTTCGAACCACAGTTACGTCTTTTGGACAAGGACTGTGGGTTCTGCTTACAACTGTTGAACACCTCCGAAATGGATGCTTATGAGAACCCAGTGAGTTCTGCTGTCTTCACAATCGTGGCTCCTGCTAAACGGGCCCCAACAATAGGCCCTTTTTCAAATGGTGAAGAATCTGTCGTTTTTCCCATTCTACTGCGTATATCGTGAAATGCAGCCGCACACTTTACTTATACTAGCATTCTGATGACGTTTAATCAACGTCATAAACAGGTTTTGCATACGCACGCCGTTTGTAGAAAATCTCACAGGTTTCTAATTCATTGGCCAGTGTGTATATAATCTGGCTCAGTTTTGCGCTTGAATGCAGTCCTCATACATATTCTTAGATATCATGTAGTGAACTTATAAAGTATATGCAAAGAGAGAATAGTATTTAAAATGTATATTAGATGGTACTCTGTATTCCTAGAGCCCATACAATTGATTGACAAGCCGGAATAGCTTTGGAATTTTTGGATACCATTTGAAAGCTACAGCAATCTCCATATGAAATTAAAGTTGACTGGCTAGGTCCCCGTTTTGCTTCTGAAGTCGTAATGATCCGATAAAGGAAACAACACAATATTCCAAATACTGGTAACCCTCCTATAACACGGTAGATAGGTTCCTAGAAAATGCCGTGTTATGTGAAACCGTGTTATATGAGACCCAGAGACAGTTCAAAAAAGGGGGTTACGTTCTGAAAACTTATTAAAAACAAACATTTTTTTTAAAATTCCATGTAAGCAACTTAATTTTTATTAAAAATATAAATGTATGTATAACACAAAACGAAAAGAAACAAAAAAATATTATTTTAATTTAATGCGATATATTAATTTAAAAAAATTAATCTTCATCACTGCTCAGTACAATCAAACGAGAACGATATTTCGATTGAACAATATCGCCTTTACTTTCAGAACCTCTTTCTTTATTTAGATTTTTTGCACCTTCTATCCTCTTTAAAAAATATGTAATTTTGGTTTATTTGTTGGTTCTTACAAGGTCATTGTAGATTCACGGTATGGAGATGGACAATTTTGCTGCTCCCTTTTGAATTTTTGGCTTTTTTCAGCAGAAGTGTTTGCATTCAAGATTTTCAACTAAGCTTAGGCCTTCTTGTAATTTTATAGCAATTACAAGAAGTAGTTGCAGAGTTATAAATTAATAAATTATAATTTGTTTATACATTTTCATGTAAAGCCACTATAGGTCTTATTTTAAAGTAATATCATTTTTAAATGTGTTAAACAAAAATCATGTTATCTAGTGCTATTAAAGTAAAGTGTTGTTCAAAGATTTTCTCATTTTTTGTTCGTGTTAGAGCGAAACC
The DNA here is from genome assembly GCA_907164885.2 of Dolomedes plantarius. Taxonomy (NCBI): domain Eukaryota; kingdom Metazoa; phylum Arthropoda; class Arachnida; order Araneae; family Dolomedidae; genus Dolomedes; species Dolomedes plantarius. The sequence continues at coordinate 225,340,115 of OU015491.1, forward strand.
GTGTTACAGGTTGCAGTATTATACGAGGGTTCTCGCAATTCCTCTTATCGTGTTAGAGAGAAACCGTGTTGTAGATGCCGTGCTGTAGGAGGACTATCTGTATACAATACGCGATATTCACAACTTCGAATGCGCGGATTACATATATTCGAATTTCTGCAATGTTTTTGTATTTCGCGATGCGCGAAAATTACATTAACTTGAATCATAGATGTGAACGTCTCTTTTAAATATTTTATTTACAGCAGTTTTTATTAGAAGTGTCTTAAAATTGATTATTTCATTTTTTTGCGGCAGGCACTTGTCCTGGCGACATCCACCCCTATAAGACTATGATTTTTGATTACTTCTTTGAGGAAGCACCCTGTAGGTGAACCCACATTGCTCCCTATGAAGGGTGGTCCCTCCCTTGTCCGGAATTCGAATCCGGGCACACGAGGTAAAAACTCGCAACATCGAACCTTATAGGATGTTGGTAGATTTTCATATTCTGTCGTCCCCGGTGTAGAGTGGCGAGCTTCCGCGAAGAGGGCTCGGGTTCCGATCGCTTCAAGGGAGCGGACGATCCCCTCATGGTTGGTTTCCCTAGAAGACGCCCCCACTGTAAGGCAGAGATAAAGTCCACCTATGAATGGTGGGCAAAAATGTCCCCAGGACTCGCGTTGGTAAAAAATGAAAAATGCGGGGTAAAGGTTTCAAGATAGTTCGTCTTTAGGATTCCAATAAATTTTATTTTTAAGGATTTCAATCGCTTCTAAAGTTTAAAACGGGTTAGTTTTGTTTCAGAAAAATAATTTCAGTATTTTCATCATTTCCATTAGTAAATATAGAAAACGGCTCATTGTTCCCTTTTCCCAGTACAGACATGGGCCTCTCTCGAGTCCGATTTACTCTCGTGACAGTCATAATGAACAGGAAGGAGACTGGAAATCACCCGAAGGGTACTTGATATGGAATGCATTCCGTATCGGGTTTCCACCCAAACACAATCTGGGACGTCCAAGGGTTGCCGTTTTGAAAACAGAATACGCCATTGTTATCGTTTCACTTTAACGTGAACTATTTTGTTATCATTTCAAAGGGATTCCGCAAGGGATAATTTGACTAGAATCCACGTTCAATGATACTTACCCAACACGTTATCCTTGTCGAAAAGGCTCTTGCGCGAATGTAAAATGAACGAATGCGTGAATGACAATTGAAATGCAAAAATCTTAATTCAGATCACGTTTTGTCACTTATATCTGCCGAACCTTTTACTATTCCCTTAAACCGTACCGAAAAAAAACAAGAAACCTCCAGCTTTCAAGAACTGGCAAACAGAAATTCCAATAAACCGTGGCAGCCAGTTTATCAAGGGAAGTAATCTGTCGCGATGATCTGTCAATTTTTGACTGAACGCAATGAATGTCACCGTTTCGAAATGGAAGGGAGTCGATATGACACCTCTCTCCTTTTGTGCCTGCAGACTTGGATGTGCGGCGGGACCCTGGAGATCGTGCCGTGCTCGCACGTCGGCCACATCTTCCGCAAGAGGAGCCCCTACAAGTGGCGGACGGGTGTGAACGTCCTCAGGAGGAACTCGGTGCGACTCGCCGAGGTCTGGCTAGACGACTACAAAAAGTACTACTACGAGAGGATAGGCAACGAGCTGGTAAGTCACCCCTTTTCAGCCTTGCCCGCGTACACGTCGTCGTTAAGAGGATGGACCAAAGTGGTTCCCTGTTCGCTCTTATCCTACATAAAGGCTACTCGACACACCTCAGCTACTTTAGGATGGGACCACGTCTCTGAGTCAACTCAGATTCTTGCCTATAAGGAAAGAGTTTGGGAACGTCCATGGGACTCGTACCCATGCAGTGGCAGTGACCACCCTACTACGTGGGCTTGCACAGTATGGTCTATCAGGTCTGGCACTATTTCGTCCAGAGGCAACACACCGTTTCTTAAAATCCACAATCAAAATTAAGCATGCCCTCGTGAAAAGCCCTTTTCGCATCAGCTCATGAAAAGATGCCGGATGACTTTTGCATCATCTAACGAAAAACTGTCGTAGGGTTCTTAAACCAGCTAACGAAAAGTCTCCGGCTCCTTTTAACATTCCCTCGTGGAAAAAGAGATAGTTGATAACTAAACGAGGCCCCGAAATTCCTCTCAACTCGAGCAAAATTTTTCCCATTGGGAAAATGAAACATACGCTCCAAGATATTTGTCGTTTGGAAATGAAAGATTTAAAAAAAAACTTTCTTGTTTCTCTTACGTCAAAACAGTAATCAATCATTACTGTAATGTCTCTATTTTGTTACTCACAATTCTTAACGTTATTTGTGTCATACGCGTAACAGGAACACGTGGCTTCTAAACACACACAATTAAAGAAAAAAGGTATGGAATCTCTTTCATGCGGGGAACATGAGTCTATGGACACATAGACTCATGTTCCTCGCATGAACGGTCACTTAGCTTTTGGGAGAAGACAGAAGCGTCATTCGACGACCCTCGCAAGAGCTCGAAGCAATAAAGGGGTACAATCAAGTGGAACTGAGGAATCAGATTAAACTGCGTGCCACTATTTTTCCAGGCAGCAAGCAACGAAGATAATAAATTACATTAGCCTAACGAACCCCCATGTCGATTCAGGACATCTCCGTCTCATGGGAGTATCTCACCCCCAGGCACACGAGAATCCTATTTTTATGCAAAGGGACACAACGGTGCGCTCGAGAGATGGGTGCGGTTGGGGAAAATGGAGGACGTCATTTCTTTTCAATTCCTAGCTTTTGGGTGACCCGAAGAGACCTCGCGGCTTCTACACAGACGTGTCTCATTCAAGTTTTAAGTGTTTTCATTATTAAAGAGAAAAGAGATGGATAAAAGTTTCCATTCTATTATTTCCCGGATACTTTACTCTCATTTTAAGAAATACCTCTTTTTTGTGTGTGAGCTTTCTTTCGTGTTATGAATAAAATTATGCCGATCCTGATAATTTCCATTAATATTCGTAGGGTCACCAATGATGAGATCTTATATTCTAAACTTTCATTATCCACTTTCCTTTTCTTTGGATTACTAGGGGCTTCGCCACTAGGCTCGCTACGCTCGCACGTCTGTTATGGCTTATAGCGAGATACATACGTGTGATTCTCGGGCAATGTAACAGCTTCCATCCATTTACTGTTGTCACCCTTAATGCGAAGGGCGTTTCATCATGTTGAATTATCAGCTTTAAAATTCAATTAAAAATCGAAAAATTAAGATATAGACTTGAAATGAGGTTTATATGAATAAGAAAGCTTTCAGCTTCCAGATGATGTAAATATTTTCTTTGTAAGATAAAAACTCAAGGAGCATCGATATTATATCCACTTTGGGGACGATATTTCTTGAAAAACTGTGTTTCATTTTTTGATGAAAATATTTGTCTGTTTTAAAATATTATTAAACAAATGAGGTCTAGTTTGAAAGAGAAATGTCTGTAGTCTTAGATTGCAAAAAGATCAGAATTCTACGATCATTTTTTAGCGAGTTATCGTAATCTGAAGATGAAAAAGTCAATATTTTCCCCCCAAAACATGAAATAAAAAAAACTTAAAGTCCGACGAAGATGAGACATGTCTTACTTTGGTCCCCCCATTTTTCTGCATCCATTGGTATCGCTCTCGACCTCATACTCCCAGCGGTTTCGGAGGAGATAGCGTGACAAGATTTTGACAGCGGCAGCGGGAGTTACTTTTTTTTAGAATAGAGAGATATAAAATATTCTTTGATAATCCTCTAAAATCTCATTTTCGATTTCCTACGTCTTTCGACGGTCTCGTATTTTGACTATCATCAAAGTCCAATTCAGCTTCTGTATGACTTGATTGATAAAATTTGTAATCCCCTTCCCCAAACATTGAAAACCCAGAAGGCAGATGTTAATGGGAGGCAACATGACATCGTTATAATAGACGTCCATCTAGACGGAACGTTATCGACTGCAAGAAGCTAGAGGTAGCCTAGCAGTAGAGCGTTCGAATTCGGAATGTTGATATCCCGACGAACTCCATTCAATACCTTCGTGTCTAAGCCGAACAATCCGCAGGCCGGAGAGTACTTCCACGAGGCCAGTGGTTGGGGGAAAGTGCGAGCCCCCTCAATGTCTTCTCGATCAAGATTGTGGTGGCACCTGGCCAAGGCGGACTCCAACCCTCGCTGAAAACCGTTAGCCGCATTCCTCGGTCTGTTCTCATCTGTGGACCTCGTCTGCAGTTGTTCCGGCCAGGGGGGCACAATATTAATATCAATAACAATAAAGGAAACGGGATGCACTAACATTTTTGATTCTTAGAAATGTGTTTTAAGGGGCCCGGGACACATTTTAAAATTTTTTTATTTATTAAGTTAAAATTTTGAATTTTTTGTGATGGTTAACCTTATAATTTGTAAACAAAATCACACCATAAAACTTCTCAAAAAGTTTTTAAAAAATTTTTAAATTTAAAATTTTTAATAAAAGTGGGGTAATTTAAAATCGTTATAACTCGAAATATTATTTGTCGAATTTCAAATTTTTTTCATTTATTTAAACAGAAATATATAAGTTTTAATTTTGATTCACCATTTTTTAAAATATTAATTTTTTTTAAAAATTAAAAATATTTAGATGAAAAATTACAAAAAAAATTATGTTTTTAAAAAATCATATTTTCAAAAGTAAATATTTTTCAAATTTTCTGAATTAAAATTAAAGTAAAATACAGTGGTACCTCGACTTACGAGTTTTTCGAGATACGAGCATTCTCTCGGTAGATTTTTTGCTTCGAGTTACGAGCTAAAATTCGGGTTACGAGCATGCTTCAGATATCCCACCGCTAGTTTGAGCAGCGAATGCCATGTTACGTGCTCATCAAATGAGAACAGAAGAAGCATAATATTTACAACCTTTATGTACTTATACAACTGTATACATATTATTCTGAGTCTACTATCCAGTCTTAAACCGAGAGATTGGATTCTGAGAAAACGTTCTTCGGATTCTCAGAGAGAAGAATCTGGACATTACAGCCACAGTGAATGATGCAACAATCGCCCAGCTTCCGTGTGTCACTCGTTCACTTTAAGAGAGTAGCTGGTAGTAAAAGCGAAAGTGAGGAAAGCGGGGCGAAAAGATCAAAAATCAACGAATAAGATTTAATTTTACAGTTCAACTTTTCTCCTCCTCTTCCATCAGCATCTTCAAGTCTAATCTCCAAGGTAAATGTTGTACATTACGCTTAATAAAACAAATTTATCGCAATACATTCTATTGTATTGCGTTTTTATACAATGTTTTGTCGTTTATAAGCACGTTTTTCTTATTTAAAAACATCTAACAAAATATTGCGGTGTTTTGGGGAAGCCCGGAACGAATTAATGGCATCTCCATTCATTTCAATGGGGAAAATTGATTCGAGATACGAGTATTTCGAGTTACGAGCTAAGTAATTGGAACGAATTAAACTCGTAAGTCGAGGTACCACTGTAGTTGAAAAAGACATGTTACAAGTTTCGACCATTTATCTTTAACGCTTCTTGACTTATAACAATTTAAAGACGAGAAATGGGGAAAAACCCATTTTGCCGAAAAACGCACTTACATCTTTAAACAACGATTGGCTACTATTAGAATGTTAAAAAAAAATAAAAAAATTGAAATTCTCCTGTTCTAATTAAGATAGAAACATTATTTAAACGTCATTTTAAGCGTAAAAGAATACAGAAATTTTTAATGCAATATATTTTTTTTTCGAAAATTCGAACAATTTTGTGTCCTGGACCCCCTTAAACGAATAAAATGAAAAAATATCTTTGTCGAGAAATGGTGTGCGTTGAATATCTTCGAATGTCTCACGCGAAACAAATACTACCGAAAAGAAAACAGTCCGAACAGAGTCGGCTGTTCCATCGCAAACAGAACTCAGTTTGACTTCGTTTCCGTTCGCAGGGGGACTACGGAGACGTGCAGTCTCGCAGAGACCTGCGGAAGAAGCTACAGTGCAAGTCGTTCGACTGGTATCTCAAGAACATCTATCCGGAACTGTTCATACCGGGGGAGGCCCTTGCGTCCGGGGAGGTGAGTACACATCGGAAAAGTCTTTCTTCTTACCGGTAAAACGCGGTGTTTCAAATTATTTTAATGTGCATTAAATTATATATGCCATGTTGATAAAAAAAATTAATCCCGTATTTTATTAAAAATTCATGCAGAAACCTACACCCTATCCCTTTTAATGGGCGCAATTCCCCCTTTTTTTCATTTACATAAGAATGATATAACATTAAGAATGATATTAAGAATGATATCATCATTCTTAAATAATTCTAACTTGGGAATATACAAGTGCGATTCTTCATGGACGCGTGGACGATTTTTGCGTCAGCACATTTGTGATTCCGAAGACGTGTCCACTTCTGGAATGCCAGAATGAAAAGAGAAATGGACCCCTTCCTTCTCGCTCCCGTCAAAATGACGGGGTGAGGTTTCGCCCCCTATTTCTCGTGCCTGTGATATTTCCGGGCCGGAGTGTTCAAAAGTAACGCACCAAAAATATTAAAAACAATTCATTTCATTTACCCTGAAAATTTTTTATTTCTTATTTTACATACTAGATGTCAGAACCAGTCTATTTATAACGAAATTGCTGAGGGTTTTTTAAACTAGATGTGGTAGATCAAGAAATATATGGAATCCTCCGGAAATAATAGGCAATTTTTTTTTACTGTTTTCTTGGAAATTATGCGATTGTTAAGGAGTTAATGCGATGTATGTCCACACACACGCACACACACACACACACACACACACACACACACACACACACACACACACACACACACATATATATATATATATATATATATATATATATATATATATATGTGTGTGTGTGTGTGTGTGTGTGTGTGTGTGTGTGTGTCTGTCTGTCTGTCTGTGTGTGAATACACAGCTTGTCACCAAAAAGCTCTTTTTATTAATACAATTCCTTTTTAATTTGTATATCACGTGTGGTCACTTGGCTCATTTAAGGCGTGGGAATCTGTTACTATTTCTATCCGTTGAGTCCACTGGGCTGGAATGCGATGGTTGATAGACACTTGTGGTGAGTAATGCTTCGCAGATGCGAGATTTTGAACAAATCGGACAGCCGTAATTAAAAATAACCGACAGTTCGATGGGAGATGATTATTCTGTTATGCAGAATTTTGGACAGATTACTAACAGTAACTATGACTACACTGGATTTCTAAACATTATTGGGAACCCCCCTCCTCATACGTTATTGCATGTGTGTGTATCATGTCAATTACCTGACTTTTTGTTTTGTTTTTTCGTCCTCAGGTCCGGAACCTCGGTGCCGGCGGTGACACATGCCTGGACAGTCCCGCCAGGCGGGATGACCTGCACAAGCCCGTCGGACTGTGGCCGTGCCACGGACAAGGCGGAAATCAGGTAAGTGTGGCACAAATTCGCCGATGCCACTCGGTCTTTTCTGGAATTAAGACACGGGCAGACCTGTCGTCGAACCGCCTGTCCATGGAAGTCTGCGCTTATTTGAAGGTGGCCCGGTTAGGAATAGGATTTGACCCTAAAACACCTTCAACGACTTCATCGAAGCAGATAATCGAAACGACCATTTCCTTTCGGTAGTGTTTTGAATTCGGTAGTGTTTGAAAACACGGAACGATATTGTTGACAAGTCACCGAGGGGATTTTATGGGGAGATTTATTCCCCCCCCCCATAAGGAACCGGTGTAAAATTGCCCGTGAAATATGGGCAAAAGAATTTTTAATGGCACCGCACTTTGTCCAATCAGAATGCGAATATATATATATAAATAAATAGATAAATATACATACATATATATATATATATATATATATATATATATATATATATATATATATATATATATATATATATATATATATATATATATATATATATATATATATATGTGTGTGTGTGTGTGTGTGTGTACCAGTTGATGGCCGAATGGCTATGGCGCTGGCGTTCGGTTCAGATCCTGTGGGTTCGAGTCCCACTGTTGGCATGGATGTTTGTAGCCGTTCGGAATCGGCTTTAAACTGTAGGTCCCAGTCTAATTAGCCCTCGCGTAACAAAAAGTTGACCGTAGCGCTCCAAACCAAACCATATATATATATATATATATATATATATAGTATAAGGGGTGCCCACTTCCAATGAAACGGAGCGAGGAAACATCAGGAAATAAAGAGGTTACGGTACAAAAAAGGGGGAATGCGCGAGAATCTTCTTAATACAGGACCCTAAAAGATTTTCACGATTTGGGCTCAATTGGTGACGTCCAGTATTAAAAAGGAAAGAAACAGTAGGAAAAATTTCCTTTTCATTATCTGTCGGCATACCAGACAACCCTCTCATCTCGTTAAATGAAAAAAAAATTATAAAAAAGAGAGAGAGAGAACTTTCAATTTTCTCCACTTCCTAAAAGTCTTCCTCCCCTTCACACAAAATGAATCCCTCTCAATACGGCGTCACGATCATATTTGCCGAAAACTGACGGAAAATCGCGTCTCTGATGCTTTTGAAATCTGCATGAAAGACCGGAGCAATACGTCGACAACGCTTTCCGAGTTGAGAGTGCGTGGTGAAAAATTTACCATGTCAGAGGGCGAGCTGTATTAAAGCTTGATTAAATTTTTTAATAAAACTTAATGGGGATGTGGGAACAGGACTTTTTGACACATTGCGTCACCCTAAAGCTGAATTGAGACTACGCTGACGTGACGTGTTGATACGCGCTCACCACAACGTCAGCTGACGTGGGAAAACGTCAGCGTCAGGCGGTGTGTGCACACTACGCTGACGTGTTGTGTCGTGACGAATTCAAGTCCGTTGTTGTTTGGTTCCCACAAGGTGCATATCGTTGAGGGTGGACCCTATAAATAATATGGGTGCACCCTATAAATAGTGGCCGATCGATTTATTGTCGCTGATGAGGCTTTCACATTAAAAACATACTTGATGCATCTTTATAGCAAAAATTCAATAAAGAGCGATGAAGAAAAAATTTATAACTACAGGTATTCAAGAGCACGAGGCACAGTAGAAAATGCATTTTGCATATTAGCAGGAAGATGGAGATTGTTTCTGAAACCCATAAAAACTCAACCGGAAACTTGTGATTATATAGTTTTAGCAGCATGCTGTCTTCAGAACATACTCAGAAGTTGTAAAACAATTACACCTTTTGAACAGCAAGTGCAAATAAGATAGGAAGAAATAAGAAGTTTTCGAAATGTGGAACTCATTCGTGGAAATAATATTCGTGAAACTGGACTAGTGAGGGAGAAGTTCAAAAAATACTTCGTTTCTCCTGAAGGGGCTGCAAGCTGTTCATGGCAACGGGAGAGCATTCATAAAGGCAGAATGGCCCATTAATATTTTTTGTAAACATTTTTATTACTGTTTTTTATAAACAAATTTATCATTTTTGTTGCTATGATTTTGAGTTATTAAAGAATGTAAATAAGTAACCTGTAGTGAATTTTTTTTCTGCCTAGTATTCAAATAATTCATTTACTAAGTAGGTAATTTTTGGTCGAAGACTGTCGTCTGCGTATAATATTTAATTGAAAGTAACTATCAATCAAAAATATATATAAATTTATAAATACACATAAACTAAGCTCATATAAATTATTTTTGATATTTAAAAGATGGAAGTTTAAAAACAAGAGGGGACGAACACCTGTTTATATTGTATTGTTGCACACTCCATTTGATTACATTTCACAAGATCATTAGCCAACTGTTGCCGCTAATTCATAAAAAAACAAATTTTTTGCTATGAAACATTTAAATAAAATACTATATTTATAAATTTAAATAATATAAGCACATATAAATTATTTTTGCTATCTAAAAGACGAAAATCGAAAACAAACTGAGGGGACGAACACCTGTTTATATTATTAAATCACCCCTTCCTCTTTGTTTACATTTTACAAGATCAGTAACCAACTTTACCGCCAGTTATTAAAGAAACCAAATTTCATGCTATGACAATGTTAAGAAAACGCTGATTTTATAAACGTGTTTTTAAAGTGTTTGGAATATTGGTTAAATCAATTAAACGACCTAAGTTTGCAATAAATTAGTAAATAAATGTAAATAGTGCCAGCTATATCCAGGATTCTTCCAATCTCTTCCCATGCTTCATTGCGTGCATATTTATTTATGTAATCTTCCGTATTCATAGCTGACAGCCTGACGCCTGCTGACGAGATCTGGAAATTTATATTTGGAACTGACGCGTCAGTTCCGACGCTAGAGCATGTTTTCCCACGTCACGACACGACAGCGTAGTATGCACACTCCTTTTTAAAATAATGGTCTAATTTTTTAAGTAACATGTCAGCTTATGTGTCAACACGACACGTCAGCGTAGTGTGAGTGCACCTTCAAAAAAGCAGGTAGTTTTCCGCTCACTTCGAAGAAAAGTAATATATATATATATATATATATATATATATTTATATATATTTATATATATTTATATATTATCGAAAATAGGATTAATAAGCAGAATATATATATATATATATATATTCTGCCCATTAATCCTATTTTCGATAATATATAAATATATATAAATATATATAAATATATATATATATATATATATATATATATATATATATATATATATATATATATATATATATATATATATATATACAGAGGAATCTCGATCGATCGTTTCCCGAATCATCGTTTTCCCGCATGTGTCGTTCATTTCATCCAGACCCAACGATCATATTGCTTTGTCATGTTCCCGCATCTATCATTTTCCTGCATTTTTCGTTCATTTCAATGGGTCCCTTGAAAAACGATAGATCGAGATTCCACTTCTTATGAATATATATATATATATATATGTATATATATATATATATGCTTATAAATTACTCCCAACAGTACTGGATGCTGAGCAAGGAGGGTGAGATCCGGCGTGACGAGTCGTGCTTGGACTACGCCGGAAAGGACGTCATCCTCTATCCCTGCCACGGATCCAAGGGCAACCAGCTGTGGACATACAATCCGGACGTAAGTAACACACCACTTACTCTCTCCTGTAACGCAATAAAATCTCAGTCGGGGGACATCCCAGTGCATTCGATCCTAGCGTGGAATGAACTGAGTTGGGAAGGATGCGATGGAGGTAAACAAAACCACGGGGCCAGCAGGATGAATACAAACCATTCCACTTTGGATAGTCTCGAGATGACTCCATAAATAATACTCCGCAGGTTTGGGAAGAGACGCTCGCGGGTGTGGATGAATGAAGCCACCTGTGTAGGTACTTGGAGTTCACAAAGTGGTTTCCATTGATCCCTCGCGAGTACAACACCGACCCCTTTGTTGGCTTTTCGAAGCCCACAATGACAACATCCAGCTAAAAGGATTCCATTAGTACGAATCGTCAACAAATCGACGTCGAAAACTCCATCCTTCATGAGGTGCTCAAAAGTGTTTGTATCCTTCTGACGCTTTTGAATTACTACACGAGAGGAGGAAATATTAAGCTTTCTCCGGTCGAAGGAAAAAACTACAACTGCTGACAGGATCCGACTGATTGAGAATCCAACACAGATAAGACGAAGTTATTTTTCCTAAATCTAGCCCTCTATTTGTCCTTCCGTCACGTCCACTTCCTACGCTTTCTGATAGCGCAGGCATTGCGCGGGAATTCTTCCCCGTTGTGGCGTCATAGGAATTTCTCCGGGTCTTTTAAAATCAATAAAATTGTGGCCAAGAAAACAGAGTTCGAGTTGTAAATGATAAGGCCAGAAGTGAACAAAACCTTAATAGATTTAATCACAAAGAAACAAAACAAATTAACATTAAACTAGTACAGCAGAATCAAGTGAATTTTTTACTTAAGTGCAGAGGGATTTAACAGTTCACTCCGAGACCCGGTCAGCCTCCCACAGGAGCTTAAGAAACATGCGATCGCCTCGCCTGGCTGTTACATGGGGATCTGTCTAAAACACACCAAGTCTCTCGACTATCTTTCGTTGCTTTCCCTTTGTCGGGAGTTTGTTCTTCCAAGAAAATGCGCGGTGATGGATGCGCGGTAACTAGGATGACAGTCGTGGATCCAGGTGGCAAGTATATGGCAACTTATCGCTTCTATATCGTCAGCATGTTCTGAATGATGACCCCGAAGAGACATCTTTACGTGGGGAAAAGCGGCTGATCCTAGATCTGTCGGTAAAGACGAAACTTGTGGGATTTGCCCGCAGAAACCAGGAATGTTAGAATTCAGCGGGGAATTCGCATCTGATAGTTTTCTAATCCTGCACATGTTCAATATTTCGGTGGGAACTTGAAATGGATATTTCGATAAACACGCAACTGTGTGTCGTGCACCCTGTGGGGTCGTGTGAACATAGCCCCATACTTGTATGACACTACACCATTACCTCACTCGAAAAACTTCCACAGGCGCAACTCCGTTTGCTGCGCGGAAGATTAAATGGTTCGTTTTCAGTATGAAGTATATATATATATATATATATATATATATATATATATATATATATATATATATATATATATATATATATATATATATGTGTGTGTGTGTGTGTATGTATGTATGTATGTATGTATGTATATATATATATATATATATATATATATGTGTGTGTGTGTGTGTGTGTGTGTGTGTGTGTGTTAAGAATTAAATAGAAAAAGAAAAATAATTAAACAATTTACAGGGGGACCTTCAGAATAATCAAATTTCTAGTATTAAATACTATTAATTTACGAGATATCGGGATAAAAGCATCGGGGATAAAATAGAATACAGGGTTGAATTGAATTGACGGCTATAACTCCACCTGAGCCTCATCGCCAGCGCAGACGTCACGAGCATGAGCAATAGCATTAGACGGTTTGAAACAAAGAGTTTTTAACGCAGAGAGGGATAGATTTCGTTCGGGGTTGGTCACGCATCGCGAGGCTTGAGATGATGTTGTCCTGGTTGACGAAACGTTTATCCGAAATCAAAGTTGAAATAAATGCCTCATTCATTACCTTTCAAAGGTTTCTTCTGAAACAGGTTTTATTCTTTTTTTTTAAGTATCCTCAATTTACGTGATGCATATTCTAAATGAAAACGTTCTCCATTCTTTTTTGCAGACGCATTTGATCCAGCACGGCAGCAGCCACAAATGCCTGGAGATCTCGGCCGACAAGCAGCGGCTGCTGATGGCGGAGTGCGGCGGAGGCGGCGAGCGGCAGCGGTGGAGCTTCCAGAACTACGACCCTTCCAAGCTCGAGCGGTTATAGTCGAGCGCATGTGCCCCGCCCAAAAAACTGCGAGGTGGTGTTTGTCCATGAACCCAACGAGTGAATTCCCGACGCCACTGCGGCCGCGCTCTCCGGCAAGGTGATTCTCGAAGCACGGTCCACCGCTCTCCTTCCAAAAATTAGAAGTCTCCCTCTCGAAATGAAACACAAATTAGAAACTGTTATCGGGACAGGTTCAATTTTCCGATCCTACCCATTTCTAGCTAGCCTAGAAAGTAACTCTTCTAGCTTGGCGAGTCCTTCTACGGCATTTTAACCTTATCCTTACGAGGTGGGATAGCATGTATCCTAAGAATAGGGGCCATATGTATGTATATATATATATATATATATATATATATATATATATATATATATATGACACGAAGCTTATTCTTTACCAGCTTCCTCATGGTGTCTTATATAACGTTACTCCATCTTAACTTTTTCCCTGAATAATTATTCTAAATAGCAGTCTGGGAATAAAGGCCTGTGGCAAAGAACTACAATTTAAATACACCTAAGAATTTATTTCCGAATGTTAACTACCTTCATTCAATTATCTGCCAAACCATCATTTTAAGCGTCGCGATGCGTGACCAACCCCGAACGAAATCTATCTCTCTCTGCGTTAAAATCTCTTTGTTTCAAACCGTCTAATGCTATTGCGCATGCTCGTGTTAATTCTTTATATATATATATATATATATATATATATATATATATATATATATATATATATATATATATATACATATATAACTCCCCTAACGGCCCTTCTTAGAAAGGGGGTATAAAATTTTCCCTTCTTAAGAGCTAATCGGAGAAATGGGCCGCCGTAATCTAAAGGTTAAAAGGAATTATGTATGAAACTATAAATGCTCTACTTCGGAAACTATTGGAAGCTAATGCACGGGCAAAACATTCCCACTGATATGACAATCCCGCATTCTTTGTAAATCCGTATACATACACACACAGACACAGATATATATATATATCACTAAAACTTCATGATTTAAATCGTGACAGTGCACGTCATAAAATATAAATTTATAATGTAAACCTAGAAGTATTTTGATTGACTATTTTCCTAGAAACAAAAGTGTAACGCATAGCGAAACTGTTGCGTCTCGATTTTATAGCATTAAATATTTAGCTAATAATGTTCCGCTAAAGAGCTGTGGTTGTAAATGATAAAAAAAAAATCTTAAGATTCCGTCATTAATATGAATCGTTGTAGAGATATGTGAGAAAATCCCGCGTGATTGAGACATGCAAGTATCCGTTAGGCAGGAAACGACAGCCGCCAAATTGAGATTACATTTTTTTTCTGTTGATGAGCGTAAGATGAAATCGGAAATGAACGGATTATATATATAAATTTAGGAGAATATATATATCGCATATAAATAGACAAGATAACGATAGTAAGATAATTACAAGATAAAAACAACTTTTTATATACCATGTTTTAAAATTTTCTGTTGAATCATATAAACTTGACAATTCTATGTATTAATAAATACATTTTTAAAATTTTTTTGATGAATTATCCAATCAACTTGAAAGAAAATGAAGTTAATTGGAAGTTAACTCGCGTTTCACTTTTCGTTCCCGTCCCGGCCGAAAGATGGCTGCACCAGTCTACAAAACAAAATTAACTGAAAATAACTGAAAATTTAAACTGAAAGTATTTAAATAATGCATTGTCATCGTGTTCTGGGCTATTCTAAAAGTTTCAAATGTCTAGCTAGTCGGGAAGTTAGTTAAAAATCGATTGCAAGATTTGTACTGGACAAACACACACTCAAACAAACACACAAACAAACAAGAAAGCAAGTTAATAAAAACATGGTAGTAAATGGATCTATATCTTAAATTTTAAAAGAAATTGCAGAAACTTTCTGACAGAGACTTGAGACTGTTACCTATGTTTTAGATTGCGTGAGATGTGACTACCCGGGAGAAAAAAAAAATTCTCCTAGTAGGTCAGCTGTTGACACGAAAGGAACGGTGAAAGCAAATCAATATTTTAACGAGAGCCTGTTCGACGAGTGCCTCCCATTTTCCATCTCATTGCCACGCCTCCTCGGATCTTCTCGGTAAAGAAAATGGAAATGGAGTTCGATCCCCGAACCGCGCGAGAGAATCACCTTGCTCGATCGACTGCGGCGCAGTCGGCCGAAAACAGTGCCTTACCAATCAAGCATTCCTGACTGGCCGTGGATCATAGACAGTGAATGAGCCACGCCAGAAATAGAACGTTTAGACATTCCAAGAGAGGAAGACATAGAGACTCGGTAGATTATTACGGACGTAGAGCACACGTTTCCTTTTTTTTTATTTTTCTACTGCAGGGAACTAACTGGCTGTTTATACCTTCAACGACGCACCGGATGAGACGTCTGCTGGAATTTTAACCGCGATGTATTATGTACTTAACCTAGCAATTGTTTGAGTATATTTTTGTTCACATGGGCTCCTTTCCGACTGCCTTCTTTCCTCATTAACCACCTGCATCTCGTTAACGGAACAGATAGTAAGTATCGTGGTAAAATTACGACACTTTCTGAAATTCGAAATTTACGATTGCACTATAACACACGCAAAAACAAATAAACTTGTTTTTGCCCTTCTACAAAAGCATCAACCTATAACGATTTTTTTTCTATAATGATAGAACAGGAGAGGATTCCCATTTTGAAGCTTCTGGGTGTGCCATAAAAGATCCTTTTAAATGGCGTCAGTCAAAAGCATAGGCGCACCGTTCTTCTAACTTTTGGGGGTCAGGAATTGATTAAGGGCCCTCCTCCGCGCATTGACTACCTGGCGGTCCTTAAAATAAGGAATGTTATGATCTTTTTGAAATTGAATAACAATAAAATTGATTTTTTTGTGTATTATTAAAAAATTATACAATGAGAAAAATAAATATAATATAAATAAAATGAGAAAATAAATATAGCATCGAATTTTTAATTTGGATGATATCATTGTTAAAAACTATGTTAAGGCTAAAGACATAATCAGAATCTTCAGTTTCGCATTTTGAAAAAGGGGGAAAAAACCAACTTTCATAAAAGTTTTCTACAATTTTCCGATTTTAACTGAACTTTTATTAAAGTTTTAGTTTATTTCAAGTTAAATTAGGGGGAGGGGCACGTGCCCCTTGGTGCCCCCCCCCCCCGACGCTACGCCTATGGTCAAAAATGATGTTTTACGGCACAGCTGGAATGAGCCTGATATTTGAGATAGTGACAACAGATGAGCAAACTACATGGGTCCACCTCTCGAAAACCGTTTGTTTAGGATATCCAAACAAACGGTTACAAAACAATTCATGCCCTCCCGCTCGGCGAAACAACTCAAGCCCCCAATAGTGTACAAAACTGTTTTCATTCTGGACTCAATTCCGTTTTAAATGCGAGTCCAAAATACCTCACAAAATGTATTCCATAGACAAATGCTTAAGAATAATTTGACACCGGTTATACACTCCACCATCAGAAACGTAACCAGCTTTAAAAATTCAGCTGTATTCTTCCGCAATGACTCACTGGCAAGTTTACCTCATCGCTTTGACTTTTTTTTTAAATGAGAAGCGAAACTCACATTTATTTCAAATGAAATATCTCGGTTGGGTACCGCCTCCAAAATGCGTCGAATCTCCAACTTACCCTTTGCTCACCGGATTTTTCAAGCCCATTCGTACCAATGTCCAGGTTCGGGATTCTTTCGCTGCGAACTTCTTGAATGGGTGAGACAAAAAAGGATGGCCAGACTCCAAAATATCACAGCCATCTTTCATCCTGGTTAATATTTATTCATTATCCTATCGTCCATTAGACGGACGTTCCATGCTCGGTGGTTCTAACAAAGAGAGTACTGAACACTGATAGCAAATTACATAAGCAATGTTGAATATACATCAAAACATGGACGACTACCGCCCTCTACACAAGAAAAACACAACTAATTTCCGTCACAATGGGAAACTGGATTGGCATTTCCCAAATGCGTTTTACGAGGCTCAAACCCTACGGATGTCATTTCATTCGAAATCGAAGGGAAAGACAGAAAACTGTGCGTTACTGCGAACCCCCTAATTCCATCCTTCGTTGGGTGTTCGACTCCCAACGAGGGGATGGAATCATCCGCCATCAGCCTTTTTCCAGCCGAAAAAGGGACAGTCTCAGACAAACGCACGGGATTCGCGATGTGGGGACGTCTGAACGAACTTTCCCTGACGTAGAAAGTGGGAAAAAATAAGTAGCAACTGCGCCTTCTTTTATGTGGCGTAAACTGATCATAGAATCACGTCACGATAGGAAAATGGAGAGCGCAGTTTAATGGGGAAAGAAATAATGTCACATGTGTAAGTAACAGAAACGTCAGGGTATAAATGAACGTCCATTTATAAATGCAAAAGAATGACCTCCTATTTCAGATGACAGAGAGATTATTAGACGAGTCCCATTCACAGCCGAAAGGGACAGCGGCCAACGAAATGAACGACATTTGAAAGTCCAAGACAGAAAATTTCATCGTCTCTCGATTTCTTTTCCTCTGAGGGGAAAAGCGTCAAAAAATACTTGCACCGTTTGGAAATTTTGTTTTAAATTCGGAGACTACGCTCTCTGTTGGCATCCGCTTTTCACTTCCGGTCATGTTCTTCATGATTGATAAAAATATTGTTTATGACACTTTGGTTCGTTTTAAATGACACAAAAGCATTCTTCTTTCTCACTGGATAATACCGACTGCCAAAGGTAGAAAATGGAACAACCTCGTTTCAAGACAAACCCTTTGAACGTTTGAGGCGAATTTTTCGTCTCGTACTTTCGGCTGCGATGGTGTGTGCGACGGAATACTTCATTCTCTCGTTCGGCACTGACAAGCGCCCAAATTATTTGCCCCCCCCCCTCGACAAACGGGCCTATTTCGAGCTTGAACGCACAGCACAGTATAAAAACGCCACTTTGCGTTACTTGATAATGCGACATCTCCATGTTTCGCCATTCTTCAAAGGTCCAAGCCAGTATTTTCGGACAATTGACCTGATCGAAAATTCCAGTCTTACGTAGACCTAAAGGGGCCGCAGAAAAATTTCATTGGATATTTCGAGCTTTTCGAATATCAGTCAGGATTTCGCTTCTAGTTCAGGATGTCATTTTGACAGGGGACATGTTTTTGCGAAGGTCTCCCTCCCCAAGTTTTAGCAATCTTTTCCCTGATCTCTCGATTTCCAATGTTTGAGTCCATTGCGCATGTGCTAAGTCCGTGAACAACCCCCTCCCCCATCGAAGTCCATTTCGTCATGGACCCTTCAAACCACTCCGTCATTGACTGACATCCAGTTTTTTTTACATTGATGACTATGGGCCGTAAAGTTTGCCTTTCGCCGAGCATGCGATTCTTATTTAGAATAGAAAAGCACTCCGAAATGACTGCAACGAATGAGAGTTAGAGGAAAGTCAACAGGCTTCTGGATCATTCAGATAATTTTTTTGGCTCTTCAAAGGCGTCCTTGTAAGGTAAAGACAAAGATAACAACAGATATCAAGACAGAAAAACGTACGAAAAAAGTAGAAAAGCCTCTTGAAATTCTGTTCTGAAACCAGCTAAAATTTAATTTTTAAGATATCGTTCACAGCTGATCTATCTGGCGTGTCTATCGGCTCGACAGTGTCGACTTTCGCACACACCACAGGTTGAAAAATGACACTTGGCGATGTCGTGGATCCATCGCAGACATCAAAACGAAATTCTTCCTCTACTTGAAATTCTGCTTCCACACAAACCAAAATTCCTACCCTGCGCGAAACATCAGCGGCCTCTTCAACCGATGCTCCCCATAGAAGTCATTTCAGTACTCTAAGCATTTCTTCTGATTGAAAAAGGGTTTCTGGCGACTGATTCCATCCTCTCGTTTGGTACCGATAATCGTCCACAGTATGCCGCCGCCCGAGGCACTTTTGATTCATGGGATGGAACAATCTGTCTCAAACACTTATAAAACGGACAGTGAAAATACGTCTCAATTAATTAGAGGATTAGAGAGGGGGGGGAATTTTCAGGGTGATTTCTGCTCCTTGGAAATCCAGACTTCTAGAACTTTTACTAAAAACTTTAAAATCTCGAATGCTATATATATATACAGGGCCCGATTTAGAAAATTCTTGACTATAGGCGCAACTCAGAATTGTGGCACCCCCTAACACTGATGTGGGTGTAAATTTTCCAAAATTGACACACAAACAAATAATCATAAATCATTGTGAAAGCACTATTTTATCAAGAATTGGATATTTGAAGCATAGAAGCCTAGAACATTATAAAATAACAAAAAGCAATACAACATATTAACTTGATCATTAAAACACCAATACAATGCAACCAGAAAACCTTATTAATCCCTTATATACACTATAACATACATAAGATGAACTATGCATATAACGAACCTATCGATGAAATTTGTAAGGATATATAAAAAAAATTGCTATTAAAAAAGGTAAAATAAAAAAATTGAATTGGGAATTTTTTCTTTTAAAATAAAAATTTTGGTGGTCCCCCCAACATTCGGGGGCCCCTAAGCCCGGGCCTACTGGGCCTAATGCAAAATCAGGGTCTGTATATATATATATATATATATATATATATATTTATACATACAGACATAAACACACGTAGAAAGAGATAGGCACACGTAGACGGTACAGCATAGAAATGTCGTATCTGGTATTTCGCATCAGGTCACGCTTTGAATGGATGACTTATACATCAGAGACAAAAAAAAATCTCTTTACACTCGTTCTGTATTCTCTCTTTCGTAAGAGCCCATGGCTTGCACCATCCAGCTGTTGCAGTATCCGTTCATCTTCCTTGCCACTTGCATTTTATTCCCACCCGCGGAATAGATCCTAAAAACACAAACCACCGATAGCTTGTTTGTCAGAGGAGACAGAATCGAAACATGAATCAGAAAAGGGAAGGTGGGGATCGTAAAAGTGAAACGTCGGCGTCCTCATTCAAGTTAACCGAGAGGGACACCATTTTATCCGAGTCTGACTACTCTTCACCTGCAGTGCCTTACCACTCAAGATGAAAATAATGTTGTATTGGCAGTTCTAATAAAGATTTGATCTGTTTGTTTGCTGGCCTGTTTTCAATCACAACACACACAACACCCCCTCTACATTTTGTTTCCCCTTCAATGCATCGAACTCGACTTTCTGTCCCATACTCCGACGAGTAAAATATATTTCTAAACACAATTCTCGGGGGAGTAAGGGCGTGTCACTTGAAATCTTCAGTAAAAAACATTTCTTTCGTAGCGATATCCTTTTCCAGTGTTGCTATCCTCTACGAGGCTCCTCCCCCTAGCGCCATCTCGAAATCCCCCTGTTCCCCCCTAACACCAACTTGAGAACCCCCTAGCCTTTCCTTAAAAAAATTCTGATTCCAAATAGGCATCCTGTTTGAGATATAAATTGATATAAATAGAAAATACACACTTACATAATGAAATGGAGGTTTATTTACATTTGACATGTATCGAACTTATATATTGTAATTTAAAATAAAAACGCGTCTCGATTATACAAAATATTAAAAAATGTCCCCCCCCCCCCAAAAAAAAAGCCCCTAAAAAAATGTGGCCCCTAAAAACACCCATTTTCATCTAACTTACCCCCAAATTTAGGGGGGAAACCCCCAAGTTGGCAACACTCTCCTTTTCGTACGCATCCAAATGTCAGTTTGGCCATCGACCTCGCGATGGAAGTAGAAAACGACTCTTTCTCGGGCGAAATCGATCCCTTAATGGGAAAGTTCGCACGGAAGAACTTTTTACACGTCGAGCTTCCGTGTGCTTAGACCAGCTTCGAAGAGCTGCATAAAATAACGAAGGCAGCTTAAGACATTACTTTATACAATTCTGTGAAGTATTCTAGACAATCAAACTTATTAAATGCATACTTAAGATGACCGCCGTTTTTATGCCCATAAGCGGGAATGGAATCCAAAAGCAACGCAAAATTTATTATTTTATACCATTCTGTGCGATAGTTCTGTAAAATACCGGATGAGCCAAAAGTTCGTAAAAACTTTAAAAATTCATAAAAAAGGAAGAAATCATGATAAAGAAGTGTAGTTTGCAAGAAAGGGCTCACAAGGAGGGGCGGATTTTTTTACCAGCAAAATAAAAATTTAAAAAATCACTGTTAAAGTCACTGGTCCAGCTTTGTTAGCACTGCTACTCCCTGTGGACTATTCCGCCGCGATATCATTCATAACGGTTTCCACCGCAGTAATGCGGCCCTCCTCCAACGAGGATTTTCCACTTCATGGCCGATCCTCCAAATCCTCGTGTATCACGGTCTTTTATTTCAAGATTGATTTGTGTAATTCTGCTGAATATATCGCATGTCAGTGCCATCTACCGGTGTTTTTTTAACTTTTAAAAACTTTTTATAACTTTTAAAACTTCTAAAACTTTTTTCGGCTGCTAAAAAAATCCGACTTCCTTATGAGCCCTTTCTTGCAAACCGCACTTCTTTATCATGATTTCTTCCATTTTTATGAATTTTTAAAGTTTTTACGAACTTTTGGCTCCCTCTATATATCAGGGGTGGCCAACTTTTGTGTACATAAGATCTACTTTTTATCTTAAAAATGTGTCGCGATCGATAGTCTAAGCGGGGAGGGGGAGGTGTGAAATACATACTATGTTTATACACTGTGTTTCATTACGAGGTGCACTCGTAATGAAATACCCATAGCTCTCGCCCATAGCTCTCGCGAGCTATGGGTATATAAGCAAAATATATGTTCAAACATACGTATCTATCTACATGAAAAACAACATACATAATGGGCCAAAAATGTCACGTCCAGGAGAATTAAAACAACATGAGTAATTATTGACAATATTAGTTCAAATTAGCTATAGATAAAGACAGATTTAGAATTTATTACGTTAAAATTAATGGGAAGACTGAGTTTGCACGTCCCTAACCATAATTAAGCGTATATCAGTGGCAATTTTCTTTTGCTTGGAAAGCACGGGTGCCATGGTATACGTTCGGTTTCAGACTGAATTACAGTCCCGGTCTAGTGCAGTGTAAACAGAACCCTTACTGCCGCCCTATAGGGACCTAAATTAGTTCTATATTTATCACATATTCTAATAGGTTTCTAAGTTAAGCCATCGTGAGCGATCGACCAAAATTGGCTTCGGGATCGACCGGTCGATCGCGATCGACTTGTTGGCCACCTCTGCTATATATAATACAATTCTGAGTCATATTTATTATATTTTATCGTATCGCCCCCCTCAGGTACTTTTAAAAGATAACCATTTGTTCTCTGTCGTATTTTGTATTATTTTGCTGACTATTAGATTATGATTAAAAGTTTAAATAAATATAAAATGTAAATTCTTTTTGCATTCTCAATTTTTAGAAGGTGGGATGAAATGAAAGGGGGTTGATTCGAGACACAAAATTAGAATTATTGTCCCCCACTCCCTTTGCGTGACAGACACATTTTTGAATGACGTGTTGATCGGGGAACTCACGCTACAACACTGAGTGATATGTGTGTATTATATATAGGGTGAGCCAAAAGTTCGTAAAAACTTTAAAAATTCATAAAAAAGGAAGAAATCATGATAAAAAATAATAGAATAATAGAATAATAGCAAATAGAATAATATTGTTTTTTACATCCAACACTAAGAATAATCGGAACTATTTCACCCCGAACTGCAAAATACACGTCTGTGTACTCCTAAAGGAAATGCGTCTGAAGCCCACAGTTATGTGAGTTTGTCATCAGTGTAACGAACAAAAAAAATCAAACTTTAATGTGTACAAGAATCGCTGAAATCACTCAGTGTTGTAGCGTGACTTCCCCGATCAACATGTCATTCAAAAAATGTGTCTGTCACGTAAAGGGAGTGACCGACAATAATTATAATTTTGTGTCTCGAATCAACCCCCTTTCGTTTCGCCCCACCTTCTAAAAATTGAGAATGCAAAAAGAATTTACAGTTTATATTTATTTAAACTTTTAATCATAATCTAATAGTCAGCCGAATAATAGAAAATACGATAGATTGCAAATGGTTATGTAAGTTTTAAAAGTAAGAATCAGATTTCAACGTTATATTAAATGATTTTTATTTTTATTTTTGTCGAACGAGTTCCCGATATTTTTGTTGAATGTCCATACTAAGTGTACATCTCAACTCTGCCTCTAAATTGATATCTACAAATCGAGACCGGTACTAGGATTTTAAAAATGTCACGGCCGAGAATTCGGACTCTCAAACGCGTGTTGATCCAAATAAGGAGAATAAATTTGCGATTCCCAATCTCAGTATTATGAGATCTTTCTCGGTCAAACCTCATATCCATAAAATTCTGTCGATATTTCAAGTGTTCCAAACCATGAACACAAATCGATTCGTCTTCTTATCTGCAATCTTTATGAGAGACATCTTTATGAGAGAAAGGGCAGCCGGCTCCACATTTTGCCGGCAAGGATGAAACGAGGGGTTTAGCAGCAGAACCCAGGAATGCTGACATCGGTGGTGAAGCCGTATGTTGAAGCCCTTTAACCTCCCACAGAATTTTTAGAATGCAGGGGGACGCAAGGCTTGTGTTTACTGAATCCTGCAGATGAAAGCTCCTCGTGGGAACCGCACAAAACACGTGACGTTACAATACATATTTCTATGTCAAAATTTTGTTACTTTTCTTGTTTAACTTGTTCAAGCGATAGACTGAATTTGGCGCGCTGGCAAAAATATAACTCGCGAGGACGGACGGATGGACAGTTTTAGCGTCTGAAATTTTCCTTTCCGCAGGACCGTTATGGAGCAACGGAATTCTACGTTAAAAGACTAAAATAATAATAGGAAAAAAACACATGCGAAATGAAATTTTGCCTTTTTAATTTCTATTCTCTTGTGGAAAAAGAGAAAATAAAAAAAAGGAAAGAAGCTTAAGGCTACTATGTACTAAGAAAAAAAATTGTATTTCCCTTTTCCACTTCTTGCAGACTCTTGTGGTGAGGCCAGAAATTGAACCATTTGCGAACCACCACCAGCCCCCACCGACTTGAGGGGAGAACCTTCCGGGGGGGGGGGGGGGTATAGAATATCCATCAGGCAAAAGGGATACAGGATTAACGTTCTCACTTTCTAACGTATCATATTCTAATAATAAAATAATTACGTTAAACTTTTTAAGAAATTTTAATTGAACCCCTGATAGTCATCGGATGTATTCGGCCCGTCTAGTTCAATGAACATTTCTTTCAAAATCTCCATTTATTGGGCAACTTTTTCATATGTGGTGCCGGACCACTCCCGAGGCTCTCGCGGACCACGGGTTGGGAACCACTGATTTACGAAACGGGAACCATATTGAGCAGCATTCCCTGCGTCAGTAGGGTGTTTGTCACGTGAATGTTTCGTACTTTCAAATAAAATGTGTTTTTGTGTATTTTCATCATATGTCAAATTGTACATCGCCCTCTATCGGTGATTTCAGGAACTAATTTTTTTTGGCATAATCCGTTTCCCCATGTCTTGTATAATATGTGTACAAAATTTGTAGCCTTTCCACAGAGTGGTCCTTTGTACAGGGAGGTCAGAGGGGACTTTAATTCTGGTCAGCCGGTATATAAAAATTGCAAGCATGGTCGTGTGGCGTCTGCTAGACGCCACACTATCTTAATTTAGCTATTTTGTATGTAAAAATAAATATTTATTAAGATATTAAGTTAGAGACATAGTGGATGTAAGTGAAAACCGATGAAATTGTTATTGTAATTTTATATACCCTTTTTGCAATAAAATAAATTAAAGCAAATGAGAAAATAATGTATAAGCAATTTTTTTAAATGAAAACCATTTAAATGAGAAAAAAAAATTTGTAAGCAATTTTTACAATAAGATAAATAAAAATAAAGTAAATTTAAAAACATACATATTTCTATTAGAAATTTTTACAAATTTGGTGAAACGGCAGTCAGGTGTTTTGGAATATGTCCGTTTACTACAAAACGAATGCTAGCAACTGCGGGAGTTTTGTTTGTTAGCTATGACTCATAAACACTTCAAAGATATTGACATCTGCTGGACATACAGAGCAATCCGTCCATACGGAAAATCCAAACAAAGTGCTATCGGTGTCTGTGAGACCAGAGCAGGGATAGGTTTCAGCATAATTTATTCCATTATTTCCAATGCCGTCAAAATTGACCTACAAAGGACACGTCTTTTTATGGACGCCCATTTCGTCGAGATTTTTTCCCCCTGGGATGTGTTTCAATGTCCAGATAGTTTTAAACAATTTAAGATAAAAAGAACTTTTTATATACCATGTTTTTAAATTTTCTGTTGAATCATATAAACTTGACAATTCTATGTATTAATAAATACTTTAAAAAAATTTTTTTGATGAATTATTCCATCAACTTGAAAGAAAATGAAGTTAATTGGAAGTTAACTTGCATTTAACTTTTCGTTCCCGTTCCGGCCGACAATGCATTAAAAAAATGCATTGTCATCGTGTTCTGAGCTATTCTGAAAGTTTCAAATGTCTAGCTAGTCGGGAAGTTAAATAAAAATAGATTGTAAGATTTGTAGTAGGCAAACACACACATAAACAAACACACAAACAAACAAGAAAGCAAGTTAATAAAAACATGGTAAAAAATGATCGAACGTATCGAAATTTTGTTTAAAAAAATTCCAAAATATAGAACACGTCTTGTTTATGGATGTGTCTTGAGCAAGAGCAGTCGCATCCTTATATTCGCACCGGACATTTCGAAAATAGTTCGGCCTCGAGATTTTGAACAGTTATACAGGGTGTTACAAAAAGAATCATCCGGTTTGAAAAAAATCATAACTATTCAACTTTTAACCCGTTTTAATCGAATAATGTATAGACAGAAAGAGGGAAATCTCGAATGCTTGTCTCGCAGTTGCCGACAAGTAGCGCTAACGCTCTTCCTTCGCCCGCTACTTCAGTGCTTGTAAAGATGGCAACTGCACAACAGAAATCATTTTGTGTTCTACGCTTTGCGAACCGCGAGTCCGTTACAACTGTTCAGAGCGATTTTCGTCGACAAAACCCTGGTAGATTGAAGTTCCTACATCTCGGAGCATTACGCGACGGTATAAACAATTCCAAGTCACGGGTTATCTGTGTACGCATGACAGCTGTGGCAGCAGTGTATGCAGACATGCTCGCAAAAATTTGGGACGAATTTGCCTTCCGTATAGACATATGTCGTGCATCCAAAGGTGGGGATATTGAGCCCCTTTAATTTGGTTTATAAAAAAACTTTATGATTAGCCCTGTAATATAAAATTAATTTTAAGTTTCTATGTTCAATATTTTTCATAATATGCTCATTTCAAATCGGGTGATTCTTTTTGAAACACCCTGTATATTCAACCGATTTTGAATCATTATAAAGAAACAATCGGTCGAGACCTCGTGGTTAAGTAGCTTGTTTATGGTTTCCATGGACACAGAAACCATACCTTCCTTACATATATCTTCAATTATTCATATATATTTATAGAATCAAAATGCCAAATTTCCATTATTAATCAATCATTATCAATCAGCAATCCGTCAAAAACCAGAGAGAGTCAGAACTCAGTTCAATTTAAAGTTCAGAACAGAGATAGGACGCACTTCCCATAGTAACCTCTTCCCTTCTCACTCTCAACCTTTGGAACCTTCCCTCTCCCCCTTTTTATATCCCATCTTTCAGAAAGTCCAGATAATTCTGCAAGCTACTTGATCGGCGGGGGAAAGTTCCCGCGGCTTCCGGTCAGTTAGTGTGTCAGAGCATCTTGTCCCCCGGTGGTGGATGTAATTACCTTAATTTGAACACTCCGTTAACGACTTGCTTAACGACACCGTCAATCTTTTCTCAAATTGGTCGCATGCGGAAAGGCTTTCTCCAAATAAAAATGGGCACAGCGCCACCATGTGTGTACGCTTCTGACACAAACATTATTTCCAGTCCTTTTTCAATTGAGAGAAATTGGTTTCCGAATTCTTGACGTCGACCGAAAAAGGAATAAAGGATCGCCGTCAACCCAGACATACGATAGACAGTATATGAATGTGCCCCATTCCACGATGACCCCTCGGGGGCCGTTTCGGATACGTCAGCCTCTTCAAAATGATGATCTGAAAAGAGAGACTGGTTTTTTTTTCAGAATGGAAGTCCCAGCCACAAAATTTTTAATATAATTTTTCTATTGGCTTGAGCAGGTTTCTCTCTCTCAGTCCCTCGCATTGCAGCGGGATCCTTAGAAACTAGGCTGCAGGTGTTCGCGAAGAGATGCTTACAGGATTTCCAAATCGACGTCTCCATTCATCATCGGTATACACACACACATATTTCTTCCATAGCATTGTCTCTATGGAGCCTTGAATCGGTTTTGAACAAAATATGTCCGTTTTGTCCGGTGGCCAGCTAGAGAAGTTTAACTGCATATATATATATATACACACAAACGGTACAAAACATGCGAAATTACTAAATTAGAAGATAAGAAGAATCGAAAAACAGAATCGAAAAACAGAAGTGCCTGCTCGTATAGCAACACACCCCCTATCACAATAGGGAAACATTTAGATAAAATAAATAGGAAGAATTAGACTAATGGAGCGATGCAAACAAATGGCCAGAGGGAGGTTGTGACCCCTCTTCCCTGGTTGAACATGTTTTCTTGCCAAGAAAGTTTTTGAGTGTTGATTCACTCACTCTATTGAACTCGCCTTATTGTTAGTTGCTAGGCTACAGCATACATATGGTTATAAAAGTCGTAAATTTTGACAAATGGTGTATATGTGCTTTGTGGTTAATGCCTGCTTTAGCGCATGACTACGAATGCTGTTCGTTATTTAATAGTGGTTGTTTGTTACGTGATGCGATATATATATATATATATATATATATATATATATATATATATATATATATATATATATATGTGTGTGTGTGTGTGTGTGTGTGTGTGTGTATGTATGGTGATAAAGGGGATGACGGGATAGGGTGAAGCAGCCTCTTTAGAGGTGGGTGCGAATGCCTTGGGGAATTTTTTTTTAAATATTGCATTTCCGTCTGTGATGTCCCGTTTTTTTCCCCCGTCCAGGTCACCGTAGAGGAGAGTCTATTCTCGTCGAGGTTCGATTCTTTGTCTAAATGAGATTCGCTATGCAAAAACGAATGTCCGTCGCGGAGGAGGAACAATTAAAGCGAGAAAGAAAAGAAAAGAAAAAAAAAAGATTCGATTCGTGGCGCACGATTCCTTCTCATTTGAATGAAAAAAGGGAATTAATGACTTCTCCGAGATTATTTCGTAAAAAGAACTCCATGAATGCGTTCGCCGACGAATGAAAAACCGAAATGGCGAGAACGCACGGTGCCCCTTCCCCCCCTCTTTACCTCCAGCGTTCTATCACTTCATTATCGATAATGAAGTCGGCTCGGAATTATTTATCCGCACGACTTTTTTTTTCCTCGCAGTTAATTGAGTGCTCGCGAGAAATGGGGTTAAGCCCGAATTTGGACGGCAAAAATGATTAGAACGGACGAGAACTCACGGGAGTGAGGTACGCGTGCGTCTCACGCCGAGGGACAAACGACTGCGCAAACAACGAACTAACGCTGCAGGAATCGGTTTATTGCCTTTGGGAGACGCATCAGAAACACAAGTTGGTGTATTCCACTTATGTATACACACGCACGAATATACATATATGTACATGTATATATACATACACTACTTATATAAACATAATGATATATATGTAAGGACGTGGGTTTAGATGTGGACACCAAATAGGATCCGGCACATCTACAGCAGCCACTTCAAACACAACTTTCACGAAACTTCGTTTAAAATGGCACTCTACTTCTGCTGCGTGCTGTGTCCTTAACTCATGATTTACGATACGATCAAATTCCCGCACACTGAACCGTCTGCTCAGTAGACCGTCCTCCCCTTATCTTCTCGATCCCATTCACTGATCATTGACAGTCTTTTGAAGACAAAAATCATTTCAGTTTTCTATGTACACTCAAGAGCCAAAACATTATAACCACCCCTACATTTTGCAATGAATTCGCCTGGATGACGTGGAAGGCACGTGATCAGGTGGAAGTGGTATTTAACTGCTGCTGGAGAGTCTGCAGAATCATTCCTTCACTTACTTCTTTGTGTGATGGGAAAGGCTGCGGATCTAAGCGACTTTGATAGAGGGCAGATTGTAATGGTTCGAAGGCTCGGAACAAGTATTTCCGAAACTGCACGACTCGTGGGTTGTTCGCGACCTACAGTTGTTAGTACTTATGCAAAGTGGATGAATGACGGTGAAACCAGCAGTAGACGACATGGTGTTGGACGTCCACACGCTATCAAAGAAAAAGGTCGTCGGAGACTGTCTCGCATGGTGAAGCAAAACCGGAGCCAGACAGTGGCTCAGCTGACAGCCCAATACAATGCAGGGCCAAGTAGAATAGTATCGCAGCACACTGTTCAGCGGACACTGTTGGATATGGGGCTACGCAGCAAACGTCCCACTCGTGTGCCTTTGCTGACCAAGCGTCATCGCCAACTGCGCCTGCGCTGGGCCCGGGAACATCGCGACTGGTCCATGGATCAGTGGGAGAGAGTTGCCTGGTCAGATGAATCACGATTTGTCATTCATCACGCCGATGGCCGTGTCAGGATACGCCGTCTTCCAGGCGAACTGTTGCTCCCTCAATGTACAGTAGATCATACACAGGCCGGTGGTGGCGGTATTATGCTTTGGGGGACTTCTCTTGGGCGTCTCTGGGACCCGTGGTTGTGGTAGAGCAGACCATGAATGCTACAGGGTATCTGAACATCATTGCGGACCAGTTGCACCCTTACATAGCCTCTGTTTTTCCAGCTGGAAATGGAATGTTCCAACAGGACAACGCCCCGTGTCACAAGGCTAAAATTGTGTTGGATTGGTTCCAGGAACATGATGCTGAATTCCAGTTAATGTCCTGGCCGCCTAACTCACCGGATCCCAATCCGATAGAACACATTTGGGATGTCATGGGACGGCAGCTCAGAGTTCAAAGACCACCAATTCGCAATATCTCGGATTTGCGTGACCGTTGCTTAAACATCTGGTACAATCTGTCTCCGGCCATCTACCAGGGACTTGTGGCATCCATGCCAAGGCGGGTTGAAGCTGTGTTGCGCGCCAAAGGTGGGCGAACTCGTTATTGACAGGTGGTCATAATGTTTTGGCTGTTGAGTGTATATATATATATATATATATATATATATATATATATATATATATATATATATATATATATATATATATATATACGTAATGATTACTGTCGCGGGACGATGCAACAGGCCGGTGAACTGGAAAAGTCCTAAATACAGTCATAGAAAGTGGCTGATTGGCGGAGGGAAGAAGTCCAGGCGAGGAAACATAATACTCCGCATAGCTGGTTACACAGTTCTTTATTAAGTAATATTATACTAGTTCAAGTACACTAATTAAGTTCCAGTTATAATAGCTATAGGACTTTATGTATAAGAAATATCGTCCTGGGGCTGTCGAAACAGCACATAGCAATATAAAAAACCGCAGCGCAATTTACGACATGTTTCCAGGACGGAGACAGACACCCAAAGACCCTAGTTGTATGTCCCGAAAACCCTAGTTGCGAAAACCCTAGTTGTATGTCCTTGAGTACAAGCGCGCTGAACTTCAATTGGTTAGAATTAGCACCTGACTTTAACGTGTCGTATGGGGTGATGTTTTCTCGAGCGTTCGACCCGGTTCGATCTTATATAACTGTTATATAATGGTCCGCGCGTGCAACAGCTTTAGTGGAAAAAATAGATTTATGTTGGTTGAATATAGGTCGCAATCCAAAGTTAAGGGGACGGTATTCTGTTGCAATAAGATAAACGAATTTGGAAAAAGCATGTTAGGAGTATTTAAATTAAGGATTAAAATTTGTTTCATATATATATATATACTGGTTGAATCTGAAAAAGTGGGCAAAACTTTACTGGGTGAAAGAACGCAGCTATACTAGCAATATTCGTCATAGAATGTATGGTCGGAGCGCAAGCGGTGAGAAGTTAAAAGGTAGTTTTCCACTGTCACATTTAACGAATTAACACAAGAATAAGAGGAGATACTTCAGAAAACATTTTATTAACAGGAATGTAATTGATCTACATGCTCAAGGAAATTGCTCAAAAGAGCTTCCGCCAGTTGTAATGATGGCTTCACACCTGCGGGATAGGGACTGATGCACATTTGCTAAGACACCAGGCATTTCCCGAATACCGCCGGCAACAACGACGATCCTGGCGAGTAGTTCCATATTGGTTTCAATGCAGCACTCGTAGATTAGGCTTTTCAGGCCCCACAGGAAAAAGTCCAAACACGAGAGATCCGGCGATCTTGGTGGCCAAGCTATGGTACCAACTCGACCAATCCATCGCCTTGGGAACGTTGCATCTAAAGTGTTCCGCACATCCAAGCTGAAGTGTGCAGACGCACCGTCGTGCTGTAACAATACTCTCGTACTGATAGGGGGTTGGAATCAGACGTAGCAGTTCCGGCAACATCTCTCGTAGGAATGTGTGATACGATTCACCGTCAGACAGATGAAGCCTACATTACAGCTGAGCAATTTCCTTGAGCATGTACATCAATAAGATTCCTGTTAATAAAACGTTTTCTGAAGTATCTCCTCTCATTCTTGAATTAATTCTTTAAATGTGACAGTGGAAAACTACCTTTTGACTTCTCACCGCTTGCGTTCCGACCATACATTCTCTGACGAATATTGCTCGTATAACTGCGTTCTATCACCCCGTAAAGTTTTGCCCACTTTTTCAGATTCACCCTGTATATATATATATATATATATATATATATATATATATATATATATATATATATATATATATATATATGTGTGTGTGTGTGTGTGTGTGTGTGTGTGTGTGTGTTCGTTCGTTCGTTCATTCGTTCGTGTTCGTTCATGTGTAAATATTTACAAACACCTTTTTTTTCACTATTCATGCCTTGTTTTACCTAACAATTTTATCCGATAAATGCAGAGAAAATTTTTCTTTATTGCAAAGAATAAAAAACCTGGAGCTTAATATAAACACTTTCTGAATAAGGGGCCGATTTCGGCACTTTGCAGTGTAAGTGGAACAACGTCGAAAGGGGCGACTCTGAAAACGAAGACACTACGGTGAACCCGAAAGACTGGATTTCTGTTGTTCTCGTTTCACCTTCGCTTTCAGCTTGGACTTAATATCACACGTATACTGACATATACGTGCATCTATATCTACTTATACAATCATATTCAGATTCATACCTATACATCAGTGGCGCACCCACGAGGTGGGAGCTTGCCCTCCCCCGCCCCCCAGAAAAAAAAAATCAGGTAGTCTCTTCTAACGGAACTACCGCGAGTTATTAACGTAGGATTACATATCATTGCTTACCTCTTTTGTACGTCCATATGTATCTATATAAATGTACGCATGTATATATATGTAGTATATGTATGTATGTCAAAATATATGGATGTCAAAATGTATGTAAAATTGTCATATATGTATGTCAAAATTGTGAATCATCTTGGTATTTTTCTGTTTACCTTGCCCAAGCGATACAGACCGGGTTTGGCGTGCTGCCAATATTATAACTCGCGAGGACGGACGGACGGTTTTAGCGTCGGAAATTTCGCCTTTCTGAAGGATCCTTTCTGAAGGATCGCTGTGGGCGAACGTAATCCTACGTTAAAACCCGAGAAAATATTCGAAAATTATTTTTCTAGTAAAATTCGTTTTTTTATTTTTTTATTTATGCAGTGCCTTGTCTTCTATTTCTAAACTATTTATGAGTGAGCTATCACATAAGGTGTCATACACTACAAGTCTCGTCCGCTGTAAGCACAAGGGGGGGGGGGAGAAGTAATGCTGGGGCCAATGAAGATAACGGGTATCATGTATTGGCGATTATGGGTCATATGAGATGCGTGTCGTGTACTCTCAAATCATCTACTCGACGCTCGCATTCTGCGCTATTTTGCTTTGAGTTGATTGAAAAGCATATCTGGATCTTGAAACTTAGCTTTTCATCTATGGAGAGTTACTTATATTAAGCTCCAATTTTCCAACCGATGTTTCACAACTGTTTTTATTCCATTTTATTCAATCTCATGAAAGTTTATCTCGGCACCGCAACATTTGGAAATATTTTTTACCATGTTTTTATTAACTCGCTTTCTTCTTTGAGTGTGTGTTTGCCCAGTACAAATCTTGCAATCTATTTTTAACTAACTTCCAGACTAGCTAAACATTTGAAACTTTTAGAATAGCTCAGAAAACGATGACGACGCATTATTTTAACACTTTTAGCCATCTTTAAGCAGAATTTGAATTCATTTTTAGTTAATTTTGTTTTGTAGACTGGTGCAGCCATCTACCGGCCGGGACGGGAACGAAAAGTTAAACGAGAGTTAACTTCCAATTAACTTCATTTTCTTTCAAGTTGATGGGATAATTCATCAAACAAATTTTAAAAAAGTATTTATCTATATATATAAAACAGTTCCGTCAGCTTTATATATATTTATCTATATATATAAAACTGACTGACTGACTCACTGACTCACTGACATACAACACACAAACCAAACCACTTGACCTAAAGGGCTGCCATTTTGCATGCCGATTCTTCTTATGGTGTAGGGGTGCACTAAGAAAGATTTTCGAAAAATTCTTAGATTTTTTTTAATTAAATTTTTAAGCAGTTTTTGTAACTTTTTTTAAGTTTGCATTTAAAATAATAATTTGAGTGTTATAAAATTTATATCACGAGAAAGATCCTAAAAATTCCTTTAAAATGAAATCTTTTTCGAACCTTTACCTTGATTTTCTGATTTTTGGTGAATTTCTAAAGATTCATTTTTAGAATTTAATTTATTAAATGCTGACCACGTGATTTCTTTTTCTGGTACTTTAAATAAATTTATCGTCACGTGCTTAACAACTAAATAGACAAAAAAAAATTTTCTTTCTAATGCAGCAGACAATTGGATATTATCCAAAAAAAATAAATATCCCTTACGATCTTTATATATATATATATATATATATATATATATATATATATATATATATATATATATATATATATATATCAGTTGTATACATTGATGGTCGCATTTATTATAAATATATATATTTATTTATTTTGGCATTAATTGCATACATTGACAGTTGTATAATGTGAACAGTTGTATAATTTGAATGTTCTTCGTAGAATTGTCAAGTTTATATGATTGAACAGAAAATTTAAAAACATGGTAAATAAATAGTTCTTTTTATCTTGTAATTATTGATAAATTTCCTGTCCAGCTACATCTCCCCCCCCCCCCAACAAACAAATCAAGAGGAAACCACAAAACGAGGCCGAATCAGTCACGTTATGCCCCTTATATAACAACTAGCTGAAAACCCGCACTTCGCTACGGAGTACATTCAAAGTAAAAACAACGGTCAATGTATGCAATTAATGCCAATATATATATATATATATATATATATATATATATATATATTTATAAAAAAATCGTAAGAGATATTTTATAGACAAAATAATGTAGAAGAAGATGTTGAAATTAAATCTAATATAAAGAATACTAAAGAATATAGTTCAGTTAATATAGTACAGTTTGTAGAACATTTTTTAAACTGTCTTTTAATATTTTTTTTGGATAATGCCCAATCGTCTGCGGCATTATCAAGAAAAAAATATTTTTTTGTCTATTTAGTTTTTATGCACGTGACGATAAATTTATTCAAAGTGCCAGAAAAAGAAGTCACGTGATCAGCATTTAATAAATTAAATTCTAAAAATTAATCTTTAAAAATTCACCAAAAATCAGGGAATGGAGGTAAAGATTCGAAAAATATTTCATTTTAAAGGAATTTTTAGGATCTTTCTCGTGATATAAATTGTATAACCCTCAAATTATTATTTTAAATGCAAACTTAAAAAAAGTTTTAAAAAAAGCTTAAAAATTAAATTTTAAAAAATCTAAAAACGAAACTAGTTACGGAACTGTTTTATATATATAGATTATTATGCTTCGATCATAGAGTGAAGCTGTCACATTCAACAGATGTGTCAGTTTCTAGAGATTTAGGTTCTCCGACTCACGACAAAAAGCATCCAGGAGGGGGAAAAAAGGTGAAAATGAAAACTGAATTAGACTCGTTGAAAGGAAAACCTTTTTCGTTCCATCGAAGACTAAGGTCGTCTGCACACGGAGCAACTCAAAAGAAACTGATAACCGACTCAAATCACAAACCAGTCCGTGATGAGTCATAACCTATGTAATTGAATGGAGCCACGCACACGGCGCAACTGGTTACAAACCCGTCGGACGGGTTTGTAACCAGTTGCGCCGTGTGCGTGGCTCCATTCAATTACATAGGTTATGACTCATCACGGACTGGTTTGTGATTTGAGTCGGTTATCAGTTTCTTTTGAGTTGCTCCGTGTGCAGACGGGCTAAGAGTATGAAAGCATCCTTTCACTCGCTTTTTCGATCGTTTTATGTCCAGCGAAATTATTTCTAAGATTTCAGTAATTTAGAATTTTTTTTCCTTCCAAAGTATTTGAATCAGATCCCGAAAGAAACAGAACGGATCTGGAATCGTCCGTTCAGTGACAACCATAAGAAAAACATACTTTTTACCCTATCACGACACGCGACGCTGTTCAATATTTCATAATAAAAAATAAAAAAAACGAAGCGCTTCCGCTCGAGCGAAGCGATAGAAATCATTTTATGAGGCGGCGCAAAATGCTTTTAAAAATTCTTCTTCGAAAGGTAGAAGATGTCATTCTCTATTTAAAAGAGTGTCCCATGGAGTCTTACAACGACTTCAAAATAAGCTATAACGGGTCGTAAAAAAAAAGTAGAAATTTATTTTCTGCTTTTGATGATATTTTTACGATACTTAAATAACTGAGTAAAGGCACGCGCCCATAACGGCGACGTGTAACAGGGACTGAAGGGAACAAACAGTTGCGAAGTCGTGTTTATCGTGACGCATCGTAATAGCGGATGATTCGCGC
>OU015491.1:225379212-225391712 GCA_907164885.2 Dolomedes plantarius
TATATATATATATACATATATATATATATATATATATATATATATATATATATATATATATATATATATATATATATTGTGTATATATATATATATATATGGAGTAATACCCAGAAACCCCTTGTACATCTTTCGTGTGGATGAAGGTCAGGTGTATGGGGGGATGTCTTTTGGGGGTAAGATCCCCGCCCCCTCCTACTCGAGTGACGCAATGCAGTCCTTGTCATCCCACCTGTATAAGAGCACCCTTGCAGCATCCCTCGCACTGTGCTTTCGGTCGTTTCCTCGCTCGGTTTTATTTTTTCGTCCTTCGTCAGCCAATTTTTCATCCCCCCCCCCTCGTTATCTGCGTTTTCTCTTTTTTTCCGGCGAAAGAAGTCTTAAATTCCATTTACAAACGAGATTAAGAAGTCTGGAATTTTTTTGGAAACGGATTTGTTTTTCCTTTCTCTCCGTTTAATGTTTTTAGCTCTCCTCTTCGAGGGCCGACTTATTGAACGATGGGGAGAAAAAGGGGATCCATCGAGGGATCGGGAATGCGTGTCGATAAGTCGACGTTTTCATTTGCGGATGAACGTTCGTGAGAGGAGCGTTTTTTCTAGCGCGAATATTTGAAAAGGTCGAAATCTTGTAAACGCAAGGACACGGAGAAAAAACAAATCGAAACACCTTGAGAAAAGGGACTTGTGGCGTTTGACAAAAATTCAGAAAACACACGCTTTCCTAAAAGCAATGGATGTATTTCTTAAGGAATCCCCGTTTTCCAGAAGCAAGGTGGTTCCGGGAAAGATCTCCACGGAGTCAGGGAAACGTGTCTGGATGGGAGGTCCCCCTTCTCGAATAGGAAAAGCGAGGGTAAGGAATAGAAAAAAAACACGAGTCCCTTCAAACTGGGGTCACGTTTGGTCGACATTCCCCTTGCCTATACGAATATTAAGTTCCTGTATACATCTATATATATAAAACAGTTCCGTAACTGACTGACTGATTGACTGACTGACATACAATGCACAAGCCAAACCGCTGGACCTAAAGTGCTGACATTATGCATGGCGATTCTTCTTATAGTGTAGGGGTGCACTAAGAAATATTTTTG
This sequence comes from Dolomedes plantarius, assembly GCA_907164885.2. Taxonomy (NCBI): domain Eukaryota; kingdom Metazoa; phylum Arthropoda; class Arachnida; order Araneae; family Dolomedidae; genus Dolomedes; species Dolomedes plantarius. Next base: position 225,380,309 of record OU015491.1, read on the forward strand.
AAAAATTCTTCTTAGATTTTTTTAAATAAAATTTTTAAGCTGTTTTGTAACTTTTTTAAGTTTTCATTTAAAATTATTATTTGAGGGTTATAAAATTTATATCACAAGAAATATCGTAAAAATTCCTTCAAAATGAAATCTTTTTTGAATCTTTATCTTCCTTTTCTGATTTTTGGTGTATTTTTAAAGATTAATTTTTAGAATTTAATTTATTAAATGCTGATCACGTGATTTCTTTTTCTGATACTTTAAATAAATTTATCGTCACCTACACAACAACTAAATAGACAAAAAAAATGTGTGGGAAATTGTTATGCTAGATGGCGATGCCACAAGTTTTGTAACCCCACCCGGACAGAGGCAGATTCCAAGCCAAATTCGGGAGCAACGATTAGCACCGCACTGTACTCAATGCATGCGTGTAAATACCATGTAAAAAAAGCAAATTATGCGCGAAACTGTGATAGTAGTTATTGTATACTTAAGGTGACATATTAACAAGAATAAATAACGAAGAAAACCACTGAACCACCAGCATCCCCCATACCTTTCTTTTTCGAAGAGGCTACTCGTAATGGCCCTGTGACATGCACCGTGACGGACAACAGGTACAAAAGGATGCTTGAAATTTTTGTTGTACCTTATTTGCAACAGTGGCAATGTCTTGATTCAGTTACTTTTATGCAAGATGGAGCGCCTACACACATTGGACTCTGCGTACAGCAGTTTCTTCGACAACGTTTTACTAATGATAGAATAATCAATCGGGCGTTTCCGACAACCTGGCCATCTTGTTCTCAGGATGATGGGGACACTTAAAAAATCTCGTTTATCGAGGACGTCTAGTAACCTTGACAGACTTGAAAGAAGGTATCACTCTGTATGTGTAAAGCATTTCAGTCGACCAGCTACGATCCACAGTTGAACAAGCTGTCCACAGACTGCAGATATTACATCTACAAAAAGGGAACGAAATTGAGCAGTATTCCCTGCGTGAGTAAGGTGTTTTTGTCACGGGAATGTCCGGAACGTTCAAATAAAATGTGTTTAAAATGTGTTTTTGTGTATTTTCAGCATATGTCCAGTTGTACAGCGCCCTCTATTGGTGATTTTAGGAACTAAATCTTTTTTTTCCGGAAATCCGTTTCCCCATGTCTTGAATAGTACAGTGGTACCTCGACTTACGAGTGTCTCGACTTAAGAGTTTTTCGAGATACGAGCATTCTCTCGGTAGATTTTTTTGCTTCGAGTGACGAGCTAAAGTTCGGGTTACGAGCAAGCTTCAGATATCCCACCGCTATTTTGAGCAGCGAATGCCATGCTACGTGCTCATCAAATGAGAACACAAGAAGCATATAATATTTACAACCTTTATGTACAATTATTATACAATTGTATAGTACATATTTTTCTGAAACAACCATCAACTCTTAAACAGAGAGATTGGATTCTGAGAAAACGTTCTTCGGATTCTCAGAAAGAATAATCTGGACATTACAGCCACAGTGAACGATGCAACAATCGCCCAGCTTCCGTGTCTCACTCGTTTACTTTAAGAGAGTAGCTGGTAATAAAAGCAAAAGTCAGGAAAGCGGGGCGAAAAGATCAAAAATCAACGGATAAGATTTAATTTTTCAGTTCAACCTTTCTCCTCCTCTTCCATAAGCATCTTCAAGTCTGATCTCCAAGGTAAATGTTGTACATTACGCTTAATAAAACAAATTTATTGCAGTACATTCTATTGTATTGCATTTTTATACAATGTTCGTCGTTTATAAGCATGTTTTTCTTATTTAAAAACATCTAACAAAAAATTGCGGTGTTTTGGGGGAGCCCGGAACGAATTAATGGCATCTCCATTCATTTCAATGTGGAAAATTGATTCGAGATACGAGTATTTCGAGTCATGGAATGAATTAAACTCGTAAGTCGAAGTACCACTGTATATGTACCAAATTTGAAGCTTTTACACTGAGTAGTTCGATATACAAGGAGGACAGAGTAGGGGTGTTTAATTCTGATCACCCGGTATTACACGCAGGGCCGGTTGCTTAGGTGAGGCGACCACCTCTGGCACCGAATTGAAATGGGCGCTATTATGAAGCAAAGTAAAAATAAGTAAAGAAAAAATAAGAGTAGTTTAATCTAATATAAAATGAAATTTCTAAACACACTCAAATACAATCGAATATTTAGACAATTTCTTATAAACAACTGAATTTGACATTATGAGAAATACATTTTGAGTGCCTAATTCCAAATATATATATATATATATGTGTGTGTGTGTGTGTGTGTGTGTGCATTCTATTTCATGAGGTGTTGAGTGGGCAATGGTCGTTCTGTTGCCTCGTTTATCCTTCCTCGAAATGAAGGGGACAGAAGAATCGATTACATGATGCACTCTCGATTTCTTCATTCGATCGAATTTTGACGTCGTCAGGTATATTCCATGGAAGGCAATTCTCTTCTTTTTCTTTCTTTCTTTCTTTATTTTTTTTAATTGTTCAACAGAGTGCGTTTGGAAAGACGTTTATTTCCTGTTGACAGGGATCGCGCTCCGACATAAAATATTGAATCTGCAAACATTTGCTCTGGCCTCTTTTTTTTCCTTGCTCGAGCGAACGAAGAGGTGTCCCGCATCTGCTCCGAACGAACGGAGGAGAGAATGTGCAGGCTTCGGTTGTCTGGAGTAGAGGTAGCGAACAGCTCTTCACTCCCTCGACGAGAACGGTGCTCTGAAATATCTCCCTCGCTCGTTAGGAAGCGAGAATGAGTGCGGCGAAGCTGTCTTAATAGGTTGAAAGAAGTACAGTAACCACCGCTTATAGTGATCAGTGGTTTTAAGAATCAACCGGTTATAAGAATCAATATCAAGAAAACAAAAACCAAAAGTATTATTTCCATGTTAAAATTTTCTCTTTAAAGAATCAATCCCCCGGTTTTAAGAATCAGCTTACACTCTTCGCTTTCCTTTCATTTTCCAAAAAAGCCACTTAAACACTCAAAAGGCACGAAGTACTTTCTTTTTTATTTTTTTAAAAGGAAGATTGATAAGATGGGATGGAATATAGTCGTAAAATTCATCCTTTTCTTTATTAGACATAACATAATAGTTTCCCCTTAAACGCTTTAGCACAACACTGTCCTATTAGCTTGACCCAGGGGCATCTTTGCACGTCCGGGTCCGATTTCACTTTTCTCCACTGACAAACAAAAATAGGGACTCTTTTTTCCCCCTTCCACATCCTGGTTGCGGCTTCCGGGACCCTGAAACACATAAATCTTCGGCGAAGTGTCCACTATCACTTAGGCAAACGAGACATTAGTATATTCAGCACGTTATCAAACCCTCAAACGTAAGCTTGAAAGTGAATCTTCGTCTGATACTATTGGTATTGAAAGAGATATAAACAGCTTCCTGAAAGAGTATCAGCACGTTATCAAACCGTGAAACGTAAGCTAGAAGGTGAATCTTCGTCTGAGACTATTAGTATTGAAAGAGGTATAAACAGCCTCCCGAAAACTTCATTTCGTAAAACTACCATAGAAAACTTTTTCTTGCTCCCTTCCTTTAGTTGAAATATTAAAACTGTTAAGCAGGAATGTGGTAACAAATATTGGATTTTTTTCTTCTCAACTATAATCATGTGTATCTACTTATAGGTCTAGAAATTAAGTTGTATTTTTAAAATTATAAAAAATAATTTTAATAAAAGATAATTAACGTAAATTAAAGAGTATTTAAGGGTAAATTATCTAATATATGTATATATAGGTGTGTGTGTGCCTGTCCAAAAACCTAAATTTCGGCTATAAGAATCAACCGCTTATAAGAATCAAAAACAGTAGTAACAAACGTGATTCTTATAAGCGGAAATCACTGTACTCGCAGCGTACGGTGTAGTACTTCCCAATGTCCGGCTTAATAGTGGACGGATCATCTCATTTCAATTCCACTTAATTGTATTTGCAAAATATAATACGATTTATTTTGTCTTCTGGATAATCGGGAGTACGCTGTACATTCAAACTGAAGTTGTCAAAACTGAGCTGCGTCATCGAAAAAGTTTTTAAGCTCTCAAAAACCGCAAGGAAAAAAAAAATAAATAAAAGTATTAATAATCTCTCGAGATAGGATATCGGAAAGTGGTTCCCATTTCGAACAGCTTTGCAGATAGGTACTCGGGGAATGCGGTTATTTATGATTATCGGTCATTATCGCCGTCGGAGGATTATTACGAATATGGATCGTCGCATTTCGAGTCTGCGTTCCGGGTTGTTATCTGGTTTACAATAATCTACGTTTTCTTTCCCTCGATTATTCGTAATGCCAATAAGAAAAACACCAGCCAATTTCACTTATACAATGACACCATTCGATTTTGAAATTTTATCACCAGCTACTATATTAAGGGGATATTTAGCTACGGTTGGACTTCAGACTTTTAAAATTTGGACGATTTTCGCCAATCGATTGTCACAATATCCAATCGATCGGTACGATCGACTTCCTGGTACCAAACGACTCGAGAGAAAAGGTTCATATTCACCCGTTTTTCCTTTATTTCTTCAGGGACTGGGCGAGTTTATATATATATATATATATATATATATATATATATATATATATATATATATATATATATATATATATATATATATATATATATATATATATATATATAGAGAGAGAGAGAGAGAGAGAAGAGAGATACATCTATATATATAAAGGAAGAAGTCCTGACTTATTCACTTATCAACGCCCAGCAAAAACTATTGGAGATATAGATATGAAATTTTAGGAGCTTATTACTTTTGTGCTGAAGGCGTCATTTAAGAAGTGATTTTTCAAAATTCGCCCCCCAAGGGGGGGAGGGGGCTAAACATGTTTTATCTATATATATAAAGGAATCAACGCCCAGCAAAAACTATTGGAGATACAGATATCAAATTTTAGGAGTTTATTACTTTTGTGCTGAAGGCGTCATTTAAGAAGCGATTTTTCAAAATTTGCCCCCAAGGGGGGAAGGAGAGCAAAACGTGTTTTTGCATATTCCTTCATATCTCAAAGAAGAAAATTGATATCCATAAGATTCTAGCATTAAAATTTAAGAAACATGAATACCTAAAAACCAATTTCAGGATTTTTCAAAATTCGTCCCCCAAGGTGGGGGAGGGGGGGCTAAACGTGTTTTTGCGTGTTTTATCTATATATATAAAGGAATCAACGCCCAGCAAAATCTATTGGAGATACAGATATCAAATTTTAGGATCTTATTACTTTTGTGCTGAAGGCGTCATTTAAGAAGCGATTTCTCAAAATTCGCCCCCCAAGGGGGAGGGGGGAAAACATGTTTTTTACATATTCCTTCATATCTCAAAGAAGGAAACTGAAATCCATAAGATTCTTGCTTTAAAATGTAGGGAACATGAATACCTAAAAACATATTTCAGGAATTTTCAAAATTCGGCTCCCAAGGGGGGGAGGGGGGCTGAACGTGTTTTTATGTGTTTTATCACATATTCCTTGTTATCTCGAAGAAGAAAACAGATATCCATAAGATTCTTGCTTTAAAATGAAACGAACACGAATGCCTAAAAATCAATTTCAGGATTTTTCAAAATTCAGCCCCCATTGGGGGGGGAGGGGGCAAAGCGTATTTTTCCCATATTCCCTCATATCTGAAAGAAATGAAACAGATATCCATAAGATTCTTGCTTTAAAATGTAAGGAACTTGATTATCAAAAATCCATTTCAGGATTTTTCAAAATTCGGCCCCAAGGGGGGGGGGGGGGGGAGGTGGGCTAAACGTGCTTTCCACATATACCTTCACATCTGAAAGTAGAAAACGGATATCCATAGGATTCTTGCTTTAAAATGAAAGGAAGACGATTACTGAAAAATCCGTTTCAGGATTTTTCAAAATTCGTCCCCAAAAGAGGGGAGGGGGAGCAAAACGTGTTTGTTACATATTCCTTCATATCTCAAAGAAGGAAATTGATATCCATAAGTTTCTTGATTTAAAATGCAAGGAACACGAAAACCTAAAAATCCATTTCAGGATTTTTCAAAATTCGGCCCCATAGGGGGGGGGGGGGAGCAAAACGTGTTTTTCCCATATTCCCTCATATCTCAGAGAAAAAAAAACAGATATCCATAAGATTCTTACTTTAAAATGTAAGGAACACGAATACCTTAAATCAAATTTCAGGATTTTTTAAAATTTGGCCCCAGGGGGGGTAGGGGGGCTTAACGTGTTTTTCCCATATTCGTTCATATCTCAAAGAAAGAAACAGATATCCATAAGATTCTTGTTTTAAAATGTAAGGAACACGAATACATTAAAACCAATTTCAGGATTTTTCAAAATTCGGCCCCATGTGGGGGGGGAGGGGGCAAAACGTATTTTTCACATATTCCCTCATATCTCAAAGAAAAAAAACAGATATCCATAAGATTCTTGCTTTAAAATGTAAGTAACATGAATACCTAAAAATCAATTCAGGATTTTTCAAAATTCGGCCCCCAAGGGGGTTAGGGGGGCTAAACGTGTTTTTACGTGTTTTTTATATATTCCGTCATATCTCAAATAAGGAAACAGATATCCATAAGATTCTTGATTTAAAATGTAAGAAACACGATTAAATGTAACAAACACGATCAATGTCACGATTTTTCGACATTCGCTTTAGATTTTGTAAAAATTGCTAGAAACAATCCAATAATTTATATTTCCTATATATCACTATTTTGAACACCAAATTGGTGGTAGGGGAAAAGAGAGAGATCAACCTTAATTAAATGAAGTGTGGAAAGATGTGTGTGTGTGTGTGTGTGTGTGTGTCTGTGTGAATTGTATATATTTCGGTTGTTAGTACGTATACATCTAGAGCTCAGGATAACTCCATTCATTTTTATTATCCTGGGCAACGCCAGGTAATTCTTTGTTTATGAAACCGGCGATTTTTACAAGGGTTTACGGGGAAGCCCTCAAACTCCTTTAAGGGCCGGGATCCTGTGGTATATCAAAATTGAAAGAAACATTTTAATGCTGACATCAGCATGGGGGAATATTATAATATGCTGATGGGATGCTGACCAGTGGAGAGGGGTATCGATTGGCATAAAATACAAATATACATATCACACAAGTAAGCTTTATTAAGGGTACACCCGTGCAACGCCGGGTATATAAAGCTAGTACAATATATTCTAAAAATAAATGTTTAAAAATTCACCAAAAATCAGAAATTCGAGGTAAAGGCTCGAAAATGATTTCATTTTAAAGGAATTTTTATGATCTTTCTCGTGATATAAATTTTATAACCCTCAAATTATTATTTTAAATGCAAACTTAAAAAAAGTTACTAAAACAGCTTAAAAATTTAATTTTAAAAAAATGTAAGAATTTTTTTAAAATCTGCCTTAGTGCACCCCTACACTATAAGAAGAATCGCCATGCAAAATGTCAGCCCTTTAGGTCCAGCGGTTTGGTCTGTGCATTGTATGTCAGTCAGTCAGTCAGTCAGTTACAGATATATATATAGATATATGCATAGATACAATTGGCGCGGTGTCCCAGTCAGCAAAGGCGTCGAGCCAGTAACCTTCAAGTTGCTGGTTTAATACCCGACGCTGGCAAAACCGCCGACGTGTACACTAATGGCGGCTGGTGCACGGAAAAAAATCTGTCATAGCTGCAATGTCCTCCAAGTTCCCAAACATTACCTCTGGAGGTGCGGGGTCAAGTGTTCCGGTCTCGTCACTTGACTCGGTTGAAAATTACAGGACCGGTACATTTCAAATGGGTGTAACGTGGACCCGAAATCCCACTATGCACCCCTGTTGTGCACCCGGGGTAACGCATGCAATGCATGCGGCGAAGTTCTCACATACTCCTGACTTCTCCCGATAAAAGAGTATCGCTCAGCTCCCTCTCATTGGAATAAAAAAAGATACATAGATAGATAGTTAGATAGAAATATATTATATATGTATAATAAATATATGATGAAAAAAAAACCGGGAAGATTGTTTTCTTCGGATCTTGGCCAGGCCAGTGAAGTCCTGTCAGAGAATGTTGCCAACTTGGGGTTGGCACCCTCCCCAACTGAATGCTGCGCGTAATTGAAGTCGATGGTTTTCCAGTCAACGCGGACAGCATATTGTCCGCGTCCAAACAGCTCCCGATTTATGACGCTCGCTCGGCTGCTCTGGAACGCTGCCATCGGCTCCCGAACATGTGTCTGCGCTTATATATATATATATATATATATATATATATATATATATATATATATGCGTAAATAGGTATGTATGTATTATTATGCACATATAATTACATACGCACACATGCAAAAAAAATATTCATGAGCATTTTTGGCCGAAGTTGTCTCGTTCCTCGGACGTTCCAGAGGCGTCCCCCTCACGAAATCACCTGAAGGGTACTTCAATACTTTCCCTCACTGCGTAAGGTTCGATCCCCACCTTCCTGTACCGGGAAAAAAAAGCAAAAGAAAGAAAGAAAGAAAGAAGGAGCCCGCACCTATCACTCCCCGGCATCGATCGCCCTGCCGAAGAAATCCAATTTTCCCCCTTTTTCCGTCACAGACCTCCTTTTCCAAATCACTTTTTCTTTCTTTTTTTCTGTTTTCACTTCTTCGGGATTGAGTTCCCCTCGCCCTTTTTTTCGCAGCGACATATCCGTTTAATTTGCGAGCTCGGCACGGAACACTCCGCAGGTAAAGGCGATCGGAACGGAAAAACAGTTCGGAATCCATTCTGGTTGGCCTGTCGTGGCTTAATTATTTTCTCCTGACACTCTGCCACATAGGGGAGGGCCGCTTGGAAACGGGAGGATGAGTTAGGCTTCGAAGCCCCCATTCTGTGTCTTCCTCTCAACCAGACAAATACGGGGAATATAATTTTTGTGTAGTTTTGTGTAGTTTTAAATGGTGAACTTCGATACGTATATATATATATATATATATTATTCTAATTTTTTCAACCCCTTCAAAACTTTTCGCAATTTTTATGTATACCCTCAGGCAAACTCCGAGCTAAACGTGACCCGTGAAATAATAGAAAGCATAGCAGTTTTAAACTACAGAGCAAACCGTGCTTCGAAATTTTCTACCCTGATCACAATCATAACCACGGGGAGGGTCCATTTCGAGAATTTGAAGAATGAAGGGTCGTAAAATTGTGTTTTTACACTTACTCCCTACATGGAGACACGTGACGAGCGAACAACTCCGGGGTCTCTGTTTTAGTAATTGCTTAATAAAAGTGTTTTTATATATGAAAATGCGTATTATTGTTACAGTATGACTACTTCGACACTTCGAATACAATTATACGATGTGACTCCAAGTATAATATGTTTAGCGTAGCATGTATATATACAGGTATATGACAAAATAAATAGGAACACCTGGGAAAAATGTAAATTTTTTATTCGTAGGGGGTTTGGGGCCCAATTGGCCTTAATTACAGCTTGCATTCGGCGTGTGTATGTGTGGCTAATGTCCCTGGGGGATGACAACATTACACCCCAGTCCGTTGTACATATGAATATAAGACATAGAAACAGACAAATGACACAATCACAGAAGAATTTTATTGACAGACGATGACACCGGCGATGGACGATGGGTTGCAGATCCCCTTTCTAGACGGGGTTCCAATTGCAGGCGGAAGACTGACCGGTTCCCCACAATACAGCCAAGTCTTATGCGGGAATCGAACCCACAACTCCGGCGTGGCAGGCTGATGCCTTATCCACTTAGCCACTGGGCGACTGCATTCGGCGTTGGATTGACAATTTAAGGTCTTGCACAAAGTTCAAGGTCCATCTTGGAGCACAGGACGTTCTCCAGGAAACAGAGTCTGAAGCATGGGATGGAAATGATCTGCGAGAGAATGCTGCAATATTGCTTGTTTGTGATCTTCCCCCACAGGACTATGAGTGGCCCCAAGCCTCGCCACGATATCACGCCCTGTACCATCACAGAGCTCCTTCCATGCTACACGGTGGGAACCAGATTGTTAACATAAAATGCGTCTGCCTGTGCTCACCTGACGAACACACGTCCGGTGGTCCGAAATAATGTAAATGAGGATTCGTCAGACCAGATGATCTGTTCCCATTGCTGTTATGTCCAGTTTTGGTGATCTCGACACCACTGTCGTCGCTTCATAGCATTCGCGCGGCGATGCTAACGTCTTTGGAATAGCGACTCTGCCATGAATGGGCGCAGAATGCAGCTCCCGTTGAATATTTTTGGTGGATACGAGGTTCTGGAGATGGGTGTTCATCTCGGGGGTTATCTGCGGCAGGGTGGTATTCATTTTCGGGCGACTATCCTCTTCAACACTCGTCTGTCCCGGTCGGTCCACTTCGACTTTCGCCCACGATTCTACTTCGCAGAGGGCACCTTTCCCAGGTTTGTGTAGGCTGCCATAACCCTCGACACGATGGTCTTTGAAACACCCACGAAGTTGGCTGTTCTCGACACGGGCGCTCCAGCGAGGCCAGCTCCCATGATCATGCTTCTTCGCACGTCGGACAGGACGGACGTAATGGCGCTTTGCTGAGAACAGAAATTTATCATACAACTGTCACATCGGCAAATGCTCGACGGATACCTTTCCTTTCGCCGCCACTAGATAGCAAACTGTTGCGACACGTGCCATGGTTGTATTGGACTGTCGAAGTACAACATTTCGAAATGGGTGTTCCTATTATTTTGTCCTATACCTGTATATATATATATATGTGGGAACGCTCTCTGGCACCCACTTCTGGCACCCGCTTCTGACACCCGCCACTGACGATTCTGCCTTACAGCCAGCGCCATCTGTAAACTCTCCGTGAACCACTCAAAAGAGAATTAACTTTCGTAGTGATAAGACGTTCCCAGCAGACGGCTGTGGTGACTTTTGTTTTCAGATAACGACGTAGTACAAAGGAGTAATTTCTGTTATGAAGATACAACCGTGTTTGTTTAATTCAAATTGTTTTATGTTTAATATACCGTTTCGCCAAATACAGTTGTTCGTCTAATGTGAATAGTTATTTTTTTAGTCGTGTAATGATTTAGAAATTGATGACAACCCCTAAAACCTCTAGACAATCAACTATTATTATACACACACACACACACATATATATATATATATATATATATATATATATATATATATATATATATATATATATATATATATAAATAAGAATAAGATGAAAGAGAAAACCAGTAATAGCTCTAAAGCTACTTGAAGCCAGGAACATCCAACATGTAAAGAAAAGTATGAATAAGGTTTTTGACAGCATTTCTTCATCAGCGGTGTCAATACTGTCTAAAAACCAATGGATTGTTTCTGATGAGTATGATCTA
>OU015491.1:225396712-225406712 GCA_907164885.2 Dolomedes plantarius
CGGTTCATTATTGTAGGGTAGTGTATATATACCGGGTGGCCATAATTAAACTGACAGTGCTCACAGTGTTCTGTAGCGCGATCTATTTGCGAGAATGACGCCACATTTTGTAGGAAGATTAAACAAGACGGGGGACGAAGGATTCCGCGAAAAAATAAATTAGTTCCAAAACTCACCTCTAGGGGAATATTTGGTGCTGTGTAATAGAAAATAGAGTGTTTGGCGCTGTGTAATAGAAAATAGGGAATTTCTGTGACTGCATGTGGTGATTTGTCATCCCAAATTCGGCAGTTCTGGGTATTCACAGTTCCATGCAGGTAAAAGTGGGCCTCGTCTCCCCATAAGATTTTCCACTGCCAAGCATCATCCACCTCCATTCTGGCAAGGAAGGTGAGAGCAAAAGTCAATCGCTTATCATGGTCGGGGTACAGTAACTCCTGTACACGGCTGATCTTGTACGGATAGAAGTTGATAATATTTCGTAAGATTTTCCATACCGTACTGTAAGGCATATCCATATTCCGAGCTAATCCACGAGCGCTAGAGGTGGCAGCAATATTGTCTGGTCCTCTGTCGACAATCGCCGTGGCAACTGCTTCGATTGTATCCTGTGGTACAGGTTTTCGTCCTCTGCCTGACTGAACCTTCAGAGATCCTGTTTTCTCAAACGTCGCAACCATTGCTTTTAGCCCATTAACTGACACAGAACCGTTACCTTTACGCATTTTTTGTGCGTTCTAAAAGCACGAAGAGCGGCTGACGCGTTGCACTGGTTGAGGCAAAAGAATTTGACCAGTAACGCACGCTCGACTAAAGAAGGAGACATTGCACATAAACTTTCAATCCGATTGATTCGAAACGTAACACATTGCCTTTTAAAACCCAAGCAGCTGGCACTGTGCCAATGGATGTAACGTGAAATTTGAATAAAGAACTTCTTCTGCTCAGCGTACGTGATATTGCAGATCACGAGACTTTATCGGTGTTTATGTAGATTTTACGCTTTTTTAAAAGTGTTGCCATATTGCACTTTAACTAAATAAGAAAATGTGCATAATAAAAGGTAATTTTATTCCGTATTAATTTGCATTTGTTAACACTCTATTTTCTATTACACAGCGCCAAATATTCCCCTAGCGGTGACTTTCGGAACTAATTTTTTTTTTTCGCGGAATCCTTCGTCCCCCGTCTTGTTTAATCTTCCTACAAAATGTGGCGTCATTCTCGCAAATAGATCGCGCTACAGAACACTGTGAGCACTGTCAGTTTAATTATGGCCACCCGGTATATATATATATATATATATATATATATATATATATATATATATATATATATATACACTCATGGACAAAAAAATTAGCGCACCAAGAAGTAGTCGTCAAAATGAAACGAAATTTTACATACGTAATGACTACTTTGATATAAGTAAATGATAAGAAAATCAAAGAAAAAGGATAATTTATTTCAGAGAAAAAGGCAAAAGAACGGAAGAGTTAATACTCCGTTTGACCCCCTCTAGCGCGAATACACGATGCGATACGATCGGGCATTGAGTCATACAAGTTCTGTATGATGTCTTGTGACATTTCGTTCCATATTTGCTGTAACCTTGCCTCTAGTTCGTTCAAACTCGTGGGATGCCCAACTCGTCGTCCCAAATTATCCCAGATATGCTCGATTGGAGACAAATCTAGGGATCGGGCAGGCCAAGGAAGGGTAGTAACAGTGCGGAGACAGTCTTGTGACACACTTGCCGTATGAGGCCGAGCATTGTCTTGTTGAAAAATGGCTCCTGGGAGCCGTTGCATGAGTGGCAACACATGTGTTGCAGGATTTCATGAACATACCGCTGGGCTGTCATGGTGCCATGGAACAATACTAGGGGTGACCGTGTATTGTAGGCAATGGCACCCCATACCATCACACCAGCTGTGGGAGCGATGTGTCGCTGTACAGCAAAGGCAGGATTGAAGCGTTCACCACGGGCTCTCCACACACGAACACGATTGTCATCACTGCCGAGATTGAATCTGGAGTCGTCGCTAAAGACGACCTGGTTCCATTCCGCTGCAGTCCAGTTTCCTCGTGCGCGGCAAAACTCCAAACGGAGGCGTCGATGGGTGGGCGTGAAGGGCAGCACACGTAATGGGCGCCGCGATACCAACTGTCCTTCAGCCAGGCGCCTTCGTATGGTTCGAGAAGACACAGAGGCCCCTAGTGAAAGTGCTACCTGTGCCTGGATGGCTGCCGATGAAGCGGTTGGCTGTAAGCGTGCATTTCTTACGATGTGGCGGTCTTCTCGACGACTGGTCTGTCGACGGCGTCCTGAGCCTGGTCTTCTTGTACATGACATCTCTCGGGTCCACTGGTCCCAACACCTCCTCACAACACAATCAGAGCGGCCTAATTGACGAGCTACTCGCCTAGCTGACCACCCAGCTTCCATCATCCCGACGATTCTCCCCCTCTCAAACTGCGACAACTGTTTATATTGTCTTCGAACACGGCGTAATGGCATGTCTATCTCAGCTCTTCCTTTGTAAATGATTCAGCACACTCAAACAAGCTTTGGTTACCTGTTTTATCCACAGGTAAACAAATGTTCCACAGGTAACCAAACCACAGGCAACCTGTTTTATCCACAGGGCGTTGAACATCGTACTCCACAGAGTACGATGTTCAACGCCCTCTACCGGCTATACGCAATGCTCAATCACGCTGCATTTCTAATCATTTGCATATCTCCCCGACATGTACCTTCATTGCAAGTTTCGTTACGATCCCGCAATTATTTCTTGGTGCGCTAATTTTTTTGTCCATGAGTGTATATATATATATATATATATATATATATATATATATATATATATATATATATGTGTGTGTGTGTGTGTGTGTATATATATAGATATATATATATATATGTATATATATATATATATATATATATATATATATATATATATATATATATATATATATATATATATATATATATATGTATGTATGTATGTATGTATGTATGTATGTATATATATATATATATGTATATATATATGTGTATGTGTGTGTGTGTGTGTGTAGAGATGCTCCTGACAAATGCCATTCGATATTTGTCTCGTATCCCGCCATTCTTTCGAAATGAAATAACGAGACTTTTGTGAAAGCACCCACTCAGCGCTTTTGTCAAAGCCGTCTCGTCCCTCCCACGGGGAATGAAACAAAACGGAACAAAAAGGAATCTCGGACGCGAAAACCTATTCTCGAGTTTTTGTTTGCGCCCCCTCTATCATTCCGGCCATTGTTAGGTCCAGTGGAAGGAGGGCGCAGGGGAGGGAGAACCGTCCTCTCCGGATCACTTCACCATGGACGGGAAGAACTGGAGATGACAGAGGTGGGAGGCAACGCACCTCGAAGAAGATCCTGGATAAAAACATCGAAAGGATTTAATACACTCGCATATATGTATAGGACTTTCATTAGATTGGCTTCAAACTTTCAACCTAATTTTACAATTTTTTACACCATTTTTAGGGCAGGTAAAATATGTACCCATTCGAGGACCAGTGTGACGAACTACGGTGCTTCTATGCGCTTCACATTCTCTAAAACCATGGGAAATATATATATATATATATATATAGATAGATAGATAGATAGATAGATAGATAGATATATACATAATACATATATATGTATGGCTATATATATATGTATATATACATATATACATAAATATATATACATATGTATGGAGATATATATATATATATATATATATATATATATATATACATATCTAATATATAAAAATGAAAATTTGTCTGTCTATAATTGTATAGAAATCCACAGTTTAGGAGCAGCGATCGTGAAATTTTACATACAGTTGTTTTTAATAACAGCCGAAGGACTTAAGAACTTCCAAAATCGAAATTAATTACCATTAATTTTTAATTAATAAAAACCAACAATTTTTTAAACTAAATGTAAGCTGTTACTCTTTGTGGAATCACCCCTCTGAATATGGCGTCCACGTTAGGGTTAGCTGGCAAACAGCGAGTGAAAAGATAAAAATAAATAAAATCAAAAAGTTTCAAGTCATATATTAAACCAGAATAATAAATGAAAATAATAATCTTTCAAGTCAGATTTTATACTCTAAAATAAATCGGATCCAACGGCATACTGACACTCTCACACGCGATGAAAAATTCGAATCAACCACGCTAAGTGTCACGAGATCTTTTTTAATCGCTACTGCAATCCTCCTCTCTTATGTCTTAGTGTCTATTGAAGAGTTAAAGACTAAGCTTCTATCCAGCTAATTTATTTCTGACTTGAAACTCCTCTTACTCCATAAATACATGTATATTCATCAACCCATAGCAATTTTCCAGCAACCTTAATACGAATATTTTTCTATTTACTCAATAAAGCAGTCATCGTGGCGCATTCGGTAATGTCATCGTGGCGCATTCGGTAAAATCATTCATTTACTGCGCTCCGCGACCTGGGTTCGAATACGGGCCGTACAAATTTTGCTAAACCTGTATTTTCAGCTTTTTTATGGAGGCTTTTTTATTTCATTTTTTAAATTATTATTATCATTTTTTTTATTTATTATTTTTTTTATTATTTTTATTTTATTTTATTATTTTTAAAAATTATTATTTTTATTTTATTTTATTTTTCATATTATTAATGTGTATAACATTTCGTATACTTTTTTTTCTATATTATTTATACTGTGTTTAGTTTTTTAATGGATTTTGGTAGGTTTATTATAAATTTATATATTTTATGTTTCACTTTTCAGGATTTTTTGCTCCAATGATAAAGGCTAAATCTTTTCTATGTTATTTATACTGTGTTTAGTTTTTAAATTGATTTTGGTTAACAAACATTCGACAATTTGACATTTTTACTTTTCAGCTTTACTTTTCAAAATTCTTTACTTTTCTAAAGACATTTTTCCTTCTCAGCTTTTAGTGGTTTATTATAAATGTATATATTTTATGTTTTACTTTTCAGGGTTTTTTCTGCCCCAATGATGAAACGCTAAATCTAGCTGAATTCTGAAGAAATTATTGTAAATTTATGGTTTTTTTATGTTGGGTTTTCTTTTTATTCATGCGTATAACATTTCACATGCTTTTTATTCTATGTTATTTATACTGTGTTTAGTTTTAAAATTGATTTTGGTTAACAAACATTCTTAAAATCCCGGGTAACGCCGGATAAATTATCACCTGTGTAGGTTGATAATTTATAAATTTTAAATCTCTTACCACGTAAATATTTACAGATCCACAAGAACTTTCCAATATTTTTAATTAATAAATAACCAACAACTTTTGAAGGATGCGACTCTCGATTCACAGACGTTCAGTAGATGGCGCCACTATTTTAAACTTTTAGCATTCCAACCATGAAGCTACAGATGCTTCGTGATTCCAACCCATCTGAAAACCAACACTACGCTACGTAATACATTCAAATTAAATACAACGTCAATGTATGCAATAAATGGCTATATAAATAATAAATACGCTGATCAATGTATACAAATGATATAAGAAAACAAAAAAATATATTTTTTTAAAAATCGTAAGGGATATTTTTATAGACAAAATAATGTAGAAGAAAATATTCAAATTAAATCTAATAGGACATACTAAAGAATATACACTCATGGACAAAAAAATTAGCGCACCAAGAAATAATTGCGGGATCGTAACGAAACTTCCTATGAAGGTACATGTCGGGTAGATATGCAAATGATTAGAAATGCAGCGTGATTGCGCATTACGTATAACCGGTAGAGGGCGTTGAACATCGTACTCTGTGGAGTATAAAACAGGTAACCAAAGCTTGTTTGAGTTTGCTGAATCATTTACAAAGGAAGAGCTGAAATAGACATGCCATTACGCCGTGATCGAAGACAATATAAGCAGTTGTCGCAGTTTGAGAGGGGGAGAATCGTCGGGATGATGGAAGCTGGGTGGTCAGCTAGGCGAGTAGCTCGTCAATTAGGCCGCTCTGATTTAGTTGTGAGGAGGTGTTGGGACCAGTGGACCCGAGAGATGTCATGTACAAGAAGACCAGGCTCAGGACGCCCTCGACAGACCAGTCGTCGAGAAGACCGCCACATCGTAAGAAATGCACGCTTACAGCCAACCGCTTCATCGGCCGCCATCCAGGCACAGGTAGCACCTTCACTAGGGGCCTCTGTGTCTTCTCGAACCATACGAAGGCGCCTGGCTGAAGGACAGTTGGTATCGCGGCGCCCATTACATGTGCTGCCCTTGACGCCCACCCATCGACGCCTCCGTTTGGAGTTTTGCCGCGCACGAGGAAACTGGACTGCAGCGGAATGGAACCAGGTCGTCTTTAGCGACGAATCCAGATTCAATCTCGGCAGTGATGACAATCGTGTTCGTGTGTGGAGAGCCCGTGGTGAACGCTTCAATCCTGCCTTTGCTGTACAGCGACACATCGCTCCCACAGCTGGTGTGATGGTATGGGGTGCCATTGCCTACAATACACGGTCACCCCTAGTATTGTTCCGTGGCACCATGACAGCCCAGCGGTATGTTCATGAAATCCTGCAACCACATGTGTTGCCACTCATGCAACGGCTCCCAGGAGCCATTTTTCAACAAGACAATGCTCGGCCTCATACGGAAAGGGTGTCACAAGACTGTCTCCGCACTGTTACTACCCTTCCTTGGCCTTCCCGATCCCCAGATTTGTCTCCAATAGAGCATATCTGGGATCATTTGGGACGACGAGTTGGGCATCCCACGAGTTTGAACGAACTAGAGGCAAGGTTACAGCAAATATGGAACGAAATATCTCAAGACATCATACAGAACTTGTATGACTCAATGCCCGATCGTATCGCATCGTGCATTCGCGCTAGAGGGGTCCAACGGAGTATTAACTCTTCCGTTCTTTTGCCTTTTTTTCTGAAATAAATTATCCTTTTTCTTTGATTTTCTTATCATTTACTTATATCAAAGTAGTCATTACGTATGTAAAATTTCGTTTAATTTTGACGACTCCTTCTTGGTGCGCTAATTTTTTTGTCCATGAGTGTAGTACAGTTTGGGGAACATATCTTTTACTGTATTTTAATATTTATTTTGGATAATGTCCAATCGTCTGCCGCATTAGCAAGAAAAAAAAATTGTCTATTTCGTTGTTACGTGACGATAAATTTATTTAAAGTACCAGAAAAAGAAATCACATGATCAGCGTTTAATAATTTAAATTGTAAAAATTAATCTTTAAAAATTCACCAAAAATTTGAAAATGGAGGTAAAGATTCGAAAAAAATTTCAATTTAAAGGAATTTTTATGATCTTTTTCGTGATATAAATTTTACAACCCTCAAATTATTATTTTAAATGCAAGCTTGAAAAAAGTTACAAAAACAGCTTAAATTTTAATTTAAAAAAATCTATTAAGAAATTTTCAAAAATATTTCTTAGTGTACCCCTACATTATAAGAAGAATAGCCATGCAAAATTTCAGTCCTTAGGTTCAGCGGTGTGGTCTGTACTTTGTATGTCAGTCAGTCAATCATTTTGTCAGTCAGTTAATTTTCTGTTTTATATATATAGATTTTTATTACTATCTTTATATCGTAACGTTAACTTAATGCGCACGCATTATTTTCGTATGCTTTTTTTATTATCTTTATAATAGTGTAATTTTCATATGATTTTAAACAACAATCGTTTTTAACTGGCATTCAATTGGCTGTTAAAACTTTATATTTACACCCTATTTAAAAGAAGTAGGGTGTAAATTGTAGGGTAGAAAGTTGGTAAAATCAAAATTTTGTGCAATGTATTTAATTTCTCGATTAAAAGTAGTTTTTTTCTAAAAATTAATTTATTTCGCTTGGAAAGCTAAATATTTTATGCACGCGGTTTATATTATTATTACTATCTTTATATCGTAACGTTAACTTCATGCGCGAGCAGTATTTTCTTATGCTTTTTTTATTATTATCTTTATAATAGCTTTATTTTCATACGGTTTTAAACAACTATCGTTTTTAGTCATATTATGTTGGTTTTTTATTAATTAAAAATTAAGGGTAATTAATTTCGATTCCGGAAGTTCATATTATCTTTATTTTCATATGCTTTTTCATTTACGAATTATTCAAATGTTGGTTAAAAAACTTTTGCGTAATTTATACACTTGTGTGTGTTTAATTATTGAAATTAATAAATTTATATTTCTGGAGAGGATGTTTCAGTTTTTAGTGGTACTATGATGAAAGGCTGAATGTACCAAAATTCTGAGGAGTTTATTATGGAGAGAAAAGGAATTTAACATGTAGAGGATGTTTATAGGAGTTAAATGTGGAGAGGAGTTGAATGGTTTGCAGCCCTCAATCAAACACTTAATTTTTTAAGAGGCAACGCTGCAGTCATATCATGGTTCTATTGGAAATTTTTGCTGAACCTGTAATTGCAGCTTCTTATTTTTTTGCCGCAATGATGAAAGGCTAATTCTAGCTGAATTCTGAGGAGTTTATTATAAATTTATATATTTATAGATTTCACGAGGTTTTTTTTTCTATGTTATTTATACTGTGCTTAGTTTTAAATTAATTTTGGTTAACAAACATTAGAGAATTTGACATTTTTACTTTTCAGATTTTAGTACTACAATGATGAAAGGCTGAAATTCTGAGACGTGTATAACATTTCACATATATTTTTTTATGTTATTTATACTGTGTTAATTTTTAAATTGATTTTGGATAACAAACATTCTTAAAATCCCGGGCATCGCCGGGTACTATACGGCCCATAAAGTAACCGGGCAATTTTTTATAAATAAGAAAAATATTACTCACGTTCAAATAAATGTATCTTCTTCAAAATAATCACCAAAGGAGTCTATACGATTTTTCCAACGTTTCTTCAAGTCATCGAAACACCGTTTATAGGCGTTGGAACTAACCGTTCGCAAAATTCGCGTAACATTTGATTATCCGAGACGTTTTCAAATCTCTATCCTTTCATGGCCATCTTAAACTTCAGAAATGGGAAAAAATCACCTGGCGATAAGTCGAGAGAATGTGGTGGGTGATTTATCACTGTAATTGAATGCTTAGCAAGATATTGTTGTACAGAAATTTCTGTATGGAGCCTAGTATTATCGTGTAAAAGAAACCATTGCCCAGAATCAAACTGTTCCTTCCTAACTCGCCTTATCCTGATTCTTAATCGAAAAAGCACCTCCTTGTAAAAATACTGATTAATTGTTTGATTTTCAGGAATAAATTCGTGGTGAATCCTTTGTAATAAAAAAATGCAATCAGCATCACCTTAGTCTTTGATTTAGAGTACAAATTTTCTGCACATTTTCCTCATTCTTTGAAGTTGAAGGGCGCCCTGTCTTTGGTTCATCTTCAATGCTTTCTCGCCCACATTTAAATCGGTTGTACCACTCATACACTTGCGCTCTTGATAACGATGCATCACTATATACTGTTCGAATCATCTCTAAAGTTTCGGTAGCAAATTTACCTAATTTGTAACAAAATATAATGTTACAACGTTCCATTTCGATGCAAAGTTTTTTGTACAATGCCTTCTCAGTAAATGAAAATTACTATGGCGTTTTGATATGCAAATTACTAAATAACCAGTTTAAACTGGCTTTAACAAGAGTTGAGATGTTACTCTTTCTAGCCAGGTGATTATTCTTTCACTTTTTTATTTTATTGTTTGATCTTTTAATTTGTCCAGTTACTTTATGGGCGCACCTTGTATATATATATATATATATATATATATATATACAGTGATACCTCCCTTAACGGACACTCCCGAATAGCGGACACCTCTAATTAACGGACATTTTTACGAGTACCAGTCCTTTTATATAGGACAATCCATGTTATTCCCTCTGGATAGCGGACACTCCGAATAGCGGACAAGTATTTTTGAAAAACTTTCAATTATTTTGG
>OU015491.1:225411712-225619212 GCA_907164885.2 Dolomedes plantarius
CAAAAACCAGAGAGAACGGATAGTGGCGGTTCAATGCATTTCCAAACTCTAAGTACGCAGTTCGACACTCACCCCAACACAAAGAAAGTTTAGTTTCGATTGTCCACGTGATGATTTGGGATGCAATATGCCCCGACAGCTAGGAGCCAAACAGAAAATCGAGGTAAGTTATATAAGGGGAAAGACAATTTTAGAAGTATAGAATCCATGGAATAGAATCAAAACTGGTGCGCTACAGAAATTCCTGATGTGAGTTTCGTTGCCTGTTCCCGACGAGGGTGTTCGTGTACCGTAGAGTGTTGTCTGCGTCATGGACTTCAGTTAACTTATCGGGGAGTATGTTTGGAAGCGGAACATATTTTTGCAGAGGTCTTCCCTCTTCCCGTCCCAATAAGGACGAGATTGAGAGGGTGCCATGCCGAGAATAATGCCGAAGTAGGTTCTAACGATGACTGACCCATCTCTCGCTGCACAAAGCTATTGGGTCGTGCACAACTGATAATTTATAAGAATAACAATAACAATTATTATTATTAAAAATAATTAATTATAAAAAGATTAATAATAATATTTTGTAATACTACTCATAAAAATATTTCGGCCACCATGTTTGTATCTCAGTCTCGCATAAACGGCCATCCTCTCACCCTCTCGTAAAAGAAATAAAAAGGATTTGGATATATATATATATATATATATATATATATATATATATATATATATATATATATATATATATATATATATATATATATATATACTTATTTATTTATTTTTACATTTATATATATATATATATATATATATATATATATATATATATACTTATTTATTTTATATATATCCATTAGAGTCCTTAAAATCTATTTCGTACAGTTCGAGGATCCATGGATGTGCATAATCCTCTTATCGTGGAACACACAAAAAAAAAATCGTTCCAAAACGTGTTCCAAAAGGTCCTTCGAACGTTTCCCGTTCTTGATCCGCTGCCAAAATTCCGGGATCCGCGGGGCGGGAGAGAATATGTTTATGGGGCACGCGATAAGGGGCAGGTCAGCGGGATGCAGAATCGTTCGCAGAGAGAGGGAGTCAGTAATGAGCTTCTGGAGGAAGTTGCCTGTTCCTTCTTAGATTCGATGCCCCGTGCCAGAACCTTGAAGTGATCAGACATTCCGATTGAATCAGTACAGTACTGATCGTGTTCCCATTTCAATCATGTACTGAATTTTATAGACGAAATACGAACTATAAATAGCTACTCGCTTGAATTCCTAGAATTTAAACTCCCCCACCCATTTTTTTTTTACCTCGAGGTGGATACATCTATGGACAGTCAACAGGTGACACAGAAATTTTACGCGATGAAAGAAATGATGACCCGGCATCCATAGATGAAATAAATGCAGACTTTAACAGAACGTTTCGTTTGAACTCCTGTTTCGAGTACAGTAAGTCCTCGACTTACGCGATTAATTCGTTCCAGAACGTCCCGCGTAAGTCGAAATTTACCCTCCTCGACGTCATCACCGCGTTTGTGCTCTAGATTTTTTTAAATATTTAACGCTTTCGCTTATATCAGCACAAGACTTATCGGAATGCGTTTGCGGTGGAGATTTTAAATACAAAGTTATTAGTAATTTCTCTGTTGTTTCAACTAAAACAGCCCTTTTCTTCGAAATTACCAACGTATTAAGGCGACAATAGACCATGAAAATATTTTTTTATTTATCATTAAAATTTTAAGGTGTTTTAAAATAGTATAATGAATTTCAACCAATTGCTATGAAATTTTGTATACTTATACAGTGTTGTTTAGAGATGAAAATGCTAAATTTAAAAAAAAAATCAGAATGTAATTAATTAAGATATTAATTAAAATCAGTTTGTTAATTACTCTATTTAAAAATACATCCCTTTTTGTCTCAGATGTCTAATTTTCTTTCTTAAGCTAGCTTTGTATAGTTATAATAAAAGTTAGTAGCAATATTTGATTTACAGTCATATTTATAAAAACTAGAAAAGAAATCGATAAAAATAGGTTATTTTATGCAAAATTTTATCAAAAAATTTTTTTTGATTGTAAAAATTTTAAGGTGTTTTAAAATAGTATAATGAAATGATTACTAAGTTTTATTCTAACATGTATAAATAATGATTTTATGAAATTTTATGAAAATTCAAGAAAAATTATGACGCATGGAACCTTTTGAACTTACCGAAACGACATGAAAACTTGTTTTGAGAAAATAGCATTTAAAGTTTTAATTTAACGTAACATATCCATTGTTTACGTTTGAAAAAATTCGTATAACTCGGTTAATAATGATCGGATCGACATACTTTTTTTTTTAATTTAAAGCTGATAAGTTGCAGAATCATTTTCTGAAAGAAAAAAAATCGTTTTGGGGACACATTTTTGTCAATCTGAAGGTCCATTGTCGCCTTAAAATTGAAAATCACAACCGCCTGTCTACGAATCCGCATAACTCGACCACTTACTGTACCTGCCTACATTTTCAGTGACTCTCTTTCGGGCTGATTTGGGGACCCGCGAGATGTCTGGACCCCATTTCTCTTCCTGTCCAAATGAATGATCGTAAAGTGGAGACCTTCTCCCTCATCGAAAGAACTCCAGGAGTGCGCCGGGGACGTCATTGTTCAGCCATGTCTCGCGAAACAATCCGATATTTCCTTTACCCCTCGACAAGCCGACATTGCGTTCGACTTCTACACCATGTCGCACTCTCGGAGAGCTTCTAGGAAATGCTCGCGGAAGATATGATTGATTTCCACCATTTCCTCTGTGATTTTGTACAGGAAAATCACCACCTACACTTTTAAGGCTATCGATATTTTTGGCCGTCCCTTAGTTACAGTCATTGTTATTTCTGCGAAACTCGTTTTTAAATAGGAGTATTTTTACCATGTTTTTTTATAAACTTGCTTTCTTGTTTGTGTGTTTGTGTGTTTGTCCAGTACAAATCTTGCAATCGTAACTAACTTCCCGACTAGCTAGACATTTGAAACTTTTAGAATAGCTCAGAACACGATGACAATGCATTTTTTAATACTTTTAGCCATCTTTAAGCAGATTTTTACCATGTTTTTTTTAATTTTCAGTTAATTTTGTTTTGTAGACTGGTGCAGCCATCTATCGACCGGGACGGGAACGAAAAGTTAAACGCAAGTCAACTTCCAATGAACTTCATCGTCTTTCAAGTTGACGGGATAAGTCATCAAAAAAATTTTAAAAAGTATTTATTAATACATAGATTTGTCAAGTTTATATGATTCAACAGAAAATTTAAAAATATGGTACATAAAAAGTTCTTTTTATCTTGCAATTATTCAGTATCGTCCCGAAATGTCTTCGAATGCATTCCCGTCCATGGCTACCGGGTCTCTCCACATTTCGTTCAGCCATTTCTCTAAATAAAAAGTTTTGAAAGGATTCTTTCAATTGTGCAACGGGACTCCTGTTCTGTCATTACATGACAAAGTTTTATCGTCCACAATAAGTTCTACAGAAGTTTAAAAAATCTCCGAACTGGCATGGATGGCTCAAAAATGTTAATTTTTTTTTTTTTAAATGCGGTAAAGTAAAACATTCCACATCCTCATGAATTTTCCATGATTTAAAATTCCGATGAGCGAACGGTGCGTCGCGAGTGGCGTTTGACAACCCGCGGGACCCAAGAAAATCATGGTGTAGGGAACGTCGACGACTATTCGTTGACGAACGACCCCCATCCATAACAATTCTCAATGGAAGGGTTCTCGATGGGATTACTCGTGGATTGGGAAATTTCCCGATTTTTCATTTCTTGGGGAAGAATTTTCTTTTCTTTACAAAACTTCTCTGTGAAAGCATCGAGAGAGAAAGCTGAAATTTTTTTCTGACTACTTATCCATCGCTACCTCGAATTTGCGTCTCCTGTGAGTCAAGAGTTCACGGGATCCAAATGACCGACCATGGACGGTTGCCAGCGACCCTGGGTGCAACGAAAACAGCCAAACAAAGAGACAATTTTTACTCCCACGGCACACATCAGCTCGCAGGTCACTTCTGCTAGACTCGGAATACACATTTCGAAGACAAAGAATGTCGCTCGCGGGGAACACAGACATTAACATTGCCCCTATACCCCTTTCTTCGCCGTCCAGTTTCGCCGTATTATTCTTCATCGAACCTCGCGATTTACCCTCAAACCGGCCCTCCGGTCTTTATGACCGGCAGCGGTGGAACTAAGGGGTGGGGCAGGAGTGGGGAGAGGCGTGAACGCTTGGCTGTCTTTGACATCCTCTGTCAGTTCCTGGACATCAGGGAGAGCACATCAGGGTTTCACAAATGCTCGCCATTTGCCAATAAGTTGCAATTTTGTAAAAGTATGGCGGTCAAAATGACCGGTAGGACTGTTATTGCCACCGAGTAACAACAGGCCTACCGGTCCTGATAGGGATTTCAGTGTTCTGTGTGATTTTTAAAGTATCCTGTGAAGCCTTGACATCACTCTTATCTACCTCAATCACTGGCAGACTAATTTTTCGAGCAATTATGTCTGAGAAACATTGTGCAATTCTTTCAAGAGCCCTACGATTTCATGATGTAGATACCAAAAATAAATTAAATAAATTGAATAACTAAGTATAGATGATTTTTTCCCTCACTATTCATCACTAATATAAATCAAACAACCCTGTGCACAATATCAACATGCAGTTCCATCGTAATAACGCAAAAAATAACAGCATTTTAGGCTTGGGGGTCAATTTGACCGATAGTCCTGATAGTAGCAACAAATTCATGGGCCGGTTTGAGGGTTAAAACACCCCACCATTCTGCTTTCCACTTCCCCGGCTGTCATGAAGAGGATGGTAAAAACATAATCCCTGTTTAAAAAATATTCCCAATGCGGCAGGCAACGTGTCCTGACTCTACACACGCTATTGTGTCACTGGAACACTGTAGTGGAACCTATACGAGGGGAGAGAGCGTGCCTCCCAAGGGATTCGAACCATGCCGTGGAATTTCGAAAACCATCGTTCGATGTCAGTTAACATGGGGAAGCTAAACGAAACCGAGAAGGATGAATGAAAAATGGAACGGAAGACGTTCCTTTGGAAGTCTCTCAAACTCTGCCAAGACATATTGAGTATTCCTGTTCGTCAAAGGGAGAGAGGACTCATTCTAGACCGTGGTGAGCGACCTTATGGCCACTCAAGAGAATTTTGCTGGTGCTCGGAAGATTTTGTCTACAAAGTCAAACTGGAAGAATCTCGAGATGCAGTCGGGAAGTTGCGTACGTAGAAACAAAATGTTGCCGATCTTTGAAATGACCTCGAAACAGATGAAATCGAACGGAGGTCCCAAGAATGCCAAAGTGATTGTCAAATCTTCATTGGCTTCTAAATAAAACACTATCGACGGCTTTATCGAAAGTCCTTCGCTCCACGGAACCTCATTTCAGATGCGTCAAGTGCGACAAGAATGTGGGACTCAGTAGGAAATGGGTGACATCCCAAGTCCCATCCATGAATGTTTATTTTATAAAACATGTGTTTAAATTTCACTCCGTTAAGTTTAAATGGATCAGAATTCATAAACAACCATTGTCTTCTTTGTTGTCAATAAACGAGCTGGCACGTTAAAATCTGGGGGAATATTCATTTTAAATTTTCTGAGAACGTGCACAAACAGAAGCTCGCAACCCCACCGCTTGGTAGAACGAGGCGGAAACAGTGGCGCACCCGGGGGGGGCAAGGGTCCCTGCCCCCCCCCCAAAGAAATAGAAATTGTATTATGAATATTGATTTTGCATTATAAATATTTTTATCCGTTCATCTCGCCCCCCCCCCCCCAAGAAAAAATCCTGGGTACGCCACTGGGCGGAAATGACGTCCACTTCGGCATGCAGAGCGAAAACGACGCCAAACAAACTTCCCGAGGATGAGTAAATGTGTCGGCAGAATGGATGTACATTCTTAAAAAAAATAACTGGAAGGAGAAGCACCCCGCTGCCCCATCCCTCCCTATTTAAACGAATAATCTCCTAAGCCCTCGAATGGCCATCCTCACGTGACCTCCAGATGAACAGAGCGAGCGTTTCCCCTTCTCGGGACTCCCTTGGAGCGTGTGACACTGCGTCACGCAGGCACACTCCGGCACAGTCCACTCGCCGCAGGGAACGCCCCCCGTGCGATGGGGTCGGTAAGGGTTTGTGAAAAGCGGAAAGACATCGCTTATGGAATGGAGTGCTCTGAAATCATGAACGCAGCTGGAATTGGACGAAAATAAAAGGGTGCCCTCTCCCTAAACGCAACGTTTTCCAAAGGGAAAAATAGTTTAATAAATCATCACTCTGCGAGAGCAATCTTCGATTTCTCTTTCGGGGTGATTCGAGACAGCAGGGTGGACTCTCACGAAACGGAGCAAAACTTTTCGGCAATCTTTGGCCGAGCGGAGAAGGGGGGTGCAGCAAAGCCCCATTTACGAGCGAACAAAGTGCGCCATAATCCTTTTTTTAATGAACTTTCCCTTTCTATAATGAACAAAGGAACTTAAATAAGCCATGCTACTCACCTCCCCCTCCCACCCACCCCTTTTTTCACTGCGAGGCGTAAATGAGTGTGAAAAAAAAAGATGGTTTGTTCGAGAAAAATATAATTAGCGAACGCGCTGGGGAGAATTAGGAGATTAAAGGAGGGACTTCGAAAGAACAATAAGAGGAGAGATTTCGATATTCAGATATTCATTTTCCAAAAAAAATCAGGGAATTTTTTTTTTTTCAAAAATGCGAAGGGATGAGGGAAAAAAGAAATGAACTTTTATGTTTTCGAAAGCTATTTGGCCAACTTTAATGTCAAAAATCACTTTCATTTACCATTCACTCTTCTACTCGTTCTTGACCTCGATTCCCTTTCAAATAATCCTGTTTGATCGCAGAGGCCGTGAATTTTATGAGTACGATTCTCTTAATCGCATAGGACATTTTAATGAATCCCATATCGAAGCCAATAAATTCCCGAGATAACCTATCGGTAAAGCCCCCACAGTGTGTGAGTCCTGCAAGATTGGCGAGCGAGAGGATCCTTCCGGCCAATTACTAAGTTTGAATTCCAATCCGGTTCAAAATAAAACAGAGGCTTGTCGATGGTCGGGATGCTGCCGAATATCGGACAGGGGTAACGACAAAAGGGCGGAAAATGGAACAGGGAGTACTTAAGAGTTATATGTAGATTGAAGAAATAAATGGAACTCGAAGGGACTCATACGCTAATGATTACGTATATAATTTATAAATCCTGTATCAAGACTGTCATGTTACAAATGTCAGTAATACTACACAGACGCTTATCTATATATATAAAACAGTTCCGTAACTGACTGACTCACTGACTGACATACAACGCACAGACCAAACCGCTGGACCTAAAGGGCTGAAATTTTGCTTGGTGATTCATCTTATAGTGTAGGGGTGCACTAAGAAAGATTTTCGAAAAATTCTTCTTAGATTTTTTTAAATTAAATTTTAAGCTGCTTTAGTAACTTTTTTAAGTTTGCATTTAAAATAATAATTTGAGGGTTATAAAATTTATATCACGAGAAAGATCCTAAAAATTCCTTTAAAATGAAGTCTTTTTCGAATCTTTAACTTCATTTCCTGATGTTTGGTGAATTTTTAAAGATTCATTTTCAGAATTAAATTTATTAAATTCTGGTCACATGATATCTTTTTCTGGTACTTTAAATAAATTTATCGTCAAGTGATAACAACGAAATAGACAAAAAAAAATTCTTGCTAATACGGCAGACGATTGGACATTATCCAAAAAAATATTAAAATACAGTAAAAGATATGTTCCCTAAACTGTACTATATTAACTGCACTATATTCTTCAGTATGTCCTATTAGATTTAATTTGAATATTTTCTTCTACATTATTTTGTCTTTAAAAATATCTCTTACGATTTTTTTTATAAATATATATATATATATATATATATATATATATATATATATATATATATATATATATATATATATATATATATTAATTACATCAATTGTATACATTGATCGTCGTATTTATTATAAAAATATATATTTATTTTTTTTGGCATTAATTGCATACATTGACTATTGTATTTAATTTGAATGTACTCCGTAGCGAAGTTTTCAGCTAGTATATATACAGTCGAACCTCCATATATCGAAGTAGCAAATTGCGGGAAAAAAATTCGATATATAGAAATTTCGATATATAGAATTGAGCTTAGTCTTATCATAATTCTCCTAAAAAAAAATTAAAGCCAATTTTCGTATACGAAACTCCATTTCTAATTTATTTGCGAATCCCATTAAATGAAAGTTAATAACTAAAAAATGAATTAATATGAAATATTTATTGATTACTACACATCTTTAAAAAAACAATAATGCAGACAGTGGTTACAATGATCACAGTTACATTCTTTAAAAAAAACTACGAATATCTTGCTGAACAGTTAGTTTTGCGGAAAGTTCAAAGAAATGTTCGTATTTATTCAGTCCACTAAAAACTTCATCACGGACATTTTCCGCGAATTGGAAGTCCACGGCGCATTGTTTCAAATGCCCAAAATTGGGAGATTTTATTCTAAAGTGGAATAAAATCTTCCAATTTGTCTTGAAAAAAATTTCGATATATAGAGATTTTTTCGATATATAGAAACAATTTTTCTATGTAATGAACATGGAGATTTGCTAAGAGTTCGATATATAGAAAATTTCGATATAGGGAAGTTCGGTATATGGAGGTTTGACTGTATATATATCTTCAGTGGGTCGAAAAAATGAGGACCAGGCATGCTTGGGAGCTAACTCTGATGATCCCGTATCAGGTTGACCACCTGACCGAGACATATGGTGTATGGCACCCCAAGCCCACGGTCATGAAAGCGGAGATGGGCACCGCAGGCCTTGGTCCACAGTGCTGAAAAGCAACTCGGACTGTTGTACCATGAGTTAGTTATATACGAGGGGTGATCAAAAAGTAAGGTTACAAAGCCTTCAAGGAAACGTGTACATTTTATTTCATAAAACCAATACAGCCAACTGATAGTACATACATTAGGTTATTTTTCGACATAGTCTCCATATCGGCTTAGGCACTTGTCACTTCGTGGGATGAGTTTGAATATTCCCTCCTGGTAAAAATCCTGTCCTTGCGTGTTCAGCCATGTTGTGGCGAAGTGTTTCACCTCCTCGTCTGAAGCGAATCGTCGGCCCTCTAGGTCCTCCTTAAAGTGAGGAAAGAGATGGGAGTCGCTTGGAGCGAGGTCCGGGCTGTAGGAAGGGTGGTCGATGATGTCCCAGCGAAATTTCTTCAACAGCGTGGTGATCCTCTGGGCTGTATGAGGTCGCGCGTTGTCGTGAAGGAAAATGCTGCCGGTGAATGTCAGCCGCGCTTACATGTTTCGCCCGCAGAAATCGAATAACTGAGCGGATTTCTTCGCGAGACCAGTTTTCCAAACGAGTCACCATTTCTGTTAACCTTCAACTAGCGCTGTAGGTCGCGGGTAGGTGAAACTCTCCACAGTTAACGACCGCACGTATTAGAATTACCGCACACAACTCATTTCTGTATAACAGACAGAACTCCAGGAATATCGACCTTGTAACCTTAGTTTTTGATTGCCCCTCGTGTGTGCACATATACATATATATATATATATATATATATATATATATATATATATATATATATATATATATATATATATATGGGGGGGGTCCTATGAAACTGTGACAGCTGTTTTATTTTTATTTTCCAGTTTATCAGTCTTCCCGATATTATTATAAAACAGGAAAATAAACCATCTCCATGGGTGCAGGGATCATTTAGATTGAGACCTTCTTTACATCAGTAGGGAGGGGGGT
This sequence comes from Dolomedes plantarius, assembly GCA_907164885.2. Classification (NCBI taxonomy): domain Eukaryota; kingdom Metazoa; phylum Arthropoda; class Arachnida; order Araneae; family Dolomedidae; genus Dolomedes; species Dolomedes plantarius. The sequence continues at coordinate 225,421,633 of OU015491.1, forward strand.
GGGAATGAGGAGTGGGGTTGTCCTATTTTACGAGCCGTAACACACGCGCGTATATATGAATGAATTCGTTCTAGAATTTCCTTCACTCCAGTCCGTTTTAACAAAGACCCACCCACTCGTGAGCGAATCATTCCGTTTCGACTCTCCGGAAAAGAAAAATCTTTTCGCCAACCTTCGCAAAAAAAAAAAAAAAATAAGAGCTGGAAATGAAAAGTATCGAAAAACTTCCGTTTCGCTTTTGTATCCCAGGTGAATAGAAAGAGAAAAGATTCTAAAATTCGGAAGCCGGCGAGAGGGGCGTGGAAACGGTGATCAAGATAGAAACTTGTTGGGAGAGGAAAAACTCGCTACGCGTGGGTTGAAAGTCTGTACTGAGAATCGTTCTTTCGGGATGCATTTTGTTGTGACTCCCCTTTCGAGGGACACACTGTCGTCGAAAAAGAAGCCCACTACGCAATATCGTGAAGGTGCAACCCTCGGATTTCACGCCAGTGGCGCACCCAGGATTTTTTCTTGGGGGTGGGGACCAAGATGAACGGAGAAAAATAATTATAATGCATGGGGGGGGGGCGAGATGAACAGATAAAAATATTTATAATGCAAAATCAATATTCATAATGAAATTTCTATTATTTGGGGGGCAGGGTCCCTTCCCCCCCCCCTGGGTGCGCCACTGCTTCACGCGGATGGTGATACGGATAAAATGGAGACAGATCTGTCATTTAATCTCATGTGTAAATCAAACTCATAAACAGGATTATTTTTTTTTAATTTAAATTTTTTTTAAATATTTGAATCCCCCCCCCGAACAAACAAACAAAAACAAAGCAAAAGAAATTTGAACATTTTTCTGTTTGGACATTGGGGATACGTATACGCAGAGCCGTAACTAGGCAGGAGCAACAGGGGCACCCACCCAGGGCCCACTTGGAAGGGGGGCCCAAAATGCAGTATTTGTTTTATTATTTTCCAAAACCTAATTAATGAAGGGTTTAAAATGCAAATTCTTGCCCAGGGTACAGGAATGGCTAGTTGCGGAACTGCGTATACGTATAGAGAATATATATATATATATATATATATATATATATATATATATATATATGTGCATATATATATATATATATATATATATATATATATATGTGTGTGTGTGTGTGTGTGTGTGTTAGTTAGTTAAGCATTAATTAGAGAGAAGAGAATAGCTAAGATAATTAAAGGGGGCTTCAGGGTAGATTAATTTCGTGGCGTCAAACGTCCTTGTTTTTCACAATTCTTAAAGTAACTCGAACCGCGCAACAGAGTCAAAAACTGGGAAATTCCCGCATGGAGTTTAAAAATAGAATCAAACATGATTGACGGGTTAACCACGCCCCAGCCACATTTTCGGTGCAACGTCATAAAAATATTCGTCATAAAAATATCCCTCAGCTCTTGACGCGCGAGCTGAGAGATGAAACTTGGCGTGGATTGAATTTATTTTTAATCAATGTTAGTTAATAAAGTTCTTACATGTAATTTAATAGTCTTTCTTTGTCACAGGTCTATGTTTGTTGACTGCTATTTGGAATAATTATTTAGGAAAAAAGTTATACGGGAGGAAACGTGTCATTCATATATATATATATGTGTGTGTGTGTGTGTGTGTGTGTGTGTGTGTGTGTGTGTGTGTGTGTATGGAGAAAGTCAATTTATTTTCCACTATTAAAGCAGAATGTGTGAAAAAATTAAACACGCTCGATGAGGGCCCAGCTCTGTATTTTTAAGGTTAGGGCCCACGACATCGCTCCTTCGGTAGAGCAGGACAGTCTCGACCCCTAAAATGGAACAGCTGCGGATCTCTCTTAAAATAGCGATCCTCATCGTCGTGGTCAAAGTCACGAACGAGAAACCGAAAGACCCGAGGAGACGATTTTGTCGACCTCCGTTGCTTTTCCTCGCCCATGACGCACGCGTTTAATCCTTCCTTCTCCCCGCCTAACATCCGATCACTCCCTTTCATCAAACACGATCCGCATTTTCATTTCTCCCTGTCCGGCACACAGAATTTTCTCAAAAGAAACATAACCAGAGTCCGCCTTCCCTCCCGAAAGGAGGCCTTCCGCTCTCCTTTGGTCTGTTTTCATCGAGGCAGGGGGAGCCAAAAGTATGTCGTTATTGTTTTTTCTTATGACTCCTGGCCGGAAGTTCCAGACCATGCCCATATAGGCTACGAGCTGAAGGGCGGGTCCGGTTTGAAATAGCACCACAAGGGTCGGAGTCCGTCTTAGCTAGCCCCCTCCCTCCGCCAGGGGTGACAACTGGGGGGATCGTACCCTCTCCCATCCTCACTGACCTTCATAGAGAGACTTTCCGGTCTACGGATCGAACATGCCTAGACACGGAGGAATTTAAAGGCGTGCGCCCGGATTCGATCCGAGCACCCTCATCACCTAAAGCCAGCACGTTACCGCAAGGCCACCTCGAGCCCGGCCAAAAGTATTGTTAACTGAAACGATGATCCTGAAAAAAGAAGTGTTTTCTCTTTTGTGATAAAAATGTTCATAATTCCCGAGAACAAATATTGAAGAAATCCCTTCCTACGCACGGTCAACAGATTCGCACTTGGGAGTTGAAAGTATCTCAACAAAGAAAAAAAGAAAAAAGTGATATTGACGACGACGGAAAAAGGAAGAAAGCGCCGTGAAGTGATCCACCCCTCGGGAGATACCGCCTTATGTAGATCGTTTGAGGCGGAAAGAGAGCGTCTTATAAAGAGGGAAGACGGAGCCTTGAGAAACTCCATTCGCGAATTTCGCAAAAGAGTCGGATGCCGGTGCGAAGGCAGGCAATCTTCACAGTAACCAGACAAGGAAAGTGCCTCGAGTGAAAAATGGAGATGCGCTAGGCTGAAGGAATGGAAGGTGCAGAGGACAAGGGCGAGTTATGTTGCTGTATCAAAGCGACTATTTTGACAGCTTTGTCTAGGAGATGGACGCAACAGTTATTGGATTTTCCTCGGTGTTTTATCGTCGGGATTTTATAAAATCTATGACGACTGTGAGAAACATTTCAGGTGACGTACTGTCCCGACCTCCACCTCGGAAAGGTGCGTCGGGGGGCTGACGAAGGGGGCGAGGATAGTTTACGATTTCCGCCGCACTCCCCCCAAAACATCCTTTCCGGAAGAGTCAGCGAAATAGTCACGTTGGGCGAGAGAGAAAAAGTTCTCTGCTCAGCACTTTTGCTCGGAGCGGATCGTTCCAGGAATAAATGGGATCGCTCGCGTTCCTTCCCATGGATCCTGGAAAAGTGTCGCCGGGTCAGAAACGCTGACCACGCTCGAAAGGAGGGAGATCGAACTCGCAAAAAATGGGGTCACCCCTTTACCCCCTCTGCCTGTTTCGCACTGCCGCAGAAAAATGTTACGATTGTGGCATTCCCTTTGGATTCTTTTTTATGAAGTATGGAGGGACTTAGGAATAGGAAATAAAAGAGACTGAAACACTTTCCGATAATGTAATGCCCGCGAGTGTTTAAGAACGTTTTGTGGACATGGGGGCCCATATACATTTTCTTATAAAGTATTTTCCTCCCACCGAGCGCTTGAGACTCATCTGCCCCTTTATTTCAACGTTTCCGACGGAGGATTCCGTCCGGTACCCGAACGTTGCCACCAGGGGGCGCTCTGGGACAGCATATCACGGATGGACTACTCTGACGCAAACGCTATTCAAGTCGAGAGTATGCGACGGAAGAACACCTTTCAAAGGTCAAAGTGTTTTTCCAAATGGAACTGTCTTTCACGTGATATTTTTCCAAAACAAAAGATCATCTTCAAAGTGTTTTTCTTTCAATTTTTTGTTGTTGTTGTTTTAGTGTTTCTGGTGCATCCTTGAGTGGGAACTGGGTTTAACTTTCATTTGAACCTCTCAGGGGTTGGAGGGGAGGGGGCTGAAAATATTTTTTCGCATTTAACATTCCTCCCCCCGAAAAAAAAATATTACTCTAATGTAAAATAAACAATTTTTATAAGGAAAGATTAAAAATACGAATCCTTTTCCATTCCAACCTTGCTATTTTTTTAAAAAAAAAGAACTTATCTTTTTTCAAAAAGTAAATCCCCTTCCATCTATTTTTCGGGGAATCGCGTCCCTTATCGACATTCGTGTTTTTCCATCGATTCTTCTCACGGCTGGCCAAGGGAGAGATGAGACCGGATTGTCACTCGGGCCGTTACTCTTTCGCTTGCTCTGTCCATTTTCATCCACTAAGATCCACTAAGTTCGACCACTAAGATCATCCACTAAGGAACATCCACTGGGATCATCCACTAAGTTCGACTGCATGTGCTGTGCTTTTGGCTTCTGTCCTCTTAAAACTAATCATACATACATACACATACATATATCTATACACACACACACACACACACACACACACACACATATATATATATATATATATATATATATATATATATATATATATACTCATATTACTCATATTAATAGCTTATTTAACATGTTATTATTTCTATGCGAGATTCGAACTCCAATTGTGAGAAAGGGGAAAATAGAGGCACGCAGTCTTGATCTGAAAAGAGATGGATCGCCTACGATCCCTCAACCCCGAGGTGGAACGAAAACGAAGAGGAGTTTTTCCAGTTTCGAAACATTTCGCCTCCTCACATTATAACGAAACGAATGGGATGCTGGGTTGTTCTGGGGACAAGAAGTCGGAAAGAGTTAAGAGTCCATCGATTTTAGAACATTTCCAGCAGAGACATCGCATGACCCAGTCCTAGGCAATCGGTTCGGTGATCAAAGGATCACTCTTTTTCGAAAATAATAACATTCACGATTAAAATGAATAAAATTCGTGGGTCTGGGGGAGAGAGGGATTCGATTTTCACCACGGGACACGGTTTTGTTTGCGGAGGTTTTCTGTCATTTGAGAGAGAATGCGTTTCGACCGGGGATGTGTTGATACCGTTTCTCGTATTTTTGGATCAAAATAATTCATCGACGGAAAGAGATGTTTCGCAGCAGACCTTTCCCGTCCGTTCGCGCACAGCCCAAACGTACGACCGTCTTTATATGTGACGCCGAATATATTCTTTCCTCGCTCAGTTTCGTCGACAAAAATGGATCCATTCCATTCCTTCGAGACACTCAGATGAGTCAGTCAGGTTTTCTGGTCTAGCATTTTGCATCCATCTTGAACTTATTTCTCTTCTTCGAATCTGGAATGGTTTCGTTATGGCTCGTTCGTTGTTCATATATTCATATCCATTGCGGAGCCACAAAGGGAAAAAAAATTTCGAAATATAATCAGCACTCCTTTTCGATTCTGTACAACTGGATTCGGGGCTTTGTCGGCAAGCCCCGAAAAATCTGCCGTCGATTATTTCCACGGACTGAGCACGGAATGAATGCGCGAAGGCGACAGCTTCCTCCGACGTCCGGCGCGTGTCTGTCGTCGTTTCACGGTTCTCTGGATCTTTTGAGTTCGAAAGAAAAGGAACTCTCTCCCTTCGTTGCGTGACTTGACATCTGACAGAGCCCAGCGACGCGAAAGGAGGTCGACTTTCGGTTATTTGTCTAGATCCTTTCTTCCACTCGGGGTTCGCACGCATGTATGCATAATGAGGAGCATAAAGAAATATTTTTAGGTATTGACTGACGACAGATATGCGGAAAATCAAAGTAAATTAAGTTGTTCCAACGCAGCCTGTAAGGCCGTCTGCACACGGAACAACTCAAAAGAAACTGATAACTGACTCCAGTCACAAACCAGTCCGTGATGAGTCGTAACCTATGTAAACGCACACGGCGCAACTGGTTACAAACCCGTCGCGACGGGTTTGTAACCAGTTGCGCCGTGTGCGTTTACATAGGTTACGACTCATCACGGACTGGTTTGTGACTGGAGTCAGTTATCAGTTTCTTTTGAGTTGTTCCGTGTGCAGACGGCCTAACGAAACGAAAAGCCAAATTTCGCAAGCGTTTCAGGCACTCGGAGGTAGTTAGGAAAAGACCACAACAATCTTTCCTAACAGGCTTTGCAAGCATCGTGTACGATGTAAGTAGGGTGGAAGTTGCATAGTCGCAGCGGACACCTGCTAACTGTTTAATAATATTTAAACGATTCAGGATTTTTTCGGTCAAGTTCTCCATCTGATCCTTTAAGGACATTTTCCTCTCTAAGAAAATTCCTAAATAGTTCAAATCGTGACACCGTGGTGAAGGACTCTTATTATACGAGGGAAAGTCAGTAAGTAGGTTACAAAAGGCAATAAAAAAGGGAAGCCAAGATACATGCTTGAAAAGCATGTTTATTTCTCTACATAATCTCCATTTACATTAATAAATTTGCCCCATATCTTTATGAGTTTTCCAATACCTGCCGCATAAAAGTCTTTGAACTTCTGTCTCAGCCATCTACACTGCTGGCCACCAAATTGCAACACCACGAAAGACAAGAAATATCACAACAAAATTTATTTTGTAGATAACATGTTGACCAAGTATCAAATGATTAAATTTATAGACTTCTGAGAAGTGTGGTTCCTGCCAAAATCAGTAGCCAGAGTAGCCACTGTGTTGGAGATCACCGCTTGAGTTGGAGATCACCGCTTCCACACGCCTCGGCATTGATTCAAAGAGATTTTGGATGAGTTCTTGGGGTACAGCAGACCAAGCAGCTTACACACGTTGCCAAAGTTGATCTGCTGTGGCAGCTGGGGATGGAATCTGGGTCAATCGTAGAGCAACCATGGACCACATGTTTTCTATCGGCGAAAGATCCGGAGAGCGAGGCGGCCAGGGAAGCAATTCAATCTGGCGATTGACGAAGAACCGTTGGACAATGCGTGCCACGTGTGGTCGTGCATTATCCTGTTGAAATATGGCTGTGGGCAAGTCCTGAAGGTAAGAAAGGACAACTGGCTCCAACACCTCGGAGATGTAGCGCTGGCTGTTTAATGCGTACTAGAGGTGTGGGAGAATGATATCCAATACCGCCCCATACCATAATACCCGGTGCAGGACCAGTGTGGCGGTGCATAACGCAGCTGTTCAGCATCCTCTCTTCACGGTGTCTCCAGACTCGAATGCGACCATCGTGGTGTTGCAGACAGAAGCGTGACTCGTCAGTAAAGACAATTTCATTCCATTCTGCCGTCCACATCCTTCTGTCATCGCACAATTGGTGGCGGAGACGTCTGTGGTTCTGCGTCAAGGGTAGACAAAGCAATGGACGTCTTGCGGGCAGACCACTCTGCTGTAAACGGCGTCGAATGGTACACGCAGACACTGGATGATGCGTTACAGACTGCATGTGCTGTGCTATGGTTCGTGATGTGACTGAGCGATCCGTCACTGCCATGCGCACAATTTGCCTGTCATCACGTGAAGTGGTGCGCTGAGGTGGATGCGATCGAACACGCCGGTCCGTCGTACCCTCCTGCATCCAACGATCACATATCCGCATTACAGTTGTTTGGTTTCGTCCAACACGACTACCGATTTCCCTGAAAGATAATTTACAATCTCGGTAGGCCACTATCCTTCCTCTGTCGAACTCGGATACTTGATCAAAAGATGATCGCTGTTTTCTACGAGGCATAATTGATCGTTTTTTTTTTGAAAAAACCACAAGAAAAACACAATTGCCGAGCTTAAAATCGTTGAAATCTCCAAGCCTTAAATAGCTCTTTGAAGTGGCGCCACAGGCGCGCGTGATGTGCGTCTGCGCTGAAATTCTAATCATTTGCATATCTCACCTCCGCTAATGCATGTTGTAAATTTCATGTTATTTGCATGTTTCCTTCAGGGTGTTGCATTTACAGTGGCCAGCAGTATATTTGCCTCACAATCAGCGTCTGCATCAGTCGGTACATAGATAACTGATACAGCAGTCCAAAGACTTTTATGCAGCAGGTATTGGAAAACTCATAAAGAGATGGGACCGTATGATTATTAATGTAAAGATATTATGTAGAGAAATAGACATGCTTTTCCAGTATGCATCTTGGTTTCCCTTTTTTTATTGGCTTTTGTAACCTACTTACTGACTTTCCCTCGTATATTATGTTAATTCGCAATTTGAACCGAAACCACCCGAAGGCATGTAGCAATTAGCTGAACACACAAATCGCTGCATGCGATCCCGCACACCCAAGAGTCTTCCAGATTCGAGTTAATTTAGGGTGTTTGAGACCCTTTGTTGACTTCTTCCATAGGGAAGGCACAGTACTATTCCATATTTTATTGCAAATTCTCACAAGTGCAGTTCTTGCAATTGGACCACTATGATGAATAAATTCTTCGAAGATGTTATCACTTCAGGGTGATCTCCGGGAAGGAGTGTTATTAAGGTCTAATTCAAGCCATTAAAATCAACGTTCAAAGCGGGTAAAGGACTAGTATTGTCCATGTTCTTCACAATATGCCTCTTTATCACTCATCGACTGAGTAAAATATGGCGAAAGCTTTCGATCTTTCTTCATCAGAAGTAAGAGAGATTTCTTTAAAAATGGTAAGGTTTTTTTGTAGGCATCGTATTGCGAGATCTTAGCTTTTTAATTATATATAAGTTTTTCTACTGTGTGATGTATGATTTACTTTGGAAGTAACATCACTATAAAAAGAACACTTTGCTTGCAATATCTCTCTCTTTAAATTTGCGTCACCACGTCTCCATTGTACAACGATTTTTGGATCCCTCGTTTCCTGTGCCCTGGTTCTGAGGAGATTTCTTCATCTCCTCTCATTTACAGTTCCAAAATCATTTTAAACGACTCTGTAGGGAATAAACTGCCTTGTTGTTTGCAAAAGCATGTCACTGAAATGCGAAACAAGCTTATCAGGTTGTTTTTTTCAAAATTAAAAGTTTAAGCAATCAAGTCTTCCTCCAACCTTTCTCTATAGGATGACAAATCTATCTGCTCTCGTAAATTTCCAAGATGTTCCATTATTTCTCTGTTGGGGGCTTTTTAAAGGGTTCTTTAAAACGGCCAATACGACACGATGACCAATACCCAGGTCATCCACTACCTTTCGGTCTGTTTAATCGCTTTTATCCGAAGATACCGTGAGTAGATCGAGAATAGTGGTGGCGCCTTTGTATTGAATCAGCTATATATATATATATACACACAATAGCGGCCCGTCCCGACTTTGTCCGGGTTGAACAAAATATTATACCAATAAATTTCCAGTTGATAGCCAATAAATTGTAAATCTTTTTTTACCTTAAATGTCCAATAAAAAAGCGTACTTCCAAATGTAGTTTTCTTCAATAAACCCTTTAACGTTGCCAGTTTCAAAAATCCTTTTTGTATTTATCAATACCTCCTCTACTTGAATTTTAAAAATATTAAACCTTTTCCTTACGGGGTGGGATAGCATATATCCGAAGCACATACTCTCGAAAAATACGGTGTGATGTCGGCAGAGATATAGTCTAGAATTCCACTTCGTTGTGACTTTCCTAACGTCTTTGCCCCCAAAGAACAATTGGGTGAGATTCTGGGAACGGAGGGTGAATCTTGCCGAAAAGGACTGAATAATAACCTTTTGTCGTTCTAGCTAGAGGCTATTTCTTTTCAGGCGAGAGACATCAGAAGGGCGGTTCACCCACGGTTCATCCATTTTCAGCCTTTTGAGAGATGAAAGCGGCACGGAGTGCAGATGAACTACTATTGAAATTCTTCTTTAATAGTAAGAAAGCAATAAGAAAGCAATTAACCACTCTTTCCCCTGACCCCCCACGCTAAATGTCCCCCACGTAAAATGGGGATAGGAAGTAGATAACATTTTCCCGTCGTAAAGAGCGATTTCGAAAAACGGACCCCGTAAGCTAAAGGGTGTTGCTATGGTTACTTGACTGCGGTTGACAAAGGAAAATATGTAAGGTACATTTTAATGTACAAAAGTTGTACATTACCTCCAGATACAAAATCTGCTCTCTCTCTTTATATATTATTATAGAAGTATAGATACACATTGGTATCCCAAAATTAGAATAAGAGATGAAATAAAAATACAAAAATAAAAAAGGATTTTAAGTAAAGAATATTTTTTAAATTATTTTAAGCACCTAAAATAATATTCAAAGTAATATTACGTTATTTATTAATTAAAGTTAATTTTATAAAAGAAAGAGGTGTGCTTGAGACCGTCGTTTTATTCAAAAATAAAAAAGGATTTTAAAAAAAGAATGTTTTTTTAATTATTTTCAGCACCTAAAATAGTATTCAAATTAATATTACTTTAGTTATTAATTAAAGTTAATTTTTTAAAAGAAAGGTGTGCTTGAGACCGTAGTTTTATTCAAAAATATAAAAACGATTTTAAGTAAAGAATGTTTTTTTTAATCATTTTAAACACCTAAAATAGTATTCAAATTAATATTACGTTAGTTATTAATTAAAGTTAATTTTTTAAAAGAGAGAAGTTAAGAGATGAAATAAAAATACAAAAATAAAAAAAGATTTTAAGTAAAGAATGTTTTTTTTTAAATAATATTAATTTTTTTTTCAAATAGTATTCCTGAAATAATATTCAAATTAATATTACGTTAGTAAAAAATTAAAGTTAATTTTTTAAAAGAAAAAGGCGTGCAGGAGAATGGCTAGGTTCAAACCACTATCGTCAGAACAGAAGCCCACCGCGATAGCACCACGCTAAGGATCGTTGAAGACTTCGGCACAAAAAGCGGTAGAGGACATTAGCGGTAACAATGGAGATTGTTAGGATTAAGCCCCTAACTTTATTTCTACTGATCAGATATACATAATATATAGCCTATGTCCATCTGGAATACTGTACCTTTCAAACAGTGAAAGAATTTTTCAAATAGGTGCAGTGGTTCTGGAGATTACCCTCCACGTACAAAATCGCTCTCTCTTTATATATAAGTATATATATATATATATATATATATATATATATATGAAATGTCCGGATGGACATCTCATGAAATAGTAGCTTACATCGTGGCCGGAAAATAATAAAATCACCTTCAGGAACAAACTAATTTATTAAACAGTAAAGCAACACATCTTACTCGCTTCGAGCAAGTCCAGCGTCTACCGCAAAAAGCGCCAAAATAGAATTACGTCAGAGAGGTTGCCAGAATTGGCGGAGAAAGTTAGTATGTGGGAAGGCGAAGCGTTTACGCCAAGACAAGAAGGAGGGGTTACCAGGACAGAGATGAAGTACAGAATGGGAGATTATAGGTAGTTAGTAATATTATCACACACACACACACACACATATATATATATATATATATATATATATATATATATATATATATATATATATATATAATATATATGTACAATTCTTTAGAGGAGTTTTTTTTATTCCTAAATATTTTTTCGACAATTTAATGCGACGATTCCGTATAAAAAAAGGTGTGCGTCCCTTTCGAAATCCTTTTTGGATGACTGCGTGAAATCAACGAGATTTAGGGCTTGTCGGGTTCGTTTCGCGAAACGAGGAGCCCACTGAATGAAAAACTGGGAAGTACCTCTTTCTCCTCCGCCCCGTCCGAAAGACAGCGTCCCGACATATTTCATTCGATTTAATGACGGCGCGGGAGAAAAGCACGCCGCCCCTCATCATTCTCTTTTCTCTCGGGGCTTTTCCCAGATGAATGATCTCGCTTCCGCACGAAACCTTCAGCGGAGAAAAGCCGAAAAGCCCGCCGCGATCGTCATTCCTTCAAGTTTTTGTTATCAGAGCGTGCCACTTCACTCCTTTCTCTCATCATCTACATACATACATATACATGCATATAAATATATATATATATATATGTGTGTGTGTGTGTGTGTGTATATATAATATATATATATGTATATATATATATATATACATATATATATATATATATATACATATATATGTATATATATATATATATATATATATATATATATATATATATATATATATATATATATATATATATATATATATATATATATATATATATTATGCACAAAATATTATTATATATAATATATATAATAATATGCACAAAATGAAACTTCTCTAGGGCGGCCAGTTATAGTTTTAAAAAAAAAGTGGCCGTTTTGAAGTGTGGCCGTCTAGAGAAGTTTCACTGTGTGTGTGTGTATATATATACATACATTCATACATACATACATATTCGTACACATACATACATGTATACATTCATAAACATATATACGTACGTACATATACATACATGTATACATTCATAAACATATATACGTACGTACATATACATACATAAATAGTTCTTTTCTTTATCGATTTAGGGGTGGGGGTTTACCGAAGTTGGACAGTCTCATCCCCCTCAACGCGTTCTCTCCGATATTTTCCCACCCAATCTGTCGTCGTTGCGTCCCACGAGAAGGTCTCTCCGGAAAGATCGATAGAAAAAAATAATCCATCAGATCCGGAGAAACACCAACCGTCCCAGTTCCTGACGTGAGAGACGTTGGAAGTGCTACCCGGATGCAGAGATAGGCAGTACACAGGAGGACGGCAAAATCAAAGAAAAGGATCGGTCAATCGGTTCTCAGGGTACGATGACACAATAGTAGTATCGGATCGGAGCGACAGATATCGTAAAGCCGAGTCCTGCAGAAACGGTCCCGTTATTTCGATAACCCCCTAGACATACATCTAACGGCATTCACATATACACACAAACATACATATATATATATATATATATATATATATATATATACAGTAAAATGCAAATTAATTCGGACAAACGAAAAATTTTCATACATGTTGTTTAATTAGTATAAGTTCACTTACATCCATGATATAGCAATCTAGTAGCAAATAAGTCCTCCTCTAGGTTTCTGTGCACGTTTGGCATGGATTTCACTAACTACTATGTTTTATTAACTTCCTTTCATGTTTGTGTGTGTGTTTGTCTAGTCTAAATCTTGCAATCGATTTTTAACTAACTTCCCGACTAGGTAGACATTTCAAACTTTTAAAATATCTCAGAACACGATGACAATGCATTATTTTGATACTTTTAGCCATAATTAAGCAGCATTGAATCCTTTTTCAGTAAATTTTGTTTTGTAGACTGGTTCAGCCATCTATCGACCGGGAATGGAACGAAAAGTTAAACGCAAGTTAACTTCCAATTAACTTCATTTTCTTTCAAGTGGATGGGATAATTCATCAAAAAATTTTTTTTAAAGTATTTATTAATACATAGAATTGTCAAGTTTATATGATTCAACAGAAAATTTAAAAACATGGTATATAAAAAGTTCTTTTTTTATCTTGTAATTATTTAAAACATAAATTTTTGACGTCGTCATCACGAAACCAAACTTTTATGACATTCTCAGTCATTTTCTCTTGGTTGAGCAGTCCATCTTACACGTCTCTTCACAATGCTCCACAAATTTTCGATGGGATTTACATATGGAGAATTACAAGGCCAATCCAAAACTGTTCATTTCTTTTCTTGAAAAAATTTCTTTTCTAGCTTAGAATTATGGCATGGGGCAAGATCTTGTTGAATCACGCCAACGCTGCCAGCGAGCGTTTGCATAAAAGGCACAATTTTGTCTTCTAGTACTGAAATGTCATTTTTTGGAGTTCACCATTCCTCCAACTGGTACTAAGCTGGTAGGTCCTCCAGATGTAAAATAACCCCAAAACATTTGCTTTTGAGCGTATTTAACTGATCGATTAAGATGTTGTTCCCCGATGAATTCCCCAGAGCTTCGCGTGACAAATGTAGATCGAAACCTTTGCAAAAAAATGCGTTTCGTCGCTGAATACAACGTTATTCCAGTCTTGTGCAGTCCAGGATAGATATTTCCTGGCCCAATACAAGCGTTTTATCTTCATTGCATGTGATAATAACTGTTTTTGGACTGGTGTTCTTGCCCATTTTCCTGCTTCAATAAACCTTCGTTGTACTGTCGATGAATCAACGCTCATACCAGTAGCCAATCATTCTCTCTGAAGATCTGTACTTGTCTTGCGAGGATGCATTTTACTATTTAGTACAGGAAATTTGTCTGTTCGAGGTATTGTCGTACGCTTGCGTCCACATTTACTCTTCTGTTTTGGAAAAACTGTCCCAAACTTATTTTGCTGATTATTAATCCTGGAAACACTCGATTTTCCAACTCCAACTGCTGCAGCAATATCCCTCACAGTTATAGAGGTATGCTGACTAAGGGTAATAATTCTGATCCTTCTCCTGGAAGTGATATTCATTTTTTTCTTACACGTGAGAACCAGACAACTCACACAATCGAGCACTTTTTACAGCAGCTGAAACGCAACTGACCCGAAAATGCTCTATGTGTGGTGATCAAGTGGTCAAACCAGTTTAGTCGTGTCAAGGCCGACCTCCCTTCGTAACAAAATGCAGTTGAAACCGGTTTCAGGCAGGAAATCCGTGGGAAAGGAAGAATTTTGTTAAAAAGGAAGCTTGTCTCAATTAATTTGCACAGTACTGTATATATATATATATATATATATATATATATATATATATATATATATATATATATATATATATATATATATATAATATATATATATATATATATATATATATATATATATATATATATATATATATATATATATGCACACAAGGTTATCCAAAAGTAACAGAAAAAAATAAAATTCAATAATTCTAAAAGTATAGACAATAGAACGATGCGGATTTCACAGAAATGCACTGAAAGTCATGGTATTTCTTTTAAACGAAGCATATTATATATATATATATATATATATATATATATATATATATATATATAAACGGATGGAGGGGTGTATATACATGCGCGCTCTAACGTTAGTACAAGCTCAGACTACTCACAGACAGAGCGAGACAAAACTTTTGAATCAGGCGAAAATGGCCGTAGGAACGTGCGGTCTGCGTCATTCCCGGTATTGTTCCAAAAGTTCTATAGAAAGGCAAGTCAATAAGTGTGACCTTGTATAGAGAATTTTCTGACGGCCGTCGCTACATCAGAGGAAGGGAAAGAGGGAGGGAATACGGTTATTTTTTTATTATTATTTTTTATTTATTTATTTTTTTTTTTAGACATGGTCGACACTCCGCGACGTTAGAGTTCTTTTTATTCCGATTTATCCCATCTGTTCGGGTCAAGAATCAAAATTCTGCGACGGTGTCCATAACGTTCGACATCATGTCGAAATTATTTTCAGGCGGTTAGGTGGGGGGGGGGGGAATCCCTTCTCATCAAAGAGAGCGTAGAAATATTTCCCGTGCTTCATGAAATTCAGAACATTAACGGCGTCATTTTGACCAGAACTATACGACTCGTCCAAGTTTAAATGAAATAAAAACCCTATTGGGGAAAGGTCAAATGTACGTGTGTGTGCGCGCGTGAAAACTGACGAGGAAGACAGCAGGTGTAGAGCCGCTGTCGAAGAGGGGCTTCCTTTCTTCGCCGATGGTATTCATTCACATATTCATTCATGGTATTCATTCTCGTCGGATATGGAGTCGTGTGACGGTTTTGGCTCGGTGATGAAATGTGCTCATACGTTAGTTACTTCAGCTACGTCATAAGAATTAACAATAACTAAAAATTAATAAATAGGGAGATGGATAGATTTTTATACACGTACACAGACATATGTACGTGTGTATATACCCGTATAAATATATTTGGTTTTGTATAAATAAACCGTCTACCAATATGTATTTGGACATCTGTGACAGAAAAGAAAAACAAAATTTATTCATATTCAATAGTTGGTAGAGCCGCCACGAGAGGCAATTACAGCCTCAACCCTCCGGGGCATGCTTTTCACAAGTCCTTGTATGACGGATAGTGGTATTTTCTTCCACTCGGCTTGGAGAAGACATGTAAGTTCCTTCACCGATTTCGGACGGCTGTTGCACCCCTAAATTCGGCGATCCAACTCAGCCCAGAGCCAACTCATCTCAGACTCTTTCTCGATAGGGTTCAGATCTGGGATCTGGGATGGCCAGTCCATTCGGTTAACCCATTGTCCCCATACCAATCCATGGTGGACCTCACAACATGATATCTGGCGTTGTCGACCTGGAAGTATCATGAGTACAGCCTGTAAAACAGCCACAACGTAGGAAGCACACCGTCATCCAAAATAGTGCAGTAAGCGTCGGCGTTGAGCTTACCATGAATTGGGACCAAGGGTCTCAGTTCATACCAGGAAAAACACCCCCAGACCATAATTCCACCTCCGCCGAACTTTACCGTGGGAACAATGCATTCTGGCAGGAGGCGTTCTCCAGGCAGACGCCAGACCCAGACCCTGCCATCCGAATGGTAGAGGATAAACCTTGATTCATCGCTCCAGAGAACCCGCTTCCACTGCTTTACGGTCCACTTTCGACGTCCTTTACACCACATTAACAGAGAACCGTGGTTGGACTTTGTGATCAAAGGCTTATGGGTGGCAGCACGACCCTGAAACCCAAGCAGATGGGCCTCCTTTCGGATGGTATTCATCGAAACAACATCTCAGGATGCCTGTTGAAGCTCCTGGAGTATGTAGGCCATCGGTTGGGTGCGGTTTTTCCGAATTTCTCTGGACAGCACCCGTCGGTCTCCCAGTTTTGCGAGTCTGCCGACTCGGGGCACATTCCGACAATCCCCGCTTTCTTTCCACTTCTGATTCACATAGGTCACTATCGCTTTTGGGTAATTCAGATCGCTAGATATGTCCCTTAAGGAACGGCCAATTTTGTGATACCCGACGATTACACCATTCTCGAAATAAGATAACTCTGCACTTCGTGGCATCTTGCTTGCGACTAATGCCAATGTTGTTTCCGACACGATATTTAACTGCGGAGGGCTTGACGTATATCAGGACCGCAGATATCGTCATTTGCATGGGTACTTTTTGGTAGATAGTGTATACATATATCGCTCACTCCTTTCAACAATGTCATATCTCAAAAAACAAGATTTTTCTGAAGAGTGATTTGAAAGTTTAAAAGTACATTGAAATGTATTGAAAATAAATTTTAATTTTGATTTAATTTTGCTAATTGAGCGGGGAGATATGACGATCTGCAGGGATATACTACTCTTTCAGGGCATTCTGAAAACAAGAATAACTAAAAATTGCCGATTTTTGAGATATGACGTTGTTGAAAGGAGTGAGCGATATGTAGAATGCTCAACTGAATTTTGAACTTTATTAATGCTACTAGCTGAAGTACGGGATTTTAGGAATGTTTGTTAACCAAAATCAATTTAAAAATCAACACAGTATAAATAACAGAGAAAAAATATATGTGAAATGTTATACACATCTCAGAATTTCAGCCTTTTATCATTGTAGCACTAAAATCTGAAAAGTAAAAATGTCAAATTTACTTAGCCGTGCTTCGCCCGTCTAGCCGGTCGGTTTAGGGACCAGCTTCTTTCAGCAATCATTGAATAGCAGTAATCAAAGCTAAAATCAAAGCTTAACACAATTATATCACAGAAATATTCCAAAGAGAGAGTTCAATGGTAATCCGTATACTGGGAATTAACCCAATAAAAAAAGGATTAATGAAAAAAAGAAAACAAAAGGAGTAATATTAGAAAATTAACTTTAAATAACACCAAATAACTACAAAATAACAATATTCCATGACTATCACAGAAATATTCCAAAGAGTTGCAACGGTAATCCGTATACCGGGAATTAACCCAGTAAAAGAGGATTAATGAAAAAAAGAAAACAAAAGGAGTAATATTAGAAAATTAACTTTAAATAACACCAAATAACTACAAAATAACAATATTCCATGACTATCACAGAAATATTCCAAAGAGTTACAACGGTAATCCGTATACTGGGAATTAACCCAGTAAAAGAGGATTAATGAAAAAAAGAAAACAAAAGGAGTAATATTAGAAAATTAACTTTAAATAACACCAAATAACTACAAAATTCACTGCCCTTCAAAAATATCCAATAAAGTAAACACAGCATAAATAACATTTAAAAAAACATGTGAAATGTTATACACTTCTCATAATTTTAATAGATTCAGCTTTTCATTATTCTAACAATAAAAGTTTAAAAGTAAAAATGTCAAATTGTCTAATGTTTGTTAACAAAAATTAATTTAAAAACTAAACACAGTATAAATAACATAGATTTAGTAATAGTATAAATATTTTAAAATATATACATTTATAATAAATCACTAAAAGCTTAAAAGTAAAAATGTCTAATTGTCCATATAAATACCTCCATAAATGCAGGATTCTGTAGCAAAAAAAAAAGTATTAAAGTATTGGTTAAAGGCACTGACTGACGAAAAAATTAACAAAAATCTGCAATTTGGGCTACACGCACCATAAATGCAAGACTCTGTAGCAATAATAGAAACATCCTGTCCTTATAACTCCATATAAATCTTTGTTCAATTAAACTGATCCAAATATTATCTCAAAGTACCTCCATAAACTATGTTTCTCGTTTCTTGATTCGGGGTTCAATATGAATGTTTGTTAACCAAAGTCAACTTAAAAACTAAATACAGTATAAATAACATAGGAAAAAAACATGTGAAATGTTATACACATCTCAGAATTTAGATAGATTCAGCCTTTCATCATTGTATCGCTAAAAGCTGAAAAGTAAAAATGTCAAATTGTCTTTTGCCTTGTGAATTCTGCATGAAAAATTAAATACAGTATAAATAAAGTATTGCTTGAATTGAATTTAAGTAAAACGTAAATAATTCAACAACAAAAAAATAAAGTATTAAAGCAGGGGTGTCCAACTTTTTAGCTTCCTTGGGCCACATTGAAAGAATACGAATTGTCTTGGGCCACACAAAAATATACCTAACATTAAAAATTGTTGATGAGTAAAAAAAGTATAATGTATAGTTAACATATGTATTTATTTCATTATAAATTTTATTTATTATTAAAAAGATAACTATAGGAGTCATAAAATTAATGTGATATTTGGCATTGAATTTGAAAAACTAAAGCTTCAGTATCTAGGTCGATTGAAGTGGTTGCAAT
Source organism: Dolomedes plantarius (assembly GCA_907164885.2). Taxonomy (NCBI): domain Eukaryota; kingdom Metazoa; phylum Arthropoda; class Arachnida; order Araneae; family Dolomedidae; genus Dolomedes; species Dolomedes plantarius. Next base: position 225,440,675 of record OU015491.1, read on the forward strand.
TCTCATGGTATTGTTAAGATGTTCATCCGATATTTTGGTTCTAATTTGACTCTTAGTGTGCTTCATTCTTGAAAATAGTTGTTCACAGATGTACGTGCTTTCAAACGTTGATAACCAGAATAACGCTTGACTATGCAGTGAAGGATATTTATATCTGGGCAGGTATGATTTATGAGTACAACAAAGAGACTCGATTGAATTTCTCTTTAAGTTAGATGTCAGATTGCAACTCTATGCATCTATGCATTCCATTTGACAATTTGCTAGCATTATATCTATACTGACTGTAAATAGAGTAGAAAACATGCAAAAAGCAATTGTTTATTTTCCCAAAAGTCCTGAAATCAATTTTAAATTCTTGTACTAAATCGGAAAGTAAGGCTGCGAATTTTATAACATTTTTAGAATTGTGCTTGGTCAGCGTCTCGAAATGCAAAAAATTTTTAACATTTAATTCGGCTTGCCATAATTTCAACTTCATGGATTTTACACTGAAGTAAAATCCATGAAGTGACGGGTGTTTGAGTCATTTAAATGGGCATTCAGATCTATCAAAATCTGCTAAATCTGCAAGCCAGTTATCATAAAGTTCTGGCATAGATTACTTTTCAATGTCATAAACAATTTGATATCATCAAGTAGGCTATAAAACCTTTTTAATATTTTCCCCACTGAGCTACCTTATTTCTTAAAAGTATCGCCATATTCAGCATCCAAGCTTTTAAGAAATTCCTGAAACTGGCGATGAATCAATCCCCAAGCCTTCATAAAATTCACCATTTTGAAGATGATTTACATAACATGGTCCATTTTTTTCCTTTTCCGCATTACTTTTTATATCAAAGCAGGCTATTATTATTTTTTTTTATTTTTTTTTTTTTGCTTTGAGCTCTCTCTCTCTCTCGGCCGCACTAACACTTGCTTTGGGCCGCATGCAGCCCACGGGCTGGACACCCCTGCATTAAAGTATAGGTAAAAGACCCTGACAAACGCAAAAATTAATAAAAATGTGCAATTAGGGATCTACACACCATAAATACAAGATTCTGTAGCAATAAACATCTCCATAATATCTGCATAATAAATGTCTCCATAAATGCAAGATTTTTTAGCAAAAATATTAAAGTATAGCTAGAAGGCATTGACAAACAAAAAAATGAATAGAAATATGCAATTAAGAGTTCCACGCACCATAAATGCAAGATTCTTTAGAAAAGAAAAAATTAAAGTATAGGTAGAAGCCACTGACAAACGTAAAAATTAATAGAAATCTGCAATTAGGGCTCCAAGCACCATAAATGCAACATCAGTTGTTTTCAAACAACTAATATAACCAAACATGTTATTTTTCACACATTCATTAATATAATCCTTATGTTGAAAGGGTCAAAATATAGAGATGAAACTAAACGTAAGAGCAACGTATCGTTAAACATAAATATTGTATGGAATATGTGAGATTAAGAAATTAAAAAACATGAGTCTTTTTAAAATCAAATTAACAAAAAAAATTATTGCTTTCATAGCACATAAAAATATTTATTGGTAAATTAAGGTTGTTATATATATATATATATATATATATATATATATATATATATATATATATATATATATATATATATATATATATAAATATGGTGAGCAAAGTTTTTCATGCATAACTAAATCTATAAGTTGTACACATTTCTAAAGAATTGGAACCATGAGGAGTATAGAAGTTAAAAGGATTGGAATGTAAATACTTTAAAATTAATATTTTGAAAAATATATTTCCTTTGAAGCATTCAGCTTTTAACATATTTTTACGGTAATCCGTATACTGGGAATTAACCCAGTAAAAAAGGATTAATGAAAAAATAAAACAAAAATAACACCAAATAATAACTCGAAATTAAAAAATGATCTATTTATGATTAAAAAGTTTGAATTAAAAGTATAAAAATTTAAAGGAAAAGAATAAAAAATTAGATTCCCGTCAATTTTCATTCCCGTCGCTGCCGACAGATGGCTGCACCATACTGGGTAATTTGATTGTTTCGTCTCAGTGGTGGACTGATTTTAGAATTAAAATATCTTTAAAACTATTAAAGTAACCGAATAACTGTAAGGAGAAAAAATTATCAGTTTTCAAAGCTCTTTCCAAATATGTAACATTTATGTACTTTCACGAAAAAAAAATGCATCGATTTTGACATTTCAAATATGGCGGCTGCGAGGCTGTTCTATTTTCTGGACTCACCCTTCAAAAATTGTTGGTTTTTTATTAATTAAAAATTAACGGTAATAAAATTTAAAATTCGGGCTTCGAGGTGCATTTTCCCGTAGTCTGCACTACCCGTGTGCCAAATTTCACGGCTGTAATTTTCACAGATTCGTCTGGGGGCCGCCCACACACACACTCAAACATTCACTTTTATTAATAAGATTTGTAAACCCATTTTATTTCTGGCACAAGAGGGCGCCGCTAGCATAAATATTATCACGCCCCTCTGATGCTTTGTTTGGGGAGTAGTATCATGACTCCCGCTTCCGATTCCGTCGTAGACGGACTGCGTTATTATCAATTCAATGTAAATAAACTGTAAATATTTGTTCTTTACGACGGTTGTTAATGACTTTACGACTGCGGCTGAGTAACTCCAACCCCAACGCCCCATATATATATATATATATATATATATATATAGAAACAGTGTTGAGTTGAACAAGTTGCATCACACCGTACTTCGTTACAGCTTGTTAACAGTGTCCGTTAATACTCGTAGATACTTGTGCCCAACAGCCTTATGTTGTCACACCGTTCCGAGTTAAGGACACTCATGGTAATGTGCTGAGTATCTGCCAGTACCGCGTCGTCGTGTATACTGACATCACGGATACTGACATCACGGACTGGCGGATAGATTCTGCCGTTCGGCCAAAAAACTCCTTGCATTCGAACTGGACAACGGGTAGGGACGCCTAAGGAGAGATATTCGTGTTCTTCCTTTGACGGGGCCCGATTTCGAGTGGTAAGATTCAAGGACTATAATTATATTTTTGTAACTCCTTTCTTTCGGCCAGTCTTCACGTCTTCATATTTTACTACTCCAAAAGTCGATAGGAGAGCGGTTTCAATTTTTCAAGACTGAGGCGCGAGAGAGAAATAAAAGTGGGTGGCGCCCCGCCGAAACCCACGACGTGACACCGAAAATCAAGAGCGCGGTTCGAAAAAATCTGCCAGCGGCCACTTCTTCATTTCGACTCGCCACCGAGTTCACTTCCCGCGAAATTGTTGGCAATATTTCCAAAAACGGGCGAGAAGGTATAATTATACTCTTCGAAAAGCACCCGGGAGAAAAACTCGGGGCATACTTACACGAAAATGCGTGCCATGTCATTAACTCGGCCGCTTTCGCTTTTTCTCTCTCGTCGCGGACGTTTCTTTCATTCGACTAGAGTCTTTCATTTCTTTTTTTTTATTGTTTTCGCTTTACGTTTTGGCAACGAGAACGGGCCGTTATTAAAAAATAAATAAATAAAAATGGATAAATGGAGAGTTTTGGAGGAGGTCAATCAATGGAGTGCCTGGCCAACATCATCAAAATATTCTTTCTCTTTTTAACGAGGCATGTATTTTATCATTTATAAATTTTGGGCTCCGAGTTGACTCTAACCGCAACGGCTAAAATGATTCCTTTCACTCGAGAGGGAGGGGGAGGAGGGGGGGTTGAAATCCGATTCGCTCGATTTTGCGTTCCTATCCCCAAGAAATAGAACGGGTCGGCAAATTTTGTAGACCTGCGCACTTACATACAAAAAACCTGAAATGGCCTACCCAATACACCCACACACATATATATGTGGTGTATGAATACACACACACAGATGCCTATATATATGTAATAAAATTTTTAACCACCTTTAATCTTTAATCGCCCGTAATACGAATTTTCTCTTTATATGGTAACCTTTCCGTCTTTTGGCTATTTACCCCGTCTTTCCTATACTAACCTACCTCGCCGATTTCCGGCAACCCGTTTAGAGCTACTTCGGTGTGCTCCCCAGAAGAGAGTTGGGCGCGGCCATTGTAAGGTGATGTTGTTTTTGATGGAATAAACTGCATCTGTTCTTTGAAATAGAATCGTATTAATTTCGGACACGATGTGTTATCAGGAGATGACCATTCGGGTCATTTAATATATACGGGTGTTGTCCAAAATAATGGAAACACCTTGTAGAACCCGGTATTACGCAGCTAATAGGGTGTTGGAGCACCTTCGGCCTTCAAAGCTGCTTGAATCCCCCTTGGAATAAAAGTCCTGGATGGCGGTATGTTGCCTCTTTATTCATGTACAAACTGTTCCAGTTCCTTGAGAGATGCCGGATAGTGGATGACGGGATCTCAGTCTGCTTTCCAACACTGACCACATTGGCTCGATGGTCATTGTTCAGGCCAGGGCAAGGTGCCCAACTTCGTCATCATGTTCCTCAAATCATTATTTAACAGTGCCCGCTCTGTGAATCGGGGCGTCATCCTCTCGAAAGATGCAATTCCCTGCACAAAACAACGCCCAAAATGAATGACGTATCTTCTAACTCCACAGAAACCTCTTCGGCAGCAAAAGCACCGTCGTCACCATGCAAAACAGACATCTTCTGCTAACGACTATACCGATTGGGAAATTTTCTCCCGGGGGAAATACTGTTCCATCGAGTTTAAATCTTTGATCTCTTTTCTCAGCCCGAATTTCCGATCGAGAGAAGAAACAAAACTTTTCTAGTTTTCCGGCTCAAACGAGAGAAATGACAATTTTATTTCTCCTCTAGACGCCGGTTCCGACGATGATATCGAAATGAAAAAGGGCCTTCATAAGAAATGAATCCGGCGATGAATCGGTTACGCCAGCGAGGCGAGCATTACTCCGTACTGCAAATAAATATATTCCATTTAAATAGCCTCTCTATCGCACGCCAGCATATCTCGAGATCTAAATGAAGGTGGGATACGGAGGATTTCTGTTCCGATGGGCGAAGGGTAAAATAACCGTGGGCGGTACTCGCGGAGCACTCAATTTAAATACGTAATAGTTGGTACTGTAAGGACTTTGTCTTAAATAAAAGACTGCCAGCCTTTTTGTATTTAATGATTTAATGGCATTTCTCGACTAAATGCAGGCTATTTACACTATATATAAAAAGATTAAATCCGTGGGTTCACGGCATCGACGAGGAAGGTCAGACTTCCTCGCTCATTCAAGTCTATCTAGGCCCAACAGTATCTCCTTGTCTCCGGCTCCGGCGTCACTCTGAATAACTTCATCTCTGAATCATTGACATGATATTAACTCGCGTCTGGCGACTTTATATACCTTCACCGAACGTTCTCGAAAGGTCTGGAAACGCCGCCTTTCTTTATTCAGTTATTGTTCCCAGACGACTAGGCGCCCCCGGTCGGCAATTTCCATTTTGTAGCTGACTAACTGTTCCGCGAGCTGTCGGTAGCACTTCCTGTCCTTACGTCGCCAAGACTGTCTGTCTCCAGCCGTCTAAATCAATTATGTGCACAAACCACGCGTTGGTTGGTCTTCCAGAAATTTCCACGCACAAAATATTCGCTGTTGTACGGGAGTCGTTACAGTACCCGTCTAAACAGGACGGCTGGATAGTCAATAAATGTACTAATACACAAATTATACTCAACACATCTTTGCCAAATGTTGAAAATCATAATATGAAGAATAGAGAAATACACTTTAAAAAACAACTATTGAACCCAGTAAAAAGAAATAGGGTGACTCAACGGCGCGAAATAAACCATTTCTGTCAGGTTTCATTCTATACCTCACAAGCATAATTAATAATAAAAATGGCAGAGAGAGAGAGAGCTAGAGAGATTCCTAGGAATAAATAAATTAACGTGTTTATGCGGCCTCGTGCTGAGTATCAAAAGCCAGATTTAAACATCCCTGAGCATGCGCAGAGAGCAATTTTTTAATTGTAAATGATCGCTCATTAATAGACATTGCGGTTACAAAATCCAAATTTGACATATCTATAGATTAAAGTCTATCGTTTAAGACCAAAATGAAATCAATGGTAGTTTTCTCCCACGAACTACCCGAAGGATCGGCTTAACAACTTAAATATATATATATATATATATATATATTAAATTAATTATTCACTTTCACTGAAAAAAATGCCTCCCAGATTGAATATGAGAAAAATAATTGCCTTTTGAGACAATATCGTTCATGAAGACAAATCTCAAAATTGTGATATGCAGAATATGGTTCAACTCTGTTGCATTCAAAAAATTCTACATTTATTTTTATTACCTTCATTTCTCATGAAAAATATCTTTCTATAATTCGGATGGTTTCTTTTAGTAACTGTTCCGAATATTTTCCCCGGGAGAGAACTGGAACGACTATTCGCCTCTGGACGGCAGAAGAAAGAAGTGGGTGACAGATCCACGTCCCGTTCACATTTATTTCGGGACAGTGTAATGGGTTTTTTTCTTTAGCGTCATAAACCACGCAACGAGCTGGAGGAGACTTCATCGAATCGAGACGATATCACAAAAAGCAGCAGGGTTCGGACTCGTGTTTCAAAAATCAAAAATAAGGAGTTCTCGAGGACTTTCTAAGGACCTGCGACAGCACTTTCAAGGACTCCGAAAATGATTCGAAAAGTGTTTCATTTCCAAAGGTGAGACATAAATATTCGATTAGTAGGATAAAACACGCATTGAAACTTAAAACAGATTTCTCAAACATTATCAGTTTTATAATTCCGTTGGCCCCGAAGTAGCCTAGAGGAAGCGCGTTGGGCCTCGGACTGGGTTAGAATACCGACGAATGCCATTCAGTACCTTCGTTTCTAGGCCAGATAAGGACATGTTTAATCCGCAGACCGGAGAGTCCTTCCACGAGGTCAGTGGGTGGGAGAATGTTCGAACAGCCAGTTGTTGCCCCTGAAGGTACTCGGTCCAAAAGGACTCCGACCTTTGTGATGTCACTTCAAACTGGATCTGCATTTCATTGACCTCAGTCTGGGCTAGTTTGACATGCTAGGGCATAAGTCCCAACAACAGATAAATCCGTCCTATTTATAATACTGTTTCTGAATGACTGTTACAGACTGAAATTTATTTGGTTTTTTCTGCGGTCAGCAAGCATTACAATTTGGAATGGAATTTTGATGCTGAAATAGAGGCTGTTCAGACTTTAGTTTCGTGCTTAAATATGCTGACGGACCAACAGCTTTGTTTACTGCAAAATAAACTTTATTTTTATTTCTCCGCTAACGGGAGGCAGAGTAGCTGTCGACCGCTGTCAAGCGGTGCTTTCGTACTTCTGTCTATTTTTACATACTGCCGCTAGAGGGCACACGGATGCATTACATGACGTAACATAGGCAATAAAACAGGTTTCATCGGTTTTGTATGATTTGAACTCTCCTCTTCATCAGGCTGCTTTTGTTGTTGACTCCCAGGCCGCTATTCTTGCTGTCTCCTCTGCCAGCCCTACCTCCTCAATACGAGTCCAGTCGACTTTTAAATTACTTAGTGATCTTATTCACTCTGGCGGGACTCTTACTTTTCAGTGACTTCCCAGTCATTGTGATATTGATGGCAATGAGAGGGCTGATGATTTTGCAAAAAAAGGGTTGTGATTTTTATCAACCACCTTTTCCAGTGTCTTTACCACTCAGCAAAAAAATCTATTGCCAAATGCATTGCTAACAAAATTAAATATTTCCACAGTTTAGCAGCCGGTGGAAAGATTTGGAGCCAACTACTGAAGAATCCTGTTCCAATGGATCTGCCTCGACGTATTTTCACTGCAATTTTCGAATCACCAATTCCCATGACTTTTTATTTTGCCACCTTTAACGCGTTGGTTTGGTAAACTCTCCTGACTGTCCTCTTTGTTCATCTGGAGACATTGTGAATTTTAATCATCTTATGACATGCACCTTCTTAAAGGACTGTAGATTTACTACTGACAGCTGGAAAAACAGAGCTAATTTGTATTGGGCTGCCAGAGGAGAGCTATGGTCTCTTGACTGTCTCTCGACGTAGGGGGAAAAACATTTTAGAATGGAGAGGTTACAGAGATATTTTTTAAAAAAAGTCTAAATAGCAATATTACGAAAAAACGGTCTACGCACACACAAAAGCCTCATCTGCACTTTCCTAAACCCAATCATTGAGAGTCATGAATCGAAAACTCTTGTACTATTTAGCCAGAAAATAAGTATTTCTTAAAGAGGGAAAAAAGTAAGGACCTCCAAAGCAAAAATTAAGTTTGTTTCTTTCAAAAAAATTTTAATGACCTTAAAAAATAGAAACTGAAAATAAAGAGTTCTTACGGACATTTAAGGAACGTACAAACCCTGTGTAAGATTTTTTTTTTTTTTAAAAAGGTGGTGACGTCGGAGAATAATTTTGCAGTGGAATTGTTCCATTTTTATTTCTAAAATAATAATGATGATGAAATAAACACTCTGAATCCTTTGCAAATGACGCATTGATTGCACTTGGCCGTTTGTGACTTCATGCTAAAGAATGAGGTCCCAGTGAAAACGGTGGAGTATTTTTTATTTTCAGTTTTATAACATTTGCTTACCGCAGTGACAACCGGTGTGCCAGGAGACAGTTTAGTCCTGTTGATTTCAATAGGAGAGTTCGAAAAATCAGTCGCCGCTCTGTTATCATAAAGTAATTTACTGACACCGGGATCTGGCTGGCATAAGCTGTAGGTCTTGCACTCGCCGAGAATACCGAAAAGCCACAATGGTTATTCTTTCGGAGTTTCAGTTAGGACCCGTTCACATAGAATCCGCCAGCGTCAGCGTTACTCGGATTGACATAATTTAAACCAATAACAGGCCTTAACAATTTTGTGGCTAATCGTTTGGAGGTGTATCATTGGTTAAATATATTTTAATACGAGTAACGCTGATGCTGACGGATTCTATGTGAACAGGCCCTAAGAGGGGAGTTAATACTCGGTTCATAAACTTACACATCCTCGTTTAAAAGTCCCCCGGGGCATTGGAACTTAATCTCTCAACAACCTACTTCCACCCATGGAAACTGTTATCTGCTTTGGCTGCTGAATCCGAATCACTCAACCAGGTGACTTTTAAATGATCGAATTTAGCACCCTGTTGGACTCATGTGTGGTAAACTATTAATTTAGTTTATTTCCCATTCAGTGTTAGGGCATTGTTGCTTTGATTACACGGCACCCTCAGCCATTGGAAGGAAAGATACTGAAAATCTATGCTTTATTTAAATGTCGCATTTTTTTAATATAATTTTGCTGGCGAGTAAAGATTTTGCCGTCTACCTCCTCGAACTGGACATCTACAGTGGTGTGCAAAAATGAAGGACGAAATGGAGAAATTTACATAAGAACGGAAATATCAGGCAGAGTCAAACAAAAGACCCATCAGTACATTGTCTAGACGCAGGTGATCTAGGCATTGCTTAGAGCAGAGGTGGGGAACCTTTTTACCATTAGAGGCCACATGTAAATTAGGTAGTAATAAAGGAGGCCGCATAAGTTGATGAACCTATAAATGCGACTTTTATGAAATTATTATAGTTAGATATAGTTTTAAAAATTTGGTGCATTATACACTGCTGGCCACCCAAATTGCAACACCAAGAAAGACAAGAGATATCACAACAAAATTTATTTTCTAGATAACATATTGACCAAGTATCAAATGATTAAATTTATAGACTTCTGTGAAGTGTGGTTCCTGCCAAAATCAGTACCCAGAGTAGCCGCCATTGTTGGAGATCACCGCTGCCACACGCCTCGGCATTGATTCAAAGAGACTTTGGATGAGTTCTTGGGGTACAGCAGACCAAGCAGCTTCCACACGTTGCCAAAGTTGATCTGCTGTGGCAGCTGGGGATGGAATCTGGGTCAATCGTAGAGCAACCATGGACCACATGTTTTCTATAGGCGAAAGATCCGGAGAGCGAGGCGGCCAGGGAAGCAATTCAATCTGGCGATTGACGAAGAACCGTTGGACAATGCGTGCCACGTGTGGTCGCGCATTATCCTGTTGAAATATGGCTGTGGGCAAGCCCTGAAGATAAGGAAGGACAACTGGCTCCAACACCTCGGAGATGTAGCGCTGGCTGTTTAAAGTACCGGCAATGCGTACTAGAGGTGTGCGAGAGTGATATCCAATACCGCCCCATACCATAATACCCGGTGCAGGACCAGTGTGGCGTTGCATAACGCAGCTGTGCAGCATCCTCTCTTCACGGTGTCTCCAGACTCGAATGCGACCATCGTGGTGTTGGAGACAGAAGCGTGACTCGTCAGTAAAGACAATTTCATTCCATTCTGCTGTCCACATCCTTCTGTCATCGCACCATTGGCGGCGGAGACGTCTGTGGTTCTGCGTAAAGGGTAGACAAAGCGATGGACGTCTTGCGGACAGACCACTCTGCTGTAAACGGCGTCGAATGGTACGCACAGACACTGGATGATGCGTTACAGACTGCATGTGCTGTGCTATGGTTCGTGATGTGACTGAGCGATCCGTCACTGCCATGCGCACAATTTGCCTGTCATCACGTGAAGTGGTGCGCTGAGGTGGATGCGATCGAACACGCCGGTCCTTACAGTTGTTTGGTTTCGTCCAACACGACTACCGATTTCCCTGAAAGATAATCCACAATCTCGGTAGGCCACTATCCTTCCTCTATCGAACTCGGATACTTGATCAAAAGATGATCGCTGTTTTCGACGAGGCATAATTGATCGTTTTTTTAAAAAAAACACAAGAAAAACATAATTGCCGAACTTGAAATCGTCGAAATCTCCAAGTCTTAAATAGCGCTTTGAAGTGGCGCCACAGGCGCGCGTGATGTGCGTCTGCGCTGAAATTCTAATCATTTGCATATCTCACATAATGCATGTTGTAAATTTCATGTTATTTGCATGTTTCCTTCAGGGTGTTGCATTGGCCAGCAGTGTATATATAATAGCTGTTGTCTCTGTATAACACTTCCGGGCTGTACTCATCTTTCAATTGAAGCCCTCAGTAAACAAATGGCCGGTTAGGCTTAATTTCAATTTCTGATGTGGATCAGAATTTTTTCTTACCTAAAAACTAATATCTTCTCCATCAAATCACGTTCAGCCTATTTTTCTTTAAAACATTCAGAACTAAAAAAATTGGATGCTTTTAGCTGTATATTTAACAGTTTTTAAAAATCTGTTTACTTTTGCGATGAATTCTGAAAGTAAACAAACTTGAATGTGAATGAATTAAGTAGCTCAAGTATTCATATCGCGTAGTGAGCTGTAAAAAAACTGGATGGCAGTCTACTACTCCAATCGCATGAAAAACTAAATAAATAAAAAATAATGAAAGGGTTTGCTTTTACAAGGTGTGGATTAAATGCAATATTGATAGATAATTTGGGATATTTTTAAATTTTCTTATACTTTTTTCCATTATGACGTCATTATTAGTATTATGACGTCAAAATGACGGGTTGGATGGCAGTCTACTACTCCAATCGCATGAAAAACTAAATAAATAAAAAATAATGAAAGGGTTTGCTTTTACAAGGTGTGTATTAAATGCAATATTGATAGATAATTTGGGATATTTTTTAATTTTCTTATACTTTTTCCATTATGACGTCATTATTAGTATTATGACGTCAAAATGACGGGTTGGATGGCAGTCTACTACTCCAATCGCATGAAAAACTAAATAAATAAAAAATAATGAAAGGGTTTGCTTTTACAAGGTGTGGATTAAATGCAATATTGATAGATAATTTGGGATATTTTTTAATTTTCTTATACTTTCTTCCATTATGACGTCCTTATTAGTATTATGACGTCAAAATGACGGGTTGGATGGCAGTCTACTACTCCAATCGCAAGAAAAACTAAATAATTTTTAAAAAAATGAAAGGGTTTGCTTTTACAAGGTGTGGATTAAATGCAATATTGTTAGATATTTCGGGATATTTTTTAACTTTCATATACTTTTTCCATTATGACGTCATTATTAGTATTATGACGTCAAAATGACGGGTTACCTTCTAGTTATATAGAAAAATAACAAAAAAATTGAAGTCCTTATGTATTTATTATTTGACATAAAAAGTTACAATATAAAATATTTTTGTATTCACATAAATGGATAAAAACTTGTTATAACATTAATCGTTAATTATTATTTTATTATTTTTTTTTGCAGAAAAAATAATACGTTTTAAAGTACATGGAGTCAGTCACAACTATAATAGTAAAAAAAATAGTTTTTGTGTAGAGATCATATAACATGTCTGGTAGTATTGCTAAGAAACTCTGAGCATTAAATTACATATAAAGTGTAGTTAAAGTATCATACAATCAAGGTAAACGAAGCTCATTTGGATATATATATACAATTGTAGCGACTTTAGACAACAATTTCAATATGTCAAATTTATTTTGACCGACACTGTACATACATTCATGCCGTTCTTTATTTAATTCTATTGATTTGGAAATTGTTGTAATCTATATAATTAAATATTAATTAATACAAGTGCTAGCTTTTATGAAGGCCGCAAGAGAAGATCACGGAGGCCGCGCGTTCCCCACCTCTGGTTTAGAGCTTAGTTCCTTAACATGTGGTCCATGCACCCTTTGGGGGTCCGTGAATAAATATATGTGCACACATACGCAGCACCTGCCTCTAGGCAATGTCCTGGTGGGTCTTTAGTTCGGTTCTGCCTGACATTTCCACTGTTACGTAAATTTCTCCATTTCGTCCTTCATTTCGCACACCAGTGTAGTCATTTCTGTTTTCCCTTCGACTTTCTAGCAGAATTTGAGGTTTAACATTTCAATAACACGATCCATCCTTTTCTCTTGTTTTTCAGAACAAAACTATGTCGTCTATGTAAAGTATAGGTAGTATATTGTTTTTCAAGAACATATACAAAATTGCATCTAGCTAATTTGTTAAAACTGAGACTTTCTAAAAGTTGTGTATTTCGAAAACCCATTCGCGGCAGCTTTGATGCAGGCCATAAATTGCTTTCTTCAATAAACGTACATGTTCGGGCTGTTGGTTGTTGGAAATTCTCCGCGGCTGCTGCGTATTTTTATTTAACACGGCGTATAAATGCGCGCATTTTGTATCTATTTGATAATGCGCCCATTTCAATAGACGTAATAAGACTGAATAAAACATTCCGATACCAGGAAACGTTCACGACGGAACCAAATACTTCATCGTATGTCTCATTCTTTCGTTGCTTGAAACCCAGGGCAACTTATGAGACCTTATACCTGAGAATTACGTCGTGATCATTTTTCTCTTAGGTATAAACACACCGATTTTCTAATCTTTTGGCGTCAGCAGGCTGAGGGACAAGTTCCTGAGTATTACGATCTGCCCATCATTTGCATCTCTTCGTGCATTGCGATACTGAGATTTTAACCCTTTCCTTACGGGGTGGGATAGCATGTATCCCAATAACACGAGCCCAAAAATGAATATATATATACAAGTATATATATATATATATATATATATATATATATATATAGATAGATAGATAGATAAATAGATACACACACACACACACACACACACATCTATATATATAAAACAGTTCTGTAACTGACTCATTCATTCACTGACTGACTGACTGACTGACATACAACGCACAGACCAAACCGCTGGACCTAAAGGGCTGAAATTTTGCATGGCGATTCTTCTAATAGTGTAGGGGTGCACTAAGAAAGATTTTTCAAAAATTCTTCTTAGATTTTTTTAAATTAAATTTTTAAGCTGTTTTTTAAACTTTTTTTACGTTTGCATTGAAAATAATACATTGAGGGTTATAAAATTTATATCACGAGAAAGATCATAAAAATTCCTTCAAAATGAAATTTTTTTCGAATTTTTACCTCCATTTCCTGATTTTTGGTGAATTTTTAAAGATTAATTTTTAGAATTTAATTTATTAAATGCTGATCACGTGATTTCTTTTTCTGGTACTTTAAATAAATTTATCGTCACGTGCATAACAACTAAATAGACAAAAAAAAAATTTTTTTCTTGCTAATGCGGCAGACGATTGGACATTATTTTGTCTATAAAAATATCCCTTATGATTTTTTTATAAATATATATATATTTTTTTCTACATCAATTGTATATATTGATCGTCGTATTTATTATATATATTTATATATATATTTATATATATATATATATATATATATATATATATATATATATATATATATATATATTTATTTTTTTGGCATTAATTGCATACATTGACCGTTGTATTTAATTTGAATGTACTCCGTAGCGAAGTGCGGGTATTCAGCTAGTATATATATATATATATATATATATATATATATATATATATATATATATATATATATATATATATATATATATATATATATATATATATATATATATATATATATATATATGTATATGTATACATCTATATAAATAAAGCAAAGTGTCTCTATGTATGTATGTATGTATGTATATATCGTATACAAATCTACATTTCTTGACGAATCTGATTGAAACTTCGTATAGTTATGTCTTTGAAGCCTTAGGATAATTCTAAGATAAGTTTGGAAGCTTTAAAATAATTATAATAATTTTTAGTTAATAAAAAACCAGCAATTTTGAAGGATGACAACAGTAAATGGAAGCTATTACATTTCCGGGAATCACCCCTATGTGTCTAGCTAACTTGCGATTGTTTACTTTCCGAAATTTGGTAATTTGGTATATTGCATATTGTGTTTGTACTTCAGAATGCTTAGTATACTGTAATTTATATTGTTCTTGATTTTATAATTCACGATGTACTTTTAAAAGCATAAAAATTAGTATATCTTAACTAAAAAGAATCAGTCTAAACTTTAAGCACAGTTTTGTGATTTGTGCTGCACATGCGCACATATTGGATGTTAATTCTAGATGTTGCAAGGTAAGTGAACGCATTTATTGATTTTTAATATCATTTTTTGCTTTATTAAAAGTTAATTTGGTACTTACGGAAAATCCGGTCGGCCATTTTCGCCAAATTGATGCAATGGCGCCAAGAGGCGATTTTTAATCAATAATGGTAAAACCAGCCACACGTGATTCAAAGTTACCTTGATAAGAGTTTATAGCTCTTTCAGTAAAGCTGTCGCTGTTTTAAGTTTTATTGTAGCTCTGTGTTGTAAAAAATGTTTAAAATCTGGGATTTACCAACTACAAAACAAGAACCAATAGAATTCTTTCAAAGGTATGGAATCTTACCGTCATCCGAAAAAGACGTTAATGGCCACGATATGGCGCTTTATTTAAAAACACACATTCAATGGCGTTGTAATATTAAGACTTGTCAGAAGCAAATATCCATTCGGAATGAAACATGGTTCGAGAGTTCAACCATTTCATTTGTGACTGCACTAAGATTTATTTACAGCTGGCGCAGAGAATTGACTACTATTGAATGGGGAAAAAAAGAATTAGAGTTGACTGACAAGACTGCTATCGATTAGAATAATTACTTCTGAGAAGTTGGTACACACGGTCTTTTAATACAGTCTTAATAACGCTTATTCAAGCGATAAAAGATAACATCGAAGAAGGTTCTACAATATACTCGGACTCATGGTAAGCCGACATTATGAAACCGACGAAATAAGAGATGCTAATTTCGAGCATTTCAAAGTTAATCATAAGTATAACTTTGTAGACCCGGATACCGGCGTACATACTCAAAACATTGAGCGATTGTGGGGTTCGGCCAGTTGGCGGAACAAAAGACAACGTGGGACAACGCTACACCACTTAGATTCTTATATGGCTGAATTCATGTGGCGTCGTCTTCACAAAGAAGAAGACATATTTGTTTCTATTTTGTGCGCAATTGCAGATTTTATGCTGCCAAAATGATTGGCGGCGAAAGCGGCTGGGAGGTTTGGCGATTTGTGCCAACTTTTATGGTCGACTGGATTTTCCGTAAGTACCGTTAATTTTCTAATATTACTCTTTTTGTTTCCTTTTTTTCAATGGAAAGCAAAATAAAATTGCCGTAGCAGTTGCCATTCTTCATTATACATAAACGTCAATTCCAGTGACACGCACGTTAGCGTAATATATCAAGAGATAAATGAAAAATATACCCATGCGGTGACGTCAAACTTTATCTCTTTTGAATTATTTATTATTATTTTTAGATCTTCGTTGTTAATGATACAATTCGGTATTTTAATTTTGTAGCAACATTGATTGTTGAAAATCTTTCATTTTATTTATTCATTACCTTTCATTTTAATCCTTTTTTACTGGGTTAATTCCCAGTATACGGATTACCGTTTTTTACAAGTTGCCGGTGTTCACTTTTTATGTATTCTGTCATTTTTTGTTTAATTTAGTTACTTTTTTGCATATTCTTTCTTTTTATGCTTCTGTCTGAGACTCTTTGGAATATTTTTTATTATCATTCTCAAGTAGGAATTAAGCAAAATATTAACATTCATGCTCCAAATAGTTGGACACTTAATATTGTTTACCATAGGTATTTTAAAACAACTGTTAGTTATGTTTGTGTTTAGCTTTGATTACTGCTATTCCATTTGCGTGTTTTTAAGTATACTTTTTTACTGATTTCACTTTTTTGTTTATTTTGTATTTGCTGAGTAGTAACATTTTATTCTTTTATTTATAGCGCTTTAATTGCCACATTGTAGAACATCAAACAAACTTTATTGTGAATTTTTTAATGACTATGCCGAAGGATGAGAAGTATTACTTTGCTCTTGGCTGGTGACTTCTGACAGCCTCTGCCTGTTATTCCACGTGGAACAAGAACTGATGAAATACATGCATGCCTCAAACTTCAGTTATATGGAATGACATTGAAACACTTGATCTTCAAACTAATATGAGGGTTCAAACGACAAGTGATGCAGATGCACATCAGTTTTCTGATACTTTACTTCAACTAGGAAATGGAAACTTGATGTCTCATGGCGATGATGGACTTATAGCAGTGGAAGATATTGGAAAATTAATTGAAAATCATGAAGATTTGTTACAAGAAGTGTTTCCCAACCTCTCTCAGCATTTTAAAGATCATAGTTGGTTACGTGAAAGAGCTATCCTTGCACCAAAAAACGACAGCGTTAAGCTGCATTCAGACTACGCTGACGTGAAGTGTTGACACGCGCTGACCGCAACTTCAGCTGACGTGGGAAAACATCAGCGTCAGGCGGTGTGTGCACACTATGCTGACGCGTCGTGTCGTGACGAATTCACGTCCGTTGTTGTTTGGTTCCCACAAGGTGCATATCGTTGCGGGTGGACCCTATAAATAATATGGGTGCACCCTATAAATAGTGGCCGATTGATTTATTGTCGCTGATGAGGCTTTCACATTAAAAACATACTTGATGCATCTTTATAGCAAAAATTCAATAAAGAGCGATGAAGAAAAAATGTATAATTTTGCTATAATTTTGAGTTATTAAAGAATGTAAATAAGTAACCTGTAGTGAATTTTTTTTCTGCCTAGTATTCAAATAATTCAAATACTAAGTAGGTAATTTTTGGTTGAAGACTGTCGTCTGCGTATAATATTTAATTGAAAGTAACTATCAATCAAAATATATATATAAATTTAAAAATACACATAAACTAAGATCATATAAATTATTTTTGATATTTAAAAGATGGAAGTTTAAAAACAAAAGGGGACGAACACCTGTTTATATTGTATTGTTGCACACTCCATTTGTTTACATTTGACAAGATCAGTAGCCAACTGTTGCCGCTAATTCATAAAAAAAAATTTTTTTTACTATGAAAAATTTAAATAAAATACTATATTTATAAATGGAAATAATATAAGCACATATAAATTATTTTTGCTATCTAAAAGATGAAAATCGAAAACAAACCGAGGGAACGAACACCTGTTTATATTGTTAAATCACCCCTTTCTCTTTGTTTACATTTTAGAAGATCAGTAATCAACTTTACCGCCAGTTATTAAAGAAATCAAATTTCATGCTATGACAATGTTAAGAAAACGCTGATTTTATAAACGCATTTTTAAAGTGTTTGAAATATTGGTTAAATCAATCAAACGGCCTAAGTTTGCAATAAATTAGTAAATATTGCCAGCTATTTCCAGGATTCTTCCAATCTCTTCCCACGCTTCATTGCGTGCATATTTATTTCTGTAATCTTTGTTGAAATGGTCAAATAAAATAGGGTATTTCTTCACATGCTCGATGAGCTCTTCTTTCGTATTCATAGCTGACGGCCTGACGCCTGCTGACGAGATCTGGGAATTTATATTTGGAGCTGACGCGTCAGTTCCCACGCCAGAGCGTGTTTTCCCACGTCACGACACGACATCGTAGTATGCACACTCCTTTTTAAAATAGTGGTTTAATTTTTTTCGCTGACGTTTCAACACGACATGTCAGCGTAGTGTGAGTGCACCTTAATACTCATTAATAACCAGCTTTTAGGTCATTTGCCTGGCACATCTTAGATTTTTAAGTCTGATAATACAGTTTGTGCTACAGATGATAGAGTACTTTACAATATTTCATATGCGGGAGGGGAAAGTCTCGAAGAAAGAATTTTTCGCCCATACGTGGAGGGGTGGAGGGAAGGGAATTTCTCGCCGGGAGAGGGGGGGGGGGGAGGAAAAGAATTTTTCTTCTGCCTGCGACTGCTTGCAGGACGTAGGATGCGTAACCACAAAATTTAAATACCTTTATTCGTTGTATTTTAGTGTTTCAATTCTCTGACAATGATTGCTGAAGGGAGTGGGTCCCTAAACCGACCGGCTAGACGGTCGAAGCCCGGCTAGTGTGTATATATATATAACCCCCTTAATGGTGTTCTTACAAAGGGGGTATGAAATTTTCCGTTCTAAAGAGGGAATCGGAAAAATGATCCCGTAAGCTAAAGGTTCATGCAATTTTAAAATTTTAAACGACTCAATAACTACTCATCATGCTTCAGGCTGCTGACTACTACTACCTTCCCCATTCTTAATTATGCCGGGGCATAAATTCTTTCCGCTGAAATCAAAGACACTTCGATCCTCTTTCAGATTATGATCTTCACCGTACTTTTCAGTTTCGTAATGTGATCTGGTCTTTAACTCGATGCTGTAATAGATGTCTTTTCAGTATGAGAGACGGCTAAACGACCCGTGTTCAGTTTTGACATGGGGTTTCCGTGACTTGGTCCAATTCAGGTTTTGCTATTTAATATACCATCCGGTTCCCGTGTTACGGTTACCTCATCTGGTTCAATTTCCTAAGATTCAGTTTTTTTTTTCTATTTTGACATCCTTCGTAACTTCGTTCTTAGGACTTCAATCTTTGGAATCGGAGTCTGTTTCTAACTCTTCGGGGGGGGGGGGGGGGTTATACAGGTCAGCTTCCCTGTTACTAACATTTCCATTAAATGAAACACAAGTATTATCAGTTTCGATGATTTATTAATAGTTTCGAATACTTTACGTTTGCTGGGTATCCAGGTTGTATACAAGGTGTTGTGATGATAATTAAGAGTTTTTAAATAAATAACGTTTATTTTAATCTCGGGTTTTGAGGTAATTAAGTTTAAGTAAAGTAAACAATTAAATATTAGTAACGGTTGTGCTTTGTTATAAATTTATTAAGCCTTTGCTAAATATACTTAATGGTTAAACTTGTGGTGATCAAATATTGATTCATTTGATTAATGTCATCGCATTTGGGAGAAGCGTGCGCAAGTTTCTCTAAATGTTTTGACATTATGAAGAATTAAATTAAAAAGATCACCACATGTTATACCTTATTGTTAAAATATTGATAAATTAATAAGCCTTATTTCGAAATAATTGTGAGGTGGCTGGTATTATTGGCTGGTGAATTTTCGGGTTTTTATTTAATGAATGAATGCAAAATTAAAGTGTGTCTTTTTCTTTTGAAGTTAGTCCTTCTAGTCCTTCCTTTTGAGATAATCCCCTTTTTGTCAGTTGCTTGTAAACCGAGACATGGTCGTGGACACTTTCCCCGAACGTTGGAACGGGGCGTTGGAATGATGATGAGCGTAGCAGATACGAGAGCGTTTCCTCCGCGGTTGAATACAGCGATTCGTAGATGCCCTGTAAGTTTTCAAGGAGGAAATAAGTAAACAACAATGATTATGTGAAATAGAAGAAAAAAAACAACGATGAGTGGAAGAAAAGATTTCTTCGGCCATTGCATAATTTCAACGTTTTCCTCGTCCGAGATTGACGGCGCGGATTGGAACTACTTCCTCGCGGAGTCCAAGGTGAAAAAAAAACGTAGCGTCAACTCGCGTGCGGAGGGTGCGAAAAAATTACAGAGACCAGAGGCGAGCCTAGAGGCTGGAAGCTGGGAGCTGACCCAAGACCGGAGATGGAGGGAGATGGCTTGATGATTTAGCGGCATGCACGCTTTAGAAATGGCGCTGGCCTGGGGCTCCCCTCATGATTTCATAAAATTATATATATATTTTTTTTTGTTGTTAGAGTGCTGCAGCATTTAATTTGGTAATATGTTTTTAAATTCCCCTTTTTATTATTGAATTTTATTTAGTTTTTCTTTTGATTTTTTTACTTTAATCAATTTTCATTTAAATGCTTTTTTTCACCAGTCACCATGATATTCAAGTTTAAATTAATAGAAAATTGTATTGCAAATATTCAGATGTTTTTGTGATTAATATGAGTTTATTGGCAGGAGATGTTGGAATCCTCAGGTGGTTAACCATTTTTGTTAAAGTATAGTTTAATAATGTGAAGGAGATCGAAATGAATAAATTTGTTATGTTAATGGATAACTTGTCATGTCGGTCTTTGTCTTTGAGTTAATTTTCTAATTTTCAGCTTTAGGTTTTTTAATTTCAGCAGAGTTGATTTCTTTAAGTTTTCTTTTAGGAGAAATTATTTTAATTTTAGGTGTACTCCATTGATAGAGAAGTAATTTTATTAGATTTAATTTCATTTTTCTTTTTGGCTCATTAATCACCACAGTTATGCAACAGTAAGTCGAACCTAGGGTAAATTTTAATTATATTGGTGGGTTATTGCATTTAAATAAAAAACACAACGCATCTCTTTACCATCCTCTTAAAATGTACTAACCACTATGGCTATTATTGAAATAAATTTAATTGAAACGTAGTATTAATTGTAAATTGATATTAAAGATTGTAAAGAGTTATCCTACTATCCTAAAATTAATTAGTAATTGTTATTTTTATTAAAGTGTTAAGAGTTATCCTAACTTTTAATTAGTAATTAATATTAAAGATTTAACTACCCCATACACAGAATTTTAGTCGCTACACAAGGGGTGGTAATCACTTTCTTTGCGGCTCTTTGTTCAAGAATCCATTTTCAAATACTTTATACGAGAATGTCTTATAAATTGCTGCTGTTGTGTGTGTGTGTATGTGGCTTGGTACAAGAAGTGCCCAAGTCAGTTTTTCCCACGATGACTTTATTTACTTATGCCTCTTTAGAAAAATATTATTTTCAATGTAAGAAGTACCCAAGTCTGTACAATGGTTTAGAAAACACTTTTAAAGCATAGGACAGACTTGGGTACTTCTTACATTGAAAATAATATTTTTTTTAAAGATACATAAGCAAACAAAGTCATCTTGGAGAAAACTGTCTTTGGCAATTCTTATACCAAGCAACAGATACACACACACACATTATATATATATATATATATATATATATATATGTAGGAAGGAGTTAGTACTCCTTCCTTTAGAAGTGAATCATTAGACTTAATTATTTTGAACATTTAATTAAACTAGACGATGTTTACAAGACAGGACTAACACTTAGTATGAAATTAAAAAATAAACACAGAAGCATCAAAAGAGCTAAACATCGGGAGCTTGCAGAACAACACATCCGCTTAAAGTCCTTCGTGCCGCAGTAGTAGGAGTGGAAGTTGTAGTAATAGTTCAGTTGTGTTGCCATACTCATTCTCACACGGCCGTTCTGACTTTCCAGACGTCCGCGGCTGGGTTGTCAACAATAATTCTGAAAAGATAAAAAAAAAAGAGCAGAAAAAGGAAAAATATTTCAAAAAATCAAGCATTGTTCAACACAGTGGTATTGGTGTTCAGTTTCTGCACCACTGTTTCATTTTGTCCGCTGCAGTTGATGTTATGGTTGGACCATCGTGATGTCCTAACTTTCGAACTTCGTAACGATCGTTGGGGTTGATGTTCGTGATCTCATATGGTCCGAAGAACTTTGGTCGGAGCTTTAATCCGGTTCCAAATTGAGTTCGTTGTATTGCCACTTTGTCACCGATCTTGTATTTACAAGCTGGTTTACGCCGTTTCTTATATTGTCGTATGTTTTCTTTCTGTTTTCCAGATTTTCGCGAGGACAAAATGCAAGGAATAGAATTCGAAATAATTTCTTGAACTAATTTCTTAAGTTGAGGGAGGGGGATGAAAAATTCACGAGAAACAATTAATTCGGTTTTTTGTGAAGCAAAATGACCTTGTGAATGGGCGTTTAGCACTATTTCTTTCTGCATCATTTGTGGTACTACTAAAAGTTCGGCATCCTGATGAAGTTTATAAAGAATTCCGTTTTTAACAAAAAATTCATCAGAAGGTGTAGATTCAAGCATAGATTTAATTTGAGATATAAATTCATCCTGGTCTTGGGCATTTTTCACCTTTTGAGTGATATCATTTGAGGTAATTACAAGAATGGGGTTACGACTTAAAGCATCAACATATTTCATCTGTCTATCGGGTCGATGACAAACTTCATAATCAAAGTCTTCTAACATCAATGCCCATCGAGCAATTTTAGCTGGTAGGTCTTTTTTGTGCATCGTTTTTTGGAAAGCATCACAATCGGTGATAATTTTAAATTTTGTTCCCAACAAGTAGTTTCGAAATTTTTTTAGCGCTTCAATAACGGCAAGAACTTCCAGTTCATAACTATGATATTTTTCTTGTTGAACTGTAGTTTTACGGCTAAAATAATGAATAGGATAAAACTGTCCATCATCGGATTGTTGCAAGAGCACAGCGCCAAAACCTAAGGAGCTGGCATCAGTGTGGAGTTCTAATGGGTATCCCTGTTGAAAAACATGAAGAACTGGGTTTTGTGAAAGAATGTTTTTCTGTTGTTGAAAAGCTGCTATTTGTTCAGGGGGTTTGGGAGCTTCAATAACTTGAAATTTTGGTTCAACCTTTTCACTTTTGACGGATTCATTCTCAAGGGCATCATCATCGGCATCAAACATTTTTGGTTCAAGAGTTGCCTTGATAGCTCCAATATCAAAAGCATTATCATTATCGTTATCATGAAGCAAATCTAAATCACTGGCATCAGCATCATCTAAATATTTTCCATCATCATTATCATGAAACAAATCTAAATCATTGGCATCATCATCATCATCATCACGTTCAAAATCAATTGGATTATCCATTTTCTCTACCCTAGAAATCTTATCTTGAGTAGATGTTAGAGGTTTTTCAGACATGCATATTTGGCCCTGATCTTGAATTTGTTTTTCTACAATTTTCTGTTCCGCAAAAGGGAGTCGTCGAGAACGTTGATTTACGGGGATTTCATCTTGTAATAAAATAGTCCTTTTAATTTCAGTGTCTTGAACTTTATGGGGTTTGTAGGAAGTAACGATATTTTGAACTTCCTCACGAATTTCAGAATTCAAAATGTGTGAAAGATCAAATGGGAAAGCTTCGTCATCAGGAATATTAGCAATATTAACGAAGATGTTATTATCAAGAGTAAAACGAATACCGTCTTTATCAAATGTAAATTGGGTTTGCTGTAAAAAGTCGATTCCGATAATCACATCAAAAGGAATCAAGTCATCCTCTAGAACATGTATTTTAGCAGGTAAAGTAATGGTTTGAATTTCGATGGAATCCTGAAAGAATCCGATGCTGTGAACTTGGTTTTTGCCAATTCCTGAAAAGGGAATGTTGGTGGGCTGCAATGGTGGCGAACCAATTCTTCGATAGGTTTTCTCATTGATGAGGGTTGCCTGTGACCCAGTGTCACAGAGTGCTGTCAATTGAATTCCTGCAAGTTGAATGTCAACATGCATGGGATTTTTCGATGAAGTTTCAGGAGAAAGTGCATTTACAGTTTTATCAGAAATAGGTTTTTGAGAATCAGGTTTTGGTTTAGAATTTCGATAACTTTTAGGGCAATTAGCATGAACATGACCAAAACTTTTACATCCGTAGCATTGTTTACCATGTGACTTATTCAAACATTGGTTGCTTTTGTGACCTCTCAAGCCACAGGAAAAACATACTGGCTGTGTATTTGGGCTACGTGTATTATCGACTTTCACATTGAGGTAGGAAGCATCAATTTTTTTCTGATTATTTTGTCTGAAATTTTGTGATCTGTTAAAGATTTGTTCATAAATTTTCAACTTTTCCTTAAATTCAGGGACGGATTTACAACCGTAAAGAATAACTTTATTGTTTGTTGAATCAGGAATTCCGTTTATGACATACTCAAACAGAGAGGAGTCATCGAGAGAACCTTTGTGTGCCAAATCTCTCATAGCTAAGAAATATTCTTGTAGGGTTTCAAACGGTTTCATACGTCGAGATTCCATTAATTTATGTAACTGAATACCGTTAATTTTGTCCGAAAATTCGTCTAATAAATGGTGCTTCAATTGTTCCCAATTTGTAATTCCACGAATAGACCTAATTAAAGTTTGAGCGGGACCAGTTAAACATTTGCTAACAAAAGTAATTTGGTGAATTGGATTGTTTATCTGATATAAACAAAAAAGTTCTTCAACGTCAGATATAAAATTCTCAACACTGTAATTATCACGAGACGAGAAAGGTTTTATTAAATCAACAACGTCTTTCAGACTAAACAACTGGAAAGAGAGATTCGCAGTTTCAACTGAAGGCAATGAATTTTGATCTGATTCACCAACGGAAATGTGTGTATTTTGCTTATTCGAAGATTCTTTTGCGTCAATGGTGGGGGAAAAGGGAGATCTATTTTCCTCTATAACGCTGTTAGTTTGGGATGAACGTGCATCCGGAAGTGAGTCATCATTCACTTCGCATTCCGAAAGATCAGAAAATTCTGCTTTTAATAACGATAAATCACTAAGACTCATAAGAATGGTATTGGCACATTTGTCTGGGTCAGTTGAAAATTCTAAATGAAGTAGATTACAAATAGAAATCAAGTCTTTAAGTGAAAACTCTTTAAGTACTTTCTGTTTCGTTGCTTCCAACACGAATGGCTGTTTAAAACCTGTAAATTTACGTAATCTGGTACGATTTTGTCTGTCGCCGTCTGTACCAAAAATTAAACGATGTAGAACCTTTATTTGATTCGTACTACCAATTTTTAATGATTTTGCAATATTGGGGTAATCGTTGAGAGTAGCCATAACTATATACTAGGTTCAAACAATTATCGTACACAAATATACAAATATTCAAAACCAAAATCAATAATTATAATACGTAGTTACTCAAATTCAAAAGTAGAAAATAATATTTCAAATCGAAATTTTTTCAAATACCAATTCAATAATAAAATATTGATTCTCAAAATATGCATCAAAATAAGTAATCTTTAAAACAGGTTTTGTTCAAGAAAACAAAATTATGAACTAAAATAAGCATCAAATATCAAATAATAAGTTCTTCAAAATAATTTCTCTGGTTGAAGAAAACAGATGACGTAAATTTAGATATGTATCAAGTTAGATATTACTTCAGCAAAATATTCATCAAATTAATCTTCAAAATAAATCACTGTTGAAGAAAATAGAGGATGTAAATGCAGCATCAAAATAATAGTTAAAGTTCTAATGTTAAAAGCATCAAAATTGGGAAATCGAAAGTATCAAAATTGTGAAATCGAAAGCATCAAAGCATTCTGCAAAATAAAAAATATTCTCGCAAGAAAACAGCAGAATTAAGTTCAACATCAAAGCGCATCAAATAAGCAAAGTTGTCATCAAATAAACATTCGCTTCGTCAAATTATGCATCAAAATAATAATATAATAATCTTCAAAAGTATTCAATTCGCGATCTTTCAAAATATATATTATGTTGTGGTTTGTTCAAGGAAACAAGATTCTTCAAGTTAAATGTCGAAATTTTCATCAAATCATCAAATAATTTCATCGAAATAGAATTCTCTTCAAGAAAACAGAAGTGATAAATTCAACGTCAAAGACCATCAAAAGTGAATTTAGCATCAATTAAATTCCTGCATCAAAAGAACGTTGAAATATCTTTCAGTTTTCTTAAATCATCAATAAGTTGAGAATTCCCTTAATCATCAAAATTTTCTTGAACAAGCGTCAACGTATGCATCAAATAATTTTAATATGATCCAAGTTACTTACAATTCTGGTTTTCGGTTCTCGTCATCCCATCAGAATATTATCAGAGTCCGTGGCACATCACTTTCGTTTTCGCTGGCGGTATCCAAAACAAAAATGACAGACAACAGTAATCCAGTCGAAATCAAGTCGTATCATCGAAAGAAAAAAAAGTTTTTTTTTAAGTTCAGCATGCTAGGGGTATTTTTCGAGTCCGAGGGCCGAGCACCCATGTAGGAAGGAGTTAGTACTCCTTCCTTTAGAAGTGAATCATTAGACTTAATTATTTTGAACATTTAATTAAACTAGACGATGTTTACAAGACAGGACTAACACTTAGTATGAAATTAAAAAATAAACACAGAAGCATCAAAAGAGCTAAACATCGGGAGCTTGCAGAACAACACATCCGCTTAAAGTCCTTCGTGCCGCAGTAGTAGGAGTGGAAGTTGTAGTAATAGTTCAGTTGTGTTGCCATACTCATTCTCACATATATATATATATATATATATATATATATATATATTAGTTTTCTTATTTTGCACTTTTTTCTTTACATAAAACAATAAATCAAAAATGGTGGGTGTTTTGTTTATATTTTAAATCCAATACGACGGGCCCATGGACAAACATCCTTGTTCACAATACACTTTAAAAGGCACAAGATAAATCAATGGAGGTAATACCAAAATCTCCGCTGGAATTTTGGAGATACATGAGTCAGAATTTTAAAAAAAAACCCAAAAATCAAAATTCATGGCATGTCGAATCATTTTTGGTACAACTTATAGCAGTGAATCCTTGTATTCTAGAGTTAGGTGAGTGCCGGTCGGGTGGCGCAGTGGTTTGGCATTCTGAGTGACTTCACCATCAAGTTGTGGGTTCGATTTCCGCTTGTCAGAGGACAATGCTGAGAATAGGGACCTACGTTGACTCACCTATAGGGAGCTGCCATAACAAAAAGAAGCCAACCAATTCGCGGTGTGGATTAACGAATGTCGTAATAGATCAAGTACCCTTCGCGTATGGAAACAACAATAATAATTAGGTTGATTTAAAAAAAAAATAACGCTCATTGTTAACAAATTAATATTTAACGGAATTACTATGAACTGCAACAACTCAACATATCGCTAGTCTAATTGACAAACCACTTAACACCAAAAAATACGATTTTGGGATGTTCATGCTATTACATTGGTTTATAGTCCCTGTACAACTCTGTCAAACCTCATAACTCAAAAAAAAAAGTGAAAATAACACATAACCTTAAAACAACACATAACTCCTGAACTTAACTGTTGCTAACCTTTTCACTCCACTTTAACCTTTTCAGGGGCAACAAACTCGACCGTTTGCAAGGTGCAGACTTTTTCCCGATAACAGACTCATAACAGATAGACCGATAACAGATAGCAGAACTAGCCATTTTTCTGCTCATTTAACTGGAATAGAATGAATGATGAATGCAAGTGAAAAAAAGTCTAGATTTAGGCTTCTGCACTGTGCAAACGGCGCCCCTCAAAACTTTAATTATGAAGATGTTCCATTACATAACAATGTGGCCTATATATATATATATATATATATATATATATATCACAACACTTTAACATTTACTTTTAACAATAAACGATAATAATTTATCTTTTCACTGTCGAATAAATCATTTTTTTGTTCCATGCATGTGTAAAGCAGAGGAAGGCATCTTCCCGAGAGCCGTTGAGTACCCCACTGTCATTCTTTCCACATCATTTTTATTGCATCCAACGCTCTCCCTTACTCCTCTCTCTGTTCTGGGATTCGTCCTCTACGCTTTGATTTCTTGCTCATCTAAAAATTTCCTGAACTCATCGGAGTCGGCCAGTTCTATACATAATCATCCGTTCGACTATTCAGAAATTTAAAATGAAGATAACGCTCAGCCCTCTGCCGGGCGCGAGTGAAACATTCAAGAACTTCCGTTTGATGGGGAAAACTACCACTTGACGCGAGTAATCATGTAGATTCCATAATAGAAAGGAAACATTTACTGCCGTTAATGGGTGGTGTTCGCTCAACACATCTGTGGGTAAATGTTCGGGAGGACCTCACTTCAGGCCCTGATTTTCCATTAGGCCCGAGCCTAGAGGTCCCCGAATGTTGGGGGCCCCAAAAAATTTTAATTTTAAAAGGAAAAAAAGATAAAATTCCCATTAAATTTTTTTTAATTCTACCTTTTTTATAGCAATTTTTTTTATATATCCTTTCAAATTTGATTGATTGATTGGTTCATCATATGTATAGTTCATCATATGCATGTTATAGTGTATATAAGGGACTAGTAAGTTTTTCTGGTTGCATTGTATCGGTGTTTTAATGATTAAGTTAATATGTTGTATTGCTTTTTGTTATTTGATAATGGTCTAGGCTTCTACGCTTCAAATAGCCAATTCTTGGTAAAATGGTACTTTCACGATTCATGATTCTTTTTTTTGTGTGTGTTAATTATGGAAATTTTGCGCCCACATCAATATTAGGGGGGCCCCCATCCCGAGTTGTGCCTATAGTCAAGAATTTTCTAAATCGGGCCCTGCCTCACTTCCCTTAAAGACTTCCTTTTCGATTTTGCAATCTTGACAAGCTAAATCTTCGGAATTAAACTGCGGCAAATCTCTCACACTCTTATTTTCGAAGGTTTTCACCAAATACTAAGTTGATAAGACAAAATTTGCGGTGCCCAGTTTTTAGGTCACTTTTGCTTGATGTTGAAAAGCTAAAAATGCTTTTGCTTCATGGGGGGGGGGGGGGGGATAGTATGGACACGTTAACTATATTTGCACTGAGTAGTATTGTCCCACTCCTTGAAAAATTTCTATTTTACCTTTATTTCCGACGAATGACGCCCCTGTTTTGTCAAAGATCGGACCAGACATCTAGTTCCTTCTAAACTGCGGCGAATGTACAAAGCATTTTTCAGTTCAGTATCTTGTCTCTCCATTTGTTTTAAAAGACATTATTTGCAATTCTAACACTTTTATTGTTCAACCCACACCCCTCTGTGCCGGTCCAGCACGAGGCACTCGGTGATTCTTATTTCCAGCTCCGGTCATTGAACTTGAGCCCCCTTCGAACATTTCACTAAAAGACCCCTTTGTCTCTAGACGCAACTTACGCACCGCTCCATACGGAGCGTCTTACTTTGTCATCGAGATGAAAGGAAAAAATATTTATAATGCAAAATCCATAGTCATAATGTAATTTCTATTTCTTTGGAGGAGGCAGGGCTCCTTGCCCGCCCCCCCCCCCTGGGTGCGCCACTGATCATGTCTTATTTCCACAAAAATGGGTGGCGGTTGCCGTGGCGGAAACCCAGATGTCCTAGCTTACAGTACCCTCACTGGAACAAGCCTCTGTTACAAAACTAGTTTCAACTTCTCGCCTAGTTTTATTTCTACTGTTTTTGCTCAGTCTATCAACTTTTCTATCATGCACAACCAGGATTTTCGACAATCGAAACATTTTCACACTTTTGGTTTCATTTCCTTATTTACAGTTGGTTTACTACACCTAATATTACCGTGTAAGGGTTTAACCTCACTCTGATTTTTGTTTAGAACTATTAATTCCTGACTCGACTTCAGTTTAGGTTCTTCTGCTACTCGTTCTCTGAGGGTTTCCCAAACTACGTTCCGCGGAGCACTGGTGTTCCACAGAAAGTGAATAGGTGTTCTGTGAAAACCTAGGTTTGTTTTATATCCTGAAACGGCTACAAGAAATTCAAACTTGTTTAACGGATTGATGCTCTAAAATGTCTAAAAAATTTAATACTAAATAAAATAATTTATATTTTATTCTCATTTTTTTTAAAATTTTATTATGTCTTATTTCATACCCTACAAAATAAACAAAAAGTTCCGTTAAAATTTAGGGATTTACGAAGTGTTCCACGACAGGAAAGTTTGGGAAACCCTGCTTCTAACTACTTTGTCAAATTTAAACTCTGAATCAGTCGAATGATAAAGAATCTTTACACTACCTGTAAACTCTTGTCAGAAATCGAATGAGCTGATTGGTACAATTCCTGTCCAGCATTCTTCATCTGAATGACTAATCTTCAGGCGGGCGGTAGACAGGTCTATTCATTAATTCTACAACTGAAGAATTCATCTAAAAGCCCAACTGCTTTTGCACGGAAGTCTGGTCTAATTTGATCGCTTAAAATTCGAATAAGCTCTATACTTCCTAAGAATGTAATCCTTATTTTCCTTGGGAGAGGCTGTCTCCTTATCTGGCAGTCTTTTGTAAATCGCCAACAATTACGCTTTATTAGAACAACTTTTATATCTTACCAATTTGTGTTACCTTCATTTAGCCTCTTGCAAAGTTACCTGCGATTTATTCATGGCTCCACTTGTCGTGTAATAGCGACTTTAACTACGCGTTGCTTGAAACTTAAACTGACTAAGAAAGAAAAAAAAAATCCAATCCCTGCAGGTCTACCTAGGGCCCACAAAACCCTGAAAAGCTTCGATCCAGAATACACGGTTACGCAGTGGTATTAGCAGATTGGAAAAAAAAAACAAGTAGATATAAAAAGTTTATAGAACATAAAATATTCTATAAACTTTTTATATCTACAAGTAGATATAAAAATTTTATAGTGACTGGTTCGGTTAAAATTATTATGAAGGTACTAAATGACATTAGAAACTAATGTTTCTTTAGTCTGAGAAGATGTCCCAATCATTAAAAAAAAAAATGAAGGTACACCCCATACCGCATGGCATGCGTTTTCATGTTACGGACGGTCACAAATGATGCCATGAAGTGCCTTTCATGGACCAATTATAAAATTACATACATCATTTGGTACCATAACCCAGTAAATGATCAATTTAAAGTTGCCTATGCCTTACAACAAATCGCTGAGAAAAGATGTCCTATAACACAAAATTAGCATATTCATCTATCTTCCCGCTAGAAAAGAGGAATGAAGTACACTCACTGTTTACACTCTCGAAGTTTTTAAGGAAGTAGAGAAAAACGCGGGTTTTTACTCAAGTCACGAAATACGTTAGAAGTATTCTAATAAAGACTAAAATAGCCCAGCCTAACAGGTTTATGAGAAAATGACGCCGTTTTACCGGGCGCGAAAACTGGTGCATGAACCTTTCAGTAGAAAGGTAATTCAATAACCACGCAAGAAAGGCAAGTTTGAAGTCTTGATTAATATGAAGAACATGACACGGTTTCCCGCCAAAGGTTTCACGTGTTGGAGTTCTAGATCAGAGAGGACGACCAGGCTACTTAGATTGCTTACAACTTAGTACTTTATAAATAATTCAACAGGAAAAGTAAAAGAGTAAATTACAGGAAGAAGGCACAAAAAGCAGAAAAAATAATCTGCAATTAGCGCTCCACGCAGCATAAATGCAAGATTCTGTAGCAATAGAAAATAAAAAAAAAAAAAAAAAAAAGCAAAATAACGAGGCAATTGACCGGTCTCTTCAGGATGCCTAACCAAGTCGGTTATCTCAAGGGGGAACTTTCCGAATGGGATGCAGGTCTAGCCAAAAGACATCCAAAGCCCCGAGATCCCCACATGGAAACAGAAAGTCAAAAATATTAGAAAATACAGTACACAAACAAGATTACTTTTCACGTCATATGTTGGTTTAAAATAATTTAATTTACATTATATTCTCACAACACAAGTCTGGTCAAGGATTTCGAACTCGAGTTTTCTTGTTGATTTCTGGTTTTTGATCAAAATAATCATTAACAAAATCGATGGTGACCCCATGTTTACACGTCGCTTGTCGTGCCTGTTGAAAATTGCATGTATTTTACTCCCATCATGCGAGCATCGGTAATTCCAGATCTCATGTACGTGGCTTTCGCAATAAATCTCATTTTTGTCGCAATCATAACTATAAACAAAGCTGAAGTGAACCTATGTCGGCACTTTTACCGTGCTTAACTACCCTTTTAATTGACATCGTATTTAAATTGCACTTGTATTACGCAGCTCTAGACGTCAAACATTTCTTCGTCGTTAACATATTTGAAGCTACATACATACGTTAAAGCAGCAAAGACAATGCATGATGAAACAATTGTTTAAACAGAATGGACAAGCTACAAATAAAGTTTTTGGCGTCGACCATAAGTTGGCGAAAGGACGGAGCGTCCAACTTCCTAAAGCAGTTTCTCCCCATCCATTGAACCCAGGAAGAAATGACTGTTTCCCGGAAACGAGAATTCCGCCTTTCAGAAATGTATAAATCTTCTTAACCTTCAATTATTCTTTCGTTGACAAGAATGATCCACTGTCCCATTCGTTACACCACGGACATAAAATCAAGTTACGTTTCCAGTCATCCTGCGTTTCGCGGCGGTGTTACCCTGTGGTGATGGGGATATTTGGTACCCTTAAGAGCAGTGGTGCACAAACTTTTTACGGCCACGATTCAATTTCTTCAAGAAAAAGAACCCACGACCCCCCCCCCCCCCCAATGAACATTTCTTGGTAGAAATGCAATTAAATAAAAAAAATTATGAAAATGCTAACACAAAAAAGGGGGGAACTGTACATTTTGGATATATATACTTTTTTCATAATAACGATAAAAGTCTAGCTTACCATATGCACCATATTTTTGGTAATACTGTTTGACACCTTATTTAACAATGTCAAATTTTTTAACATATATATAAAAAAAAATTTTAAATATGCAATTTTAAAAAAATCAAAGCATTTTTTTAAAATAAATGATTCAACATGACATAAATTTACTTCAAACTAACAACGACCCACAGTTTGTGGACCACTGCTTTAGAGCAGTGGTTCTCAACCTGGGAATGGTTGGTAAAAAAATATGCTTACAATGCATTTTCTAGTGTTACTTACGTTTTAGAGATTAAAAAGGTTGCAAATCGCCGCTTTACAGGAAAGGAAATGGCTGAGAGCCCATTTCTAACTCCTGCAACAGATTGAATTTTACTATTATCAACAACGGTCAAGTTGATCAGAAGAGGTTGGATTATGTTATGATGCATGGTGCAATACATCCTTAAAACTGGTATGAGACCCATTTCCAAGTCATTTAAATCATGCCGTCTTCGCAATGAATAGGACTACGAAACTTCTACAGTACGATATCTTATACAATTCAATGGTGGGAGACACTACCGAGGAGTCAGGATGGGAGAACATAGAGAATCTCGTGTTTGGGGAAAGCGAGTTCATCTTCGTGTGTATCAGATGTCAAAAAAACACAGTTCCCCAAATTTATGTATAATGTTTTATTTATTACATGATCATTAAAATTCACAAGTGTTACTTAAGTATTGAATCACACTGATGCGTCAAATCACAGGCATCACATAGTCACATACAGGATGAACCAGAGCAGTCAATAGGAAACAAATGGCTCTGCCAAATCGCAAGCATGCTTATGTACATAGGTGTATTTACAAAGATTTTTTGCTAATCATACGAGATTAATCATAAAAAAGTGAAAATCAAGCATTTACACCTTTGAAGAGCACTCCAATAGGGACATGGCATGCAAGCATTACTGAATTAAAATTGTGAAAAAAATATACATCTACTTTCATTCATTTATGACACAGTATCCACACACCCACGTAAAAACAAAGATATCACATTATTAAAATCGGCTAATTCTCTCGAATTAGTACAAGCGTAACACATCAAGCTGCAATTTGTACTCTTGCCATTCCAAACTGAAGGGTTTCAGAACAATCTTTCAGCTGCTGTCACACGACGTTGGTTTAGCTTCACTGAAGTCATCGAGGAGCAAGTTATTTATTTAATAATAAATTGTGTCCATTTTATGTACACGTGTGCAAGCAAATAAATATATTCCTTGAAGTGCAAAACACTAAATGTTCATAATGCATAGTCAATCTCTAAAATGAGTGAGAACATGAGATAAGCATTGAAATACTTTTAGAGTACCTTAATTTCAAATGATGTAGAATTTGTGAGATGGATTATCAAATGACAGATTAAAATAGTTTGTAAGTTGGCTATAGGCTGATATAACACCTGTACAAATAACAGATGATAATAAATAAGAGAGATTCTATAAAGAAACTCTATTTTATAAAAAGTAATACTTAAACTTTTAACAACTCTACTTGTCTAAAAGCAAACAAGACCTACAGTCTAACATTCTCATAATGATGAACCAAACATTATTGCAATTTAACAAGTATAAATTAGTGCCATAAGGCGATAAAAAAAGAAACAAATAACACAAAATCACAGAATGATAACTCCACAATACACACAACTAGATAGACACAATTGGCATAGAAAATAAATTAAAATAATTCATAAATATATATTTCAGAAATTAATTAGTAATATAGGCTAAAATATATCTCAGCTTTAAAAAAAAAAGTTATTAAAGAACAGTGGGGAAAAGGGCTTAAGTCTTGAGCAGCAACTTAAGGCCTCGGGGTAAAGCATATTTATGCCTCAGACTCGGATTCAATACAAGCAAACATCAAAATAGTTTTGACTTGTTTGGACTATTAATTTAATTTGACAATGTAGTTTCTGTCATGCATTAGAATAGGGGGGGGGGGGGGGGAGCCTGAAATAACAACAAAAGAGGAGTGTTTCCAATATTATTTTTCCTACCAAATTATTGAAAATAATGGATGTTATATAAACCCTGTCGTGAAAATGACTGTCGTTTTTATTGGGTAGATTTTCCTGCTAAAGATCTGTTGGTCCTAAGTATTAATTTGAGAAAATATTGGAAATAATGGATCAGTTATATAAACCCTGTCGTGAAAACGACTGTCATTTTTATTGGGTAGTTTTTCCTGCTAAAGATCTGTTGGTCATAAGTATGAATTTAAGGAAATTGCTAATGAACAGCCATCAGGAATAACTAACGATATTAACATTTAAGGGTTCTTTTTTTCTAAACATAAATCACAGCCCTGAGTCAGATCTGTCATCTTCCTTCACTGCTACCATTAAAATTACTTTATGGCAATGGAAACATATTATGGAAGATATGGAATCAATACATCTATCCAAAGATAAAGCACTTTACTTTTGAGGATAAAGCATCTTTACAACACCTGACAGCAAACCATAGGTAGCTATCTACATTTTGCACCATTACTTCACTTGTATAGCAATTTAGAACCATTCTACGAATGAAATGGTACAGTATTTATTGTATTTACCAAGAGAAAATCCTATCCAGGTGTTTGACTGTTAATCAGTGTACTGGAGACTTCCAACAAAGGTGTGGTTTATGTCCTTTTACCACCCAAATAAAAAAAGCAACACAATTTTGATAAAAAATACAAAAAAAAAGCTTTTTTGCACTTTTTTAAGTCATGCACCAGTGTATGAATGATTTTAAAGCCCATGACAGGCTTTGTAAAATATTTCCATCATTTAGTATGACTCCTTTTTAAAATTAGTAACTACAATTTCCCTAATTTCATTAATCTTTAATGAGTTTTTAAAAAAATAATAAATGCCCCCAAATGCTTCATTTCGGTCAAACAAGATTTTTCATCCAAAATATTGATATTTAAACAAGCAGGGGGAAATATATAAAAGGCTTAATAAATCAGTGAATGAGTTTGACACCATAAAAATCAAGTTATACATTGAAAATATCACGTGTACCTACATCTTAATAAAGTAGCCTAGTTATAATAGCATTCATTTTTTTTTTTTAATTAGAGGAATTTGAACTCTTTCGGAATAATTCTAGCTGAGATCTTGTAACACAAGAAACCTTTATTGAAGAGTAGGTTTTGCCACTACAACTTTTCAAATTTTCTTCCATAGGGATAGTTCAATAAATTCAACACTATATTTAGTTTATATATTTCTTTGGACAGTTAGAATTTTTTACACACATTTCTTAATATGATATATCAATGATAAAAAAAAGGGGGGTGGGGGAATTGGATTTTTAAAATTTGCTTCAAAAGAAAAGTAAAAGATTGATTTCATTTACTTGGTAAGGACATCTATAATTTAGAGCAGTGGTTCCCAACCAGTAGAAGTCTGCTGACCACTAAGCTAGAAATTGAACCATGTGCGGACCCCCACCACCACCACCACTGACTTGAGGTGGGGGGAACCTTCCAGGGGGTATGGGGGTATAGAATATCCCTCAAGCAAAAGGGATACAGGATTAACACACATTCTAACATATCATATTCTAATAACAAAATAATTGTTAAACTTTTAAGAAATTTTTATTCAACACCTGATAGTCATCAGATAGTCAACTATTCAATGAACATTGCTTTGAAAATCCCTATTCATTTAGCAACTTTTTTATACGTGGTGCTGTACCACTCCTGAGGCTCTTGCGGATCACCTGTGGTCCACGGACCACTGGTTGGGAACCACTGATTTAGAGCAATAGATGTATCACATCCAAAATATACATGGATCATATCTGACTCACAATAAAATGATACATTAAATCAAAGACATTCAATCATATATTTCTTGGTTTCTTTGAAAAGGAAAAATTTTCCCTCTCAAATCGCAGAAACAAGATTTTAGGCAAAACAGGACCAACAATATTAGCAGGGTTCCCATTCTTTGACTAAAAATTTAATAAATTGAATAGTTTTAAAAATTAGCATCTTAAGTCTATGTTTAATGCAGTTTACAAAATACTAAACAGAATGAATATTTTGATGAGAATACAATTTATTTATATCCCTTAATACAGTTTGTTTTGAATAATATCAACTTTGGTAGTTTAATCCTAAAGAATCCCAAGGATGTATTTTTCATCATAACATACAATGTCCAAAAAAATTTTAGGATACTAACACAGCATAAATAAGTACAGAATTCATTAAATAAATTTTAGCTTCATTCAAAGAATCAAAAATTTAATATATAAGTGTAAATTACCTGATCTCCTCTTTGCTATGTCACTTTTAACTATTATAAATGCTGAAATTCTGACACAGTCTATGTATGTTTCAAAAGTCAAATATTTTTACCAACATTTTATTTTTGAATAACAATTTAGCAGGCAGTAATAACAAGTAGATAAGAGTTATTGCAGCAGTTTATATAAATTTTCCATTTTCTTTATTGTATATTGTTAGGGGGGGGGGGGGCTTACATGCTAATGAGAACATCAGAAATAACATGGGAACCCTCTATTGCATGACTGCTGATTAAGAAAACTAATTATTTACAGTATGCATCTGAAGTCTGTGTGTATGGCACTTGTGAATACAAAATTAAATGCGAACGGCATGAGCACATAATGAGCATCCACAAAGGAACAAGCAAAACATTAACTTCTCTTAAAATTAGTCAAAAATTTCATTTCAAGGCTTGTGAAAAATGCAGATGAAGAGATGTCCAAGGATAGAATTTTTCACTGAACATAATTACCCCTAAAAATTGAAAAAACATGAAATAATATACTATCAAATACAAAATGCGACAAAATGAACATCAAAATATTCAATAAATAAATCTACCCACTCTAAAATAGATACAAAAAATGAGTATTGCTTTCATAATTACTCCAAAAATGTACAATTGATGACCAGAAAACAGACAGCTGCAAAAATGCAGCTGCCAATTTGTCTGGCAAGACCATCTCTTCGTGTAAAATGCTGAGATCATGTGATCAGCAAACGGAACTTTGAATTTTTATTCTTTTGGAGTCAGATTTCTGGTTTTCGTAGATGGAACATGGACAGTAGTTTTGAAAAACATATTCTGTCGGCAAAAATGCTTATAATCAAATCTATTCTTTTGTTAATTATTCATATATTCAGTGGATATAAGTGCATCATGAAAGATGCATATGTGTGAATCAGATAATTCATTAAATCAGAATTCATCGGCTTTGGGATATTTATTTGCGTCCAAGTCCCTAATTGGCCTGTAGTGGAAAAAATGGAGAGGTGAGTACAAAAACCAATCATTCTTTTGGTTAATCCAGTAAAATCAAATTCTTAATCAAATTACATTCTTCAATTGAACAACAATACACTTGCAAATAGAAAATACTCAATAATAAATAAACGCTGGGCTGTACACACCACTCAAACATAGCAATGAAAAATTCTTCATATTTTTCTCTCTGTCAATAAAATCTGAAATGAATAGAGAAATAAAACATGTATTTTTTATCCTATAAAATCAGATAGCTCTGACCTATCTATGGAAAAGAAATATTTGGGCAGGTGTTAGCATTAGTAACTGCAATATGAATAATTAACACATAGCTATATCTATCTATATCAGTGGTTCCTAACATTTTGTTGATCAGGGACCACTTGTCAAAGAAGAAAAAAATGTTTCGGGGACACTCTCTTGACCAACCCTTTAAGAGGCAAAAATGGTAAAACTCCCTGAATAAACAAACTATTTGTGGTAAACAACTTCAATAAAAAGTTACAAATAAACTTAATAACAATAACAAATTAAACATTAAAGTAAACTGAATAGCAAACATAACAGCCTATGAAAACTTAAAAATAAATGAGATTTTTGAGGTTGCATTGGCTTTACTAGCTGTAAAATCCTTGGCTTAAAACTGATGAAAGCTATGCAAACAAAAATCCAGGGGAAGTCACCCATTTTATAAAATTGTTCAATTTGCAGTCGTTTTGAAATGATGAAACTAATTTTTTTTATGACTACTACCATGCAGGGGTTGCAGATTCAAAATTAGACTTTTAAAAGTATTAGAGTTTTAGGATCCTATACATCCTTATGACAACTTCTATAAATATTAATAATAATATGTCAAAATTACTTTGACATATTATCTATAGATATAAAACAGTTCCGTAACTGACTGACTAACTGACTGACTGACTGACATACAATGCACAGACCAAATCACTGGACCTTAAGGGCTGAAATTTTGCATGGCGATTCTTCTTATAGTGTAGGGGTGCACTAAGATTTTTGGAAAATTCTTCTTAGATTTTTTTTAATTAAATTTTAAGCTGTTTTAGTAACTTTTGAAAAGTTTGCATTTAAAACAATAATTTGAGGGTTATAAAATTTATATCATGAGTAAGATCCTAAAAATTCCTTTAAAATGAGATCTTTTTCGAATCTTTAGCTCCATTTTCTGATTTTTGGTGAATTTTTAAAGATTAATTTTTAGAATTTAATTTATCAAATACCGATCACATGATTTCTTTTTCTGGTACTTTAAATAAATTTATCATCATGTGCAAAACAACTAAATAGACC
The DNA here is from genome assembly GCA_907164885.2 of Dolomedes plantarius. Taxonomy (NCBI): domain Eukaryota; kingdom Metazoa; phylum Arthropoda; class Arachnida; order Araneae; family Dolomedidae; genus Dolomedes; species Dolomedes plantarius. The sequence continues at coordinate 225,480,373 of OU015491.1, forward strand.
AAAAAAAAAAAAAAAAAAAAAAAAAATTTTCTTGCTAATGCGGCAGACGATTGGACATTATCCAAAAAAATATTAAAATAATGTAAAAGATATTATGTTCCTCAAACTGTACTATATTAGTATGCCCTATTACATTTAATTTGAATATTTTCTTCTACATTATTTTGTCTATAAAAATATCCCTTACGATTTTTTTATAAATATATATTTTTTTACATCAATTGTATACATTGATCGTCGCATTTATTATAAATATATATATATTTATTTTTTTTTGGCATTATTTGCATACATTGACTGTTGTATTTAATTTGAATGTACTCCGTAGCGAAATGTGGGTTTTCAGCTAGTTATTAATATTTATAGGTTGCAATGGGCTGGCTGATTCCTGCACTTTTAACTTGACCAATTGACACTGGTAAGTAGTGTCACAGTGAGTTATTAGAGCAACTAGTAGTAGTAGTAGTAGTAGTAGTAGTAGTAGTAGTAGTAGTAATAGTAGTAGTAGTAGTAGTAGTAATAGTAGTAGTAGTAGGAGGAGGAGGAGGAGGAAGACTAGTAGTATGTATATATATCGTTGGTGTTCTGTAAAAAGGGCGAATAACTATGTAAATAAATATACATATTCGCTCTTTCTACAGAACACCAACAATATGTGTGTGTGTGTGTATGTATATATATATATATATATATATATATGGAGTGAAGGGGGGATGGGAGTGATAATATATAAGCATTCTCCTCCTGATGAATAATCATACAAACAGAAAACATGCTGCATTTACCAAAAGGCAATCTTTGACAGCAATAAATTGAAAATTCTTGTACATCAACTTGGAAATATGTACTTCTTAAAGACTGGAAAGCAAATGAAAAATAATGTAAGGATCTTGAAAGCAAAAGTAAGTACTTTTTAAAAACTTTTCAAAGGCCCTTAAAAGCAGTAGCTGAAAATAAGGAGTTTTCAGGACCATACAAAGCCTGAATAGCTATAACGCAGCTGGAAAAGTGTTTTAAAACAAACCATAAGCTTTTTTTTACTTACACTTTCATTTCTAATAAAGGCGAGGCTTCATTTTCGTTATTTTCAGATTCTTGGGAAGGCTGTCGCCGATGTGCCATTTGGGATGTACTTGGTTCGTTCTGCCTTCTATGAACCTTAACAAGAAATAACAAAATACATAATGAACACAAAATGACAAGACAGATTGAATAATAAAATTGACCCTAAAAATCGGTGACACATCAACTGTGCTGGCAGAAATGCACCACAGAGGAGGAAAAAATTAAAATAAATTGCAACTCAGAGAAATTAGAGTAGCACAAATTGGTAGAGCTACGTACAGTAATAACATAAAAGGGTGTGTATTCCAATTTTTGCTAAAAATTGTGTTGATTTGACATGGAATGACCCTCACTGAAATATGCTTCAGTAACTTTAGTCTGTTAAATCATTAGTTCTGAATATAAAAAATATAATTTTATTCAAGTTTTGAAAACTATAAACATTTTCTATCGGTTTTAAATTTGTAAAATTAAACTCTAAAAATAACCGAAATATATGTATATGTACTAATATAGAAAAAAATAAAAGATTTTCAGTACTATAAGCCAATTATTCGGAATGCAGCTTTTGAGTTGGAAAAGAGGGAATGATGTTCTGAATAATGTTGAAAGGGGGGAATGGAGCAAAATAGTTTGAGAACCACTACACTAGCGAACTGATCATATTTCTGAACAACTTCTAGTTCTGAACTAGTTTCAACAACTAGTTTTGAACAACTCTGTTGTGCAAAAAATAACCTTTCAAAAAAGTTATGAACTTCTGGATTGTAAGTAAAGCCCCCTTCAAATAGTTTAAAAGCTACCTGTTAACTAAAGATTTAGTTACTAACAAAGAAAAGGAGATGAAAAAAAAACCAAAATGTTCACTTAAGAAGTAACGTCAATGGGCACTTATTTAATGTAAAATGAAAAAGTTAAAATACATAAATTAAATATTAACAGTTGCTATAATTAAAAGAAACAAAAAACCTACAGATTGATATCGACACTAATTTGTAAAATAGCAACAGCTGCTTATGAAATGAATTAGCCCATCTTGCAGTGTTCAGTGCTGAATTGGGCAATGAAATGAGGATGTTACTTTCCTTTTTTCGAAGATCATTTTGTTTTGCAATAGTTGTGTATAAATGCCTGTAAACATTTTAAACCACTTCAAAACAACATAAACTGATCATAGAGAACATTTTACCTTTCACCAATAAGTGGTTTAACATTTACTATTGAAATTAGCACCTAATTTCCAGGGCTTAAACAATATCTGTATAAATAAAAGCATACAAGAAAAGTAACAGTGATTTTTGCAAATTTATTACATTAAGGCTGCTATGTACTAAGAAAAAAAATCGTATTTCCCTTTTCTTCTTCTTGCAGACTCTTGTGGTGGGAGGAGTCCAGTTGACAGTTCGAGAATTCCACCCCCCTGAGGATTGACATTTTGAGGGATTGTAATGGCTCTCTCTCTATAGGGGGGTTAAGCGCTGCCCCCAAATTTTTTATTTAAAATATATTTTTGTCAACTATTTACAGGTACATAAATGCCGATAATCAAATAAAATTGGTATTGTCAGATATCCTGAACTTTACTGCAAAGCGCTACAGGATTCATTTTATAAATTTCGTCCACCGAAGGAATTTATGAGTGTTTAAAACACACTATACCAGATTTTTCCTCAAATAATTTAAATTTTAAAATATCGATTGCATTTTTTTAAAAAAAAGAAAAATGTGCACAAATGTCAAATTTCTTTCTCTATGACGGAGTACAATTTTTTAAAAAAAATCCTTGAATCCAAGTCGGCAATCTGTGGACAAATTTTCTCCATAGGTTAACATTGAGGTAAGAGAATCCAATGGGGTTAGTACATAGCAGCCTTAATGAAGAAACACATGGAGCTATAATAATTAAGTAAGAACACATGTGACAAACAAATATCATAAAAGATTGAATTTTCAGACAAACTACACTTTTAGAATTAATATTTTAGTTCTAGGGAAATTTTTGAGATTAGGTATGTGCTAAAGATGAGAATAGCCACAAATAGGATTCAAGCACGATGAATTTTTCAGAGAGCAAAAATACAAGAAAATGAACTTTGAAATATAGGGAGAAATACAGAGAACTTACCTCGTGCAAATAGAGAGCACTAAAGCTCATATCAGCTGCTCTGACTTCTAAAGGATTCAACCCTGCAGACTCAGTATGGAGAGATTCATGCCCCACCACATCACTTTGTAAGCTAGAGGTAAAAAGACTCGATAAAAAAGACTGAAATAAGCATCATTTTAAAAAACAAAATATATCTCATTTTCCTCTCTATACAACAGCTTCTAACATCTAAATTTGCAATTTTGACAGTAGTACCAGATAAATAATAAATCAAGAAAAACACTGTGAAAAGAAACAGAATCAGGTATTCATGTTTTTTTTATAGGTCATTTAATTGTAGATTTTTATAACAATTACTAGCTGAATACTCGTGCTTCGCTACAGAGTACATTCAAATTAAATACAATGGTCAATGTATACAATTAATGCCAAACAATATATATATATATATATATATATATATATATATATTTAAAATCGTAATGGATATTTTTATAAACAAAATATTCAAATTAAATACAACGGTCAATGTATGCAATTAATTTGTATGTTTAATATCCATAAAACATACTAATTTGAATTAAATTCTTAAAAAACTTCCATCTCAATGAGTCTAGTGGTTAAATTTTATCTTTTACCATATTTTAATATTTATTTTTGTCAGTTTATTTCATTGTTATGCACGTGATGCAAAATTAATTTAAAGTATCGCAAAAAGAAAAGAAACCACGTGATCAGCATTTAATAAATTAAATTCTAAAAATTAATCTAAAATTCACCAAAAATCAGAAAATGGAGGAAAAGATTCAAAAAAGATTTCATTTTAAAGGAATTTTTAGGATCTTTCTCGTGATATCGGATCTCACTTTAGGATCTCGTGAGGGTTATAAAATTTATATCACGAGAAAGATCATAAAAATTCCTTTAAAATGAAATCTTTTTTGAATCTTTACCTCCATTTTTGGTGAATTTTCAAACATTCCCTTTTAGAATTTAATTTATTAAATGCTGATCACATGGTTTATATTCTTTTTGTGATACTAAACTAATTTTGCATCATGTGCATAACAACAAAATAAATTGACAAAAAAAATTTTTTTTTCTTCTTCTTTCTAACGCGGCAGACAATTTGACATTATCCCAAAAAAAATATTAAAATACAGTAAAAGAAATGTTCCTCAAACTGTACTATATTAAATGTACTATATTGTTTAGTATGTTGTATTAGATTTAATTTGAATATTTTCTTCTACATTATTTTGTCTATAAAAATATCCATTACGATCTTTTTATAAATATATATATATATATATATATTTTTTTTTTTGGGGGGGGGGGCAGGCGGGGACATTAATTGCATACATTGATCATTGTATTTATTATAAATACATATATATATATTTTGGCATTAATTGCATACATTGATCGTTGTATTTAATTTTAATGTACTCCGTAGCGAAGTACGGGTATTCAGCTACTGTGCACATAAGTATATTGGTTCCTTACCGCCTATTCATGTAACTAAAAGACTTCTACCATTTAAAAAATTAGGTTTATTAATTCAGTTCACTATTATAAGGTTTGAATGGTATACAAACTTTATTTTTTTTTTAACTATATGTCCAACATTAGACAAGACACACAAATCTTTAAATTTTATCAATTAACTAGATTTTAAGTAAAATGCATAACATAATTTAAGAACTTAAGATACTTAATAAAGGAAACAATATAAAATGGAACAAATTGGAAAAAAAAATGTTTCAAAGAGAATAATGTTTAAGATTTAAAACTAAATGTATAAGATTAAAAAATAATAATTTTTGTCATTCTAGAAAACTTATTTAAATGGGTGCATTAAAAAGCTATAATATGAAACAGCATACGAAAAAACATTTGTACAACAAAATACAGACAAAATGGATCATTGGAATATATCATCCGAACATATTATGCAGAAAACTGAAGAACACACTCAAAAGTTTTATTTTATCTTTCAAACAGATGAAAAAATATTTTTTAAAAAATGAAAAAAAAAACTCCAATATTAGAAACACAAGCACATTCCAAATGTAAGAGATCCATTTTATTTTGAAGCAATGAAGAGAAAATATTACCTTGATAGATAACCTCCTTGAGCTAGATAGGGAGGTCCTTCAGCTAGACTCACCCCTCCAGACATGGCTCTCAGCTCCGTGGTCTCGTCTGGACGATAATCAGCAGCATGGTGATGGCGAGAATAATGGATGCTGTTGACTAAACTTGCATACTGAAACAAAAATTACAACAGTTGTTTTCATTATACAATGGTACATTGAAACTTGTTATGATAACATGGATGTAATTCTAGCAAGATTCAGGCCAACTGCAGCTGCAAGGGGGGGGGGGGGGGGGGAGCAGTAGAGGCAATACCCCCCACCCACCCCAAAAAAAGCCTGACATATTTTTCTTTTTTTCATAGCCTAAAATTATATAATTGTAGACCTAATACTAAATGAGTTTTAATTTAAAATGGAGTATGTTTATTTCTTTTATATATATATATATATATATATATATGAGATAATATTATTAACAACCTATAATTGCCCATTCTGAACTTTCTCTCTGTTCTGGTAACCCCTTTTTCGACTCCTTTGTGAAACGCCTCTCCTTTCCACACACTAACTTCCTCCGCCAATTCTGGCAACCTCTCTGAGCTAATTCTTTTTTCGCACTTTTACGAGGAGACGCTGGATTGACTCAAGATGAGTAAGATGTGCTGCAATTTTATTCATAAATAAATGCCTTTGTTCCTGAAGCTGACTTTCATTTTCCGGCCACAATGTAAGCTCCTATTTCTTGAGATGTTCATTCGGATCATCTCATATATATATATATATATATATGTGATGATTAAAGCATAAGCTATAGTTAATTATATTAATGAGCGTTAAAAAGTAAAATTCTATTAAAGTCCTAGTGTGGTCTCCAATTCAGGAAGTAGACTGTCTTTCGCAACGAAAGAGTTCAGGGTCATTCGCTCGCACACGCGCGTATCTTACATAACCATCGAATGTTCGAGCAGAGGGGAGGCTCTAGAAGAGGATCTACGCCTATGTGGCTTATATAACGAAGAGAAAGAAATTACGCAGTTCGGGGAAATCGTTGATAGAATCAAGACGTGCGTCTGTCGGGAGCTCTGTGAGATGATTGAAAATGGCGATTTAGCTGGATTAATTGGGCATTTGATTAATGTTAATTAATAAATGTTAGCACCAAGGGTTAAAGATAAAGTATAGTTTATCCCTAATAGGTTTTCCCCAGGCTTGACATCCAGTCCAAAAGGTATAAATGTATAAATAAAATAACATTTGTTTAAATTAAATATGTTTTAATTGTAATATTAATTGTAATTGATAATTACCTTTTATTTTCTGCTGTATACTAAGAGCTGTTCACTTACCTCAGCAAATGTTTTCATTTGGAGGAAGTTGAAGTTGTATGACAGGCATGTGATGTCATTTGATAGTTTGTTAATTACTCATTGGTTCCCAGGTATGAGTTCATCAAATAGTGATTGAGTATTTGAAGTCAGGTACACCTCAACCCTGGGTTTTAATTTCTTTTTAATCAAATGGCACCACATGCACATATTTTTCAGTATATGCAGATTTGTGTTCACATAATGATTTAAAAGGCCAAGTTTGGTCAGTGAGCCAGCAAGCAAGCTGCAGTCAGCATCAAGATAGATGTGATTATTTGTTTGATATACTGCTGGTCAGTAGCTTTATTATTTTGTTTAAAGTTTTAAAATAAAGTTAAAGTTATCCAAGTTTTGTATGCCTGATAAATTTCTACTTAAAAGATCCACCAGTCAACAAAGTGGTAGCAGAGCGTGGTTGGTTTGATAAAGTAGAAAATGGCTACTAGTGAAGGGACATTTAATTTCCCTAAGTTGAATAGGGATAATTATAAAGCCTGGAAATTCAACATTTGTATGTATTTGAGAAGTGTCAACTTGGGTGATTATGTGGAGAGAAAGGAACCTGAGACTGTGACTGAAGAAGCAGCCAAAACTCAGAAGGCAGATATAGAAGTTAGGAAGCAGAAAGCCTTGTCATTAATATGCCTGAGTGTAGATGAAGAGCTTAAGAATATTTTGTATGAAGTTGAAACTCCACAAGAAGCGTGGAAAGCCCTGAAAGCAATTTTTGAGCCCTGTAGTCGTGCAAGAACAGCAGCTTGCAGAAGAAAATTTATGAACATAAAGTTTGAGAGCTTGGATACGATGAATGGCTACATCAGTCGTGTGTTAGATGCAGCAAAGGACTTAAAATTATCTGGAATGGAAGTGCCAGATAGTGAAGTTGGATACCAAATTTTAGAAAATCGACCTGAAACGTATGATCATCTAACAATGCAGCTATATCAATTAGAAGATAAGGATTTTACAACTGAAGTAATAAGAAAATCTCTACTGGCTGAATTCGATAGAGTGTAATACAAGAACTCATCTCAAGAAAATGCAAGTTCAAAAGCCCTGGTCTCGTATGGAAAGGAACACATCCAGCATCAACAGAAAAAGAAATGGAATAGGAGAAAAACTAGAAGTTGCTATAGGTGTGGACGGACTGATCATCTTATTAAAGATTGCAGGTTGCCACCCCAAGAGTTCCGAAAACCAGATACAAAAAAGGACTATCATAATGCCATGTACGCGGCGGCCCTTATTAGTGAATCAACAGATGTTGAGTTTGTTCTCGACTCTGCGGCAACAGATCACTTTTGTAATGATAGAACTCTTTTTGATAATTTTCAAGTGTGTAAGAGCCAGGCCGCCATTGCTGAAGGAACTACAGACATCCATGGGAAAGGAACAGTAAACATGTCTATCCAGCAAGGTAACATTAGAGAAACAATTTCTTTGTATAATGTGTATTTTGCTCCAGGGATGGTGAAGAACTTAGTGTCGGTAAAATGCCTTGCTCTTTATAATTATAATGTAAAATTTCTTAAAGATCATGCTATTATTAACAAATTTAATAATATATATTTAAAAGTTCCGTTAAAAGATAAATTTTATGTTATTTCGGGAACATCAGTTGTAAAAGAAGAACCTGGTGAGGCTCATTTAGTAAACAAAAATTTAACCTTATGGCATTGTAGGTTTGGTCATCTTAACTGTAAAGCATTAGTTCAATTTTCAAAATCAAATAATGTGTTTGGACTTGACGGACTATCAGGAAATTTAGATGTTTGTGAAATTTGTAATTTTTCAAAAAGTAAACGCGAGTCATTTCCTGAGTCTAAAGATATCCACACAAGTGGAATTCTACAGCTTTTATATTTAGATGTATGGGGACCAGCCCCTGTGCAGTCATTGGGAGGAGCCAGGTTTTTCTTATCCATAATCGACAAATTTTCTAGATATTCTTTTATATATATTTTAAAACACAAAAATCAAGTTTTTAATTATTTTAAAGAATTTAAAAGTCAAGTCGAAAAAGAGACAGGGAAAAGAATAAAATGTATAAGAACTGATAATGGAGGTGAATTCTCTGCTGAGTATTTTGAAAAATTTCTTAGAGAACATGGTATAAAGCATCAATATACAAATGTTTATTCGCCCGAAATGAATGGGGTTGCCGAGAGGTATAACCGGACATTGATGGAAGGTGTGAGGTCCCTCTTACTTCAAGCTAAACTACCAAAAAGTCTTTGGGCAGAATTGGTTTGTACTCAAAATTACCTTAGAAATAGATTTCCCCATAAGAAATTAAAAGGAAAAGCTCCATTAAACGTGTGGAGGGGGAAAGGTTTTTCTGTAAAACATTTAAGGGTAATTGGGAGCTCTGCATATGTTCATTTACCTAGTAGGTATAGAAATAAGCTTGAAGGTAAATCAAGAAAGGGGGTAATTGTAGGATACGCTTTTAAAACATTAGGTTATAGAGTATGGTACCCTGGAACAGACCAAGTGACTGAAAGTAAACATGTTAAAATTTGTGAAAATATTTTTTATAGTGAACCTAAAATTGAAAAACAAGAGTGTAATTTTAAGGTTAATCCTTTGCCAGAAGATGGTTTTGACGCAACTCAACCAGATATCTCTAAGTGGGAAAGGGTTGAGAAAAAGAGACAAACGGGGAAGACTGCAGGTCGGACTGACGTGTATTATTACCCAGAAAAGGGAATAAGATTAAGAAGTAATAATGATGCAATTAAATATTGCAAACAAAAAGGAATCCCTTATAATGTAGAAGACTTAAATTTCTCGCCCAGTGTAGAAACACCTAAAAATGGTGATGAGGAGGGAAATAGTTCAGAAACAGAGTCTGATGCAGAAGCACATTGTGCTGAAGTTAAAATTCCAAATACATATCAGGAATCCCAAAATTTGCCTGAAAAGGATAAATGGCAGACAGCTATGATCGAGGAAATCGATACCCTAAAAGAGAGAGAGGTATACGAAATTGTACCTAGGCCTGAAAAAGCTAAAGTATTGGGATGTAAGTGGGTATATACAACAAAGAAAGATGCCGAAGGCAGAGTAAAAAGATTTAAAGCAAGACTAGTTGCACAAGGGTTCCGTCAGACCGAGGGAATAAATTATTTTGATACTTTTTCCCCCAGTTGTATCCTTTTCCCTAGTAAGGTTTTTCTTTACCATATTGGTTGTCTTGAAAGGTTGGGTAAACCAACATTTGGACATTAAAAGTGCATATCTATATGCTCGGTTAAAAGAAAATATTTATATGGTACAACCAGCAGGATTTTTGGTAAAAGGAAAAGAGAATTTTGTTCTAAAATTAAAAAAGGCTTTATATGGCCTTCATCAGGCTGGACATGAATGGTTTCTAGAACTTGACAAAACTCTTTCAGAACTTGGTTTTACTAAAGTAAGTGATTGTAATTGTGTTTATATATTAGGATTAGATGTAATTATTTTAGTATATGTCGATGATTTAGCTGTGTTTTGTAAAAGTAATGATAAATTGAAAAATGTAATAGTGTTAATCCAATCTAAATTTGAAGTAAAAATACTTGGAAAGATTACTCAATTTTTAGGAGTAGAATTTCAGGAGAGAAATGGAAAAGTGTATATACATCAGAAAAATTATATTGAAAAATTAATGAAGATATTTGATGTACCCAAAATTAAGTGTAAATTACCATTAACCCTTTCGCGACGGCAGTTCCGATCACGCGCTTTCCTTTGAGGCCGGAAGTTTTTCTCGTGAGCGTACCCTCCAGGCCGGCGGACTTTTAAGAGCTAAGCCTAGAGTTACGAAAAATTCCAAAATAGTAACATTTACAAACAAATCTATTTATTTAAGCTATATATAGGTTACTTACACATTCTTTTATTATTTTTCCACTAAAAAATTTTTGTTATACAGTTTAAAATATTTTTTGCTGGGACATAATGTCGAAATCCTACTCTCCCTTTCGACAGTAAGATACTTTCATCAACTGATATATTCCTATCAGGAATATATCCAGAATATGTCAATAATATATCAAGAACTCTGAAAGTTTTGAATGATTAAATCTAAAAAAGGTTTAATTTTTTCAATCTTTTTGGCATTAGTAGAAGTGAAATGAAAGTATCGAAGAATTTCGATGCGTTGGTCCCGACTCATAACCTTACTGAAAAAAGGTTTTGCAATCATTGGATTCGTTGAGTAGTACATCTTAATTTTTGGTTTTTTCAATATACTCATTAAAATTGTCAAAGAAAATTAAACAAACATTTCTTCTTTAGTTACAGGCAAAAATACTTCGAGGATAAACTCTGTTCACTTTCCGGATTTATGAACCTCTCATACGCATTAATTTGGTTAGTATAATATAATACGCATTAATTTAGTTATTAAATCCATTACAGTTTCATCAAAAAAACATCTGAAATAATACAATTCATTTGATACAGCATCATCGACTTTTATTCCGCATGCCGCTGTGAATGTTAGTAGAGTTAAATCCCTTACGGGAGAAGACCACAAAGAAACACCGTCCCGCGATATACTCAGAATAGAAATGTCTGATATATCTTCATAATCACTCTGATCTCCGTGTTCCAAATAAACAGATTCACCCGACGAGATTTTTGTATCACTGTCACTACTTTCATTTTCAGACACATTTCTTATCAATTCAGAAATTTCGTCTTCTGTTAAATATTTTCTCCTTTTCTCCATATTAAATCATCAAAGGAAAGAAATCTCACTGCAACAGAATCTGATTCTGACTCAAAACCCATATACCCAATGCTACAATCCCACCGCAAAAGAAAAATAAACAAAGATATCTCGTAAACAAAGACCACGTGCAAAGTTAAAATGCCCTACCCGCTGACAGCCAAACGCAATACATCCATTCCTCCATTTGTTTACATAAAACGATAGACCGCATGTGATTCATACTAGTCTTGTTTTCGAATAGAAGGTCCAAACTACGTGTACTCCAAATTTCATAGACATGCGGTGCCATCTTGTGCCCCAAAAATGAACTAATAAAACGTTCCGAACTACTGACACGTATAGGTGACGATCGGCCAGAAACGCGGATAGCTGCTGTCACGTATACGTGACGATCGGCCAGAAACGCGGATAGCTGCTGTCACGTATACGTGACGTTCGCCGCGAAAGGGTTAACTCCAGGTATAGTACTTAACATAACTTCTGAGAAGGAGCAGGCTGAAAATGTGCCTTACCGAAAGCTAATTGGATGTTTGTTGTTCTTGGCTTCTAGAACTAGACCCGATATTCAGTATGCAGTAATTGCCCTCTCCCAATTTTCAAATAACCCCTCATGGTCACACTGGAAATATTTGTGTCAAGTCTTGCAATATGTGTTTAACACTAAAGACTTTGGAATCAATTTATCTAGAATACAAAATTCTGAGTTAGTAGTTTACACAGATGCTAGTTGGGCTTCTGATAGAACGGATAGGAAATCAATTAGTGGCCATGTTATTTTGATGGGAGGGGTTCCAATTGTTTGGAATTCAGCAAAACAAAAGTGCACTGCCCTATCAAGTATGGAGGCAGAATATATTGCCTTGTCAGATTCTATAAAAGAATTAATTTGGTTTTTAAGAATATTGTGTAATTTTCCATTTCTCGACCTAAATAAGAATAAACCTCGTGTATATTGTGATAATCAAAGTGCCATATGTTTTTCTGAAAATAATGTTGAAAACCAACGAACAAAATATATTGACACTAGATTTTATTTTGTTAAAGAAAATTTGGACAAATTTCAGTTAGTACATGTATCAGGAAGACAGAATGTAGCAGACATTTTTACTAAAGCATTGTCTTCTGAAAAATTTCAGTTTTATAGTGAATGGCTATTTGGATAGGATGTTAACCACTGGGGAAAAGGGGGCATATGTTAGCACCAAGGGTTAAAGATAAAGTATATTTTATCTCTAATAGGTTTTCCCCAGGCTTGACATCCAGTCCAAAAGGTATAAATGTATAAATAAAATAACATTTGTTTAAATTAAATATGTTTTAATTGTAATATTAATTGTAATTGATAATTACCTTTTATTTTCTGCTGTATACTAAGAGCTGTTCACTTACCTCAGCAAATGTTTTCATTTGGAGGAAGTTGAAGTTGTATGACAGGCATGTGATGTCATTTGATAGTTTGTTAATTACTCATTGGTTCCCAGGTATGAGGTCATCAAATAGTGATTGAGTATTTGAAGTCAGGTACACCTCAACCCTGGGTTTTAATTTCTTTTTAATCAAATGGCATCACATGCACATATTTTTCAGTATATGCAGATTTGTGTTCACATAATGATTTAAAAGGCCAAGTTTGGTCAGTGAGCCAGCAAGCAAGCTGCAGTCAGCATCAAGATAGATGTGATTATTTGTTTGATATACTGCTGGTCAGTAGCTTTATTATTTTGTTTAAAGTTTTAAAATAAAGTTAAAGTTATCCAAGTTTTGTATGCCTGATAAATTTCTACTTAAAAGATCCACCAGTCAACAATAAAGAGGTGTTTAAAAGTTAATTAAGTATTAGTTCTTCCACTGGCCTACTGTTTGATGACTGCATTTAGAGTAATTATTGTATTTAGATGGGTGCACGGCGATAGGGTGGTGACAAGAGCCGAGCAGGATATCGAATCGCGTTCTCGAAACCCCTTGCTTTTTAAAATTAGGTATAGGAATAAAATTTAAATTTAATGTTTCCCATTTTTCGTCATCTCTCATCTCCGCGACAGCGGCATGTCAATCGGAAAGTAAATATCTGTTTGAATATTTTGGTTTGAGCTGCAATGCTTGTCGTTCGTCTCTCAATGCCAGCGAGAAGGTGCCGACGCCGTCTTCACAGCTTTCACGATGGATACCCTCCACCATCTTCGAAAGGAATTATCTGCCACTTGTGAGGTGCTTGATTCAAGTTGCTGCAGTGTGTCTTCTAATAATTTTTGTCCAGCATGTGCTTGTTCCGCTGGAAGCTCCAACCAGTCGTCTTCAACATCGTGTGCAATTTTATTATTCGGGATTGTGTTCTGCTCCTGGTTCAACAACAAGATTTTTCAATACAGTGCCGTGAGATGCCGATCTTCATATATGTGTATAATATTTTCCCTGAGATTTCGGCGAGACAAAACGTAATTTATGCAGGATATAGTTAACAGAATGAGCGACGTCCGTCACACCTTTAGGCGAATGTGTGTTAATCGAATTGTGAATCATCGGTATTTAATGATTTGTAAATTGGAATTACTCACCATGGTTTTTGCCGATCTTAAAACTGACAATGGATTAAAGACCCTTGATGAAATTTTTATGAATCAAATTTTTACGAATCACAGCTACATTGAAGGATATGTGCCATCACAAATGGATACTACTGTTAATCAAAATTTATCCGGAGAACCGAAAGAAGTTAATTAAATTACTAAAAATGTTGTTTTCTATCAAATTTGAATTAATGATTTTAAAAAAATGATGATTACTGTAAATTAAAGTTTCTTAAGGTAAGCCAAAAATTTATGATTTAACTATTGTAACTGAGATGGGTCTATGATTTTTGAAGTTCTTAATAGCTAGCTTGTTTTGATGTATAAAGTAGAATATTATTTGGAGGTGACGTCAGAGTCTAAACTAAATTCAGTTAAATTTCGGGAGCAATATACCCATACTTTATACGGATGATCCCCACCCAGGTTTCACTGAAGAGCAGGAAACACTTTGGTACAACTATGGATTTGGGCACTTAACTTTTTCTGACGGCACTTCCCAATTGGCTTGCATTAAACTTTATATTTTTCAGTGGAGTTTTGGACTACTGAAATAAAATTTTGATGTTTATGTGTAGGATTTTGATTGGAATATTGAGAGTTTTGATAGACTTATTTCATGCTTTCGATTAATTAATACTTGACACTGGAAAAAATTTTGTTATTGTTATTCTACGAAACTAAATTATGTAATCCAGCTTTTTGTTGTCTTGAGGGGGGGGGGAAACAAAGTACACTATCAGATTTTAAGCATTTGTAAAAGAAAAAGAAAAATTCTGCAGATTCTTCAGAGCTGGTGATGGTCCATTCTTTTTTTTTATTATGTGATTTTTGAAGTGTTTTATTTTGATTTACGTTTTAATAAACAATATTTTTAGTGTTTTTATGTAGTGATAAAATTTATATTGATAAATGTGATTTTTAAAAATAAGGTATGGAAATCATAGTAGTATTGTTTTTATAGATATAGAGTGAGGGATTTTGATATGTTTTAATTTTTGTAATAGTAGGATTGTATAAGCAATATCGTTTAAAATGTGAGTCTAAAACATATTTTATGATTTAAGTGAAGGATTTAAGTTTTGAAGAAGCATGAGCAATTTTACATGTTCCCTTCAATTCACATATTGGTTAGAGTTTTTAGTTGATTATTGATTGATTATGAAAAGTATATGAATAATAAAGAGAAAGAAAGGAAGTTGTTTGGAAGATTGTAAAGAAATTTGAAGGATTAATTTTGATTCCATACTTTTTAAGATACAACTTACTGTTTTTCTGATATTTTAATAATCTTATTAATTGTGTATTCTTAATTCTATTGAGTGATTTTTAACATTTTCATTTTTAGCTTTTAGTGTTATTGTGATATTCAGAACTGTTATATTCTAGTGATTTAGTACTTCTTTTTGGTTTTGTGCACAGATAAAAAGTAATGTTTGGTGTTCTTTTATGTGAAGTTCTGTCTCAAATGGAGACTTATGTAACCTGTAACCATACCTCATTTTGGTCCAGCTAATCGCATGTAGGAATTAATTTTACGTTAGGGTTAAAATTTTTGGCTAGAAAAAATTTAGGAATAATGTTGTTGGGTTTCTCTGGGTTGTTGTGTGGGGAGACGTCCCTACTCAGCATGTTTTTCAGTTGGCTGATTTGTTTTTCTCTTCTGGGGACGTACTGCTGGAATTAGCTACTCCTTGTGTGCACGCCTTCAGGGGGAAGAGGGGGGAAATTGTGATGATTAAAGCATAAGCTATAGTTAATTATATTAATGAGCATTAAAGAGTAAAATTCTATTAAAGTCCTAGTGTGGTCTCCAATTCAGGAAGTAGACTGTCTTTCGCAGCGAAAGAGTTCAGGGTCATTCGCTCGCACACGTGCGTATCTTACATAACCATCGAATGTTCGAGCAGAGGGGGGGGCTCTAGAAGAGGATCTACGCCTATGTGGCTTATATAACGAAGAGAAAGAAATTACGCAGTTCGGGGAAATCGTTGATAGAATCAAGACGTGCGTCTGTCGGGAGCTCTGTGAGATGATTGAAAATGGCGATTTAGCTGGATTAATTGGGTATTTGATTAATGTTAATTAATAAAGAGGTGTTTAAAAGGTAATTAAGTATTAGTTCTTCCACCGGCCTATTGTTTGATGACTGCATTTAGAGTAATTAGTGTATTTAGATGGGTGCACGGCGATAGGGTCGTGACATATATATATATATATATAGATATATATATATATATATATATATATATATATATATATATATATATAAATATACAGTTGAACCCCCGTTATAACGAACTTCAAGGGACTGAAGATTTTGTTCGCTTTATCCAGTGGTTCGCTATATTCGAACCATTTAGAAAAATGCTAGAGTTCACAAAATGTATAACTCATTAGTTCCAATGTTTATTCAATAATGATATATTTTAAAAAAATGATAAAATCTATTAAAAATGATCATTAATGAATTAAATCGACTAAAATCGATTATATTAAACTGGCACAATACTAATTAAATTACATGGACCAAAATTTTCATTCGTTATATACTGGGTTCACTATAATGGGGTTCGACTGTATATATATAACACTAGGAGCCAACTTCCCCCCCCCCCCCCCCAAAAAAAAAAAAAAACCTCTGGACTGGAGCCGCCATTGATTCAGGCAAGGTATAATAATATGGGAGGGTTAAAATGATAGCAATGATGATATATACAGTGCTCATAGGAGAAAAATCTGCACTCTATTTTTTGTGTGCTCTGAGATAGTCAAATTAAAGAATAAGAACTTTATCATTTGCTCCTAACAACAAAGTCTGGACCTAGTCAATTTTGAGAGGGAACATTCACGTATTCTGCAACTCAAACTAAAGTTCAGCCCCCTCAGCCAAAATCTTCATCAGGACTTACCACCCTAAGGAAGAAACGTAAGGAAAAGGTCGCTTTGGCAGCTAAAAAGGACTCAGGCTGAACAAGAAAGTAATGACAACTTGGAAAAAGTGCTAAAATGGGAGCAGAAATAAACTCCATTTTCTTAACACAATTCAATTGTATTTGGGCATCTGATTCTCAAATAATAAACAAACAAAATTATTGACTTACTTTAGAGCCCATTGTAGATAATGAATTAAGAGAAGTATAGTAAGGATCATCAACATTCTGATCTTCTCTGGCAACATTCACTAAAATGATATAAAAAAATATATATATAAATATATATTAATTATAAGCAATATATTATAACTTAAGCAGCAATATCATCACATACAAGCAAAATATTATTACTTATGCAGTGATATCATCACATCTGTAACATACCTCTTTGCTTGAAATCATTGATAAATACATCTGAAGCAGGAGGTGGCTTCCAGTGAGGATTCATGAGCTAAAGAAGAAAAATCAAACATGAACAAAAAGGTACAATAGGATTCTGGACAAATTAAACACAATTTAAGTCTTGTTTAAATAAACTGGAAAACAAGAGACTTTGATTTAAATATGGAGCAGTTACTCCAATAGTCCAAAAAACTTTTAAATTGCCCAGATATTTTGTTTGTTACTGAATGGCAGATCGAGTTGCTGCAATTGAAATTGAAAGAAGAAATGCTACATATTGAATGTGACAGTGCCCAATGTTACATGGATACACATATTTCAAAAGCAAAAGATCTATCCCTTTTGATAAAAAGAAAAATAAATCCTTTAAAACGCTAAAAAAACTTTCTAGCCTGTTCCTTAATTCTATTTATAACTGATTAACATTTTCTACTTTTTTTAATTAAAAAAGAAATGTTTCAATATCCAGCCATAAAACATTAATGAAACAAAAATTGTTTTAATAAAAAGAATGATGTATTCCATATGTTATGATGAGCCAACTACCTCCGATAGATAGAAAGAAAACTACACACATAAAGTGAAGGAATATACGAATATATATGTATCATTAACACTACTTCCAGATTCGCATGGTATTTCTCCACACAGGATAGCTTCTTCATTATAAAATTCCTATTTCTTAAGCATTTTCTATATTCCTATTTATTAAATACAAGGTCTGACAATAAAGTTCGGTGAATAGTCCTGTAACATTAATGTAGATGAAATATTAACGAAAGTTACCTTACTGTCCTTCGAAATAGTCACCTCCCATAACTATGCACCGCTGACATCTGCTATATATGTTCTGGAAACTTTGCAAGAAGTCTTCTTTTGGGATGGAGTTCAAAAGCCTCGTCACGTTTCGTTGGATGTCAGGAATATCGTCAAATCTCTTTCCTTTCAAAGCGAGTTTGAGTTGTGGGAATAGGAAGAAGTCTGGAGGATTGAGATCTGGTGAGTATGGTGGATGTTCAATTTGCACCACCCCCTTTTTTGCCAGGAACTGTTTGACGATATTGGCTGTGTGAGGGCGAGCATTGTCGTGAACAAAAAACCATGAACCTTGTTGTGCGTACTGTGGTCGTACCCAGTGTAGACATTTCATGAAACGGGTCAAAATTTCAATGTACCCTTCAGCATTCATCGTCTTTCCCTCAGGTAGAAATTCCTTGTGGATAATGCCTTGACTATCAAAAAAGGTGATGACCATCATTTTGATGCGTGATTTTTCTGCTCTGACCTTTTTCCGACGAGGTGATGCAGGAGAACGCCATTCCATGCTTTGCCGTTTCGTTTCAGGGTCGTACCTGAGACACCAGGACTCATCCTCAGTGACAATACAGTTCAAGAAGTTTGGTGTCGCATCTGCCGTTTCGACAAAATCCTGTGAAGCCTCTAAACGTGCCTGCTTGTGATCGTCATCCAAATGATGTGGCACAAGATGACAACACGTTTTTCTCATCCCTAATTTCTGGGTAACGATTTGTCGCATGGAACAAACGCACTAAACAAGCACTTTGTAAAACAAGCCTTACATGGAACACAAACGACGCTCAACTGAACAACGGTGAGGGGCAGATGGTCAACACCTACCGCTACACAGGTGCACCGTTTTGTTTGGCAAGTATTGCCAGATCGGCCGTTCTGACTTCATTCACCGAACTTTATTGTCAGAGGTTGTATTTTAGATAACATTCCCAAGTTCCTCAGCCAAGGGCACTAAAGGAAAGGCTGTCGACATCATTATTTAAATATTTTATAACAAACAGTCCATTCCCTATTCCTATACTGATTCATTTTTTCCTTAAATGTTTCAAAAACGTAAACAGATTATTTCTTAAAGTTTTCCTAAAAATTTTTATATGACTTTTGAAAATTAAAATATCCTGTCAGTAAAGTGCTTGAAAGGAACATATTATAAATCTCATTTGTTAACCAAAGGCAGAGGGTCACCCATAAGATGAAAGTCAACAACAGCAGAAAAAGAAAATGATCTCATCCTATATTCATAAAGCTCAAAAATCTAAATAATTTCTGATTTTTCAAATTAAAAACTTTAGGCTTATAAAGCCTCTATCGTTAACATGTATATATATCTGGCAATACAATTTCATATTCCTGTTATTTTACTCATAATCCTTTATTCAAAATAAAAAATTTTAACATACATTAAAATATTAAAAAAAGAGCTTACTGTAAAATGTATCAGTGACAATTCAGTCTTTCCACCTTCAGCTTGTTGATGCTGATCTGCTTTAGTTTGAACTCCACTAAGCCACTAGATATTAGAGGGTAAAAGCAGAAAATAAATAAGTCTATCTACAATTTTGAACAATAAAAAAGATACAGAAAATAGCCCAAAATGTTTCATATATTTCCCCAAACATACATATATTGTGAATGAGAAGAATACCAGGGTTCTTATCCAAGTAACAGATTAATTTTAACCTCACCTTTCTAATTTTTTTCCAGGTGATTAGTCTCAAAATTTCATTTTGACATAAATTTGAAAAAATTACAGGTTACAATAAATAAGCGTTCATTTTCATATCAAAATACAAACAATTTGGAAAAAAATTCTCAAATATCCTTGTTAGTTATATTTTATGTATTAAATAGCCAGCAAGAGCTAGCAGTGAATAACAAAAGGTGAATGTCTCATGACAAGTGACATGACATTAGAATATTTTTTTAAAAAATATTTTTGAACAGTGGTTCCCAACCAGCGGTCCGCGAGAGCCTCAGGAGTGGTCCGGCAACACATATAAAAAAGTTGCCAAATAAATGGGGATTTTGAAAGCTATGCTCTTTGAACTAGATGAGCCAAATATATCTGATCACTATCAGGTGTTGAATTATTTTTTATGTAATTTTTATGTATTAAAATTAAAGAATTTGTGGTTAAGTCATACTGTACACTGTATAATAGCAATAATAAATAATGTGCTCTAAAAAACTCTTACTTAATCACCCATAAATCAATGTGTTTCAATTTTAGGCTGAGATTTAGGCTATCTAATTCTAAATATTGAAAATAAGGTTGAATAAAAAACTGAGTGTGTTATTAATCCTGTATCCCTTTTGCCTGAGGGATATTCTATACCCCATCTCTCCCTTCCCCTTAAGTTCGTGGGGGGGGGGGGGGTCCACACAAGGTTCAATTTCTGGCTTAGTGGTCCGCAGACTTCTACGGGTTGAGAACCACTGCTTTAGAACAACTGATAAAATGTTTTAATTACAGTTAATAATATAGTAAATAAACTATGTAAAATGGTAAGGGTTGATTGGTAGGGAGTGCTACAGTCAGTGTACTACACAAGGACTAATTAGACTGGGACTTATTGTTTAAGCCAAATCTGAATGGCTACAAACATCCTAACAGACTCAAGTGCATAATGCCAGTACTCAAACCATTCATGCAATTAATATAACAATCCAAAGAAATTTGGACACACATAATTTTTTTAATTATTTTATCAGATATTTATTAGTTTTAAACAATTACTGTAATTGAACAGAGAATTAAATCACTTAAACAAACTCCTAAGGATTTAGGCTTTTTAATAGCAATGTAATTTGGATGACTATGATGCTTTTCATTTACCTCTATTTTAACACTTTTATTTACTCTAGTCTGTTCACATCACAAATGGAGAAATTTGGCAGTTTAAAGCTTTGTATTGTACAAACAAATAATGAAATAATAATAATAAACTATCACAGCTGCCATACATCTAAGAATGCTCCTTGGCCAAATTACAGTAATGCTTCTTCCTAGCTGAAAGAACTTCAAGCACAGATAAGAATACCTGATAACATTACAGAAAAATTTTTGAACTATTAAATAACATTTTATTAGCAATTCCAAGAGGATGGATGGTCTTTCAGGCTTATCAAATACTATCAATTACTTAATCATTAAACTCTTCAACAAACTAAGAACTAATGCAAAATGCCCAATTAAATTAGCCAAATGATGAATTGTCAATCCAAAAGAATTGAGATAAATTGGATACTATACATTAAACAGTCTATAGTGACCATTTCTTGAATTATAGTGGTCACAGATTAAAGAATTGCTTTTAATATAATATATAGCCAGTAACAAAATTTGGCCATATAATATACAGAAGAAATAATTTTTTTATATTATAATTTTTAATAATTTTTTTAAAATTTATATAGCCAGTAACAAAATAAACTTATACATAAATCAGCATGTTCTCACTCCATCCTATTCAATTCGAACATTTAATCATAAAATTTCAACTATGTGGCCAGAAAATGAAATTATAAAATGCAATAAAAGTACCTGGTTATTTCCATGTCTTGAGACATCCATTAAAGCAAAAGAACACACATCACCCACTCCAGATACTTCAACGGTAAAATTACGAAAAAAGTCAACTATATCTAAAGCTCTAGGACGTATATGAAAGTATAAAATATATGGTATCATAAGGGCACCTAAAATCTCTTCTCCAAGAGCAACCTAAAAATAGAATGAAAATCAAAATTAATTTCACACAATGTTTGTCTCACTGGAAATGGTTCAATTCACTCTTCTTGGACATGAAGTACATTAAGAAAGTGAAATCACAGAAAATGAAGCTCAAAAATGAAGCTCAATGTAGTTTTACTTACAAATTTATACTGAAAAAGCTGGCTGAATTCATCTCGTACATGTGGTGATTCTTCGTTTCCTCGGAAATGATCAGGAACATAATGAATTTCACCCATGATTTTCTTCATGAGAATCTTAGGAAAGTATACAGCATTCTAAAGGAGAATAAAGCCAAATTTCAATGAAATGTTACATTAAAATGGAATTTCAAAAGTTTGAGTTGAACATAAACTTACTTCATCTGGTATCAAAGCATGAAAAGCAAAAAAAACCAGTGTGCAGCTTGACACTATGAGTAACACACCAGGAACAGTGAAAAGTCGCTCTATAAATATTCCCCACAGTATAAACAACACAGCAAGACAGCCAACAATCTGACAAATAGTGCTAAAAAGGGAGAAATAAACATTTGCATCAGATATTTTGGTTACTCACTAAATCCTCCCATCTCCAGTTATTCAATAATAAGATATTTTAGAGGGATAAAATTCCTTCGTAAATGAACCAAAAATGACTTTGGGAGCAGAAAAAATAAGTGTTAGAACACATTTTGAAATTATTGTAATTCCATAGATCATGACCCTAGTTTTGAAGCTATACGTGAATATTTTTAAAAAATACTTTGCTTGTTATTTTTCTGCATAAATATCCCTAATAACTATATGTTTTAACTAAGTTCAATTTTTCTTTTGTAAGAATAAATATTCAAATATTTTGCATCACAGTTATGGTCTGGAAGAATGCTAGAATAATCATCAAATTAGTTTAATACCAATTAAGAGATACTACCTTCAGCACATTCTAACAACATGATTACAAAGAATAAAGTCAGAATACATAACATAACAATGCTGAAATGTTTTAACCCAGGGGTGGGCAAAAAGTGGCCTGCGTGCCACATGCGGCCCACTACAGATATTTTGTGACCCACCAAGACCTCCAGAAAAACTGCCAAAGACAACCAAAAACTCCAAAACAGCCAGAAAAACTGCCAAAGACAGCCAAAAATTCCAAGACAGCCAGAAAAACTGCCAATATTTTATTTTATTTATATTTATTGATTTTTATGATACAATTTATGCCTTTCTGAAATGTAAAGTTAACTAATAAATGCAACAATATTAACCTTTTACACGCCGCACTATGATCGAAAGGTAACACAAACTATTTATTAATAAAAATCACATTAAAACTCAAACATAAGAACTATGAGTACTTTTTTTTTCAAGAAAAAAATTTTTGTATATGATTTATAACATGTTCCCAAAAGGGAACATTGGCGGGAAACACTTAGTTTTTCCACATGTTTTTATAAAATATGATTAACGACTCTTACATTCAAATTTCGATTTCTGTACCCAATTTTTTAATAGTTATAGGTAAATTTCTAAAAGTTATAGAGTAATAGCACAGGTTAAGCAGAAAAATAGTCATGCATCTCTGGATTTTCAACACTGGATAGAAGCTCCCACATAACTCTAGATCCAAGAGGAGAGTTTTCTATTTCTGAACTTTTTCCACTATACAACAGTGTGAACAGGCGTAATGAAAGTAGATCACAGTCATAAACATCTTTCCTTGATACGTAATAATAGCTCTCATATTCGAAAACATTTTATCAATACTCCTATGCACTGTAATCTAAATAACTTAATTATGTTGAAAAACTAACCTTTACACGCCAATGTTCCCGTTTGGGAACATGCATATTTTTCATCTAATAGTAACAACAAAATTTAATCTTTATTGATATAACTTATGTTCTACCAAGAAAATGATCATTTTTAATTACTCCCTCTTAATTTTAAAATCATTTGTTGAATTTTGAATTTTATACGAATTTTTGAATTTTGTTCGACGAAAAGTTACAAAAAAGCCAAAGTTACGATTTTTTTCCCCTAGACACTATTTATTTTATTAACATAACTTCGATGCCAAAAAATCAATTCATATCTTCTTTCTAAGTAATAAATTTTATAGAGAAATATAAATAAAATTGTATTTTTCACAGAATTTTGAAGTTGATGTTCCCTTTTGGGAACATTGGCGTGTAAAAGGTTAAAAGGTGCGGTCCTCCGCTAACATCCGCTTGCACAAAATGGCCTCTGGGCCAAAACAATTGCCCTCCCCTGTTTTATCCGAATAATACTTTGAAATATAGTTATGGATAATTAATTATGTTACAGAGTATGTATAGCATTCAGAGGAAATACAGGTCAACATTATTGATATTAGGATACAGTCTACAGTCCAGGAAAATCTAATAAGCAATTATAAATTATTTTACTCAGAGTAAATCTCATTCAAACTTATTTAACAAAGTATGAGTGAATAAATGTAGCAAATCTGAGAAATCTGAAAATATTAAAGTAACCTGGAGAATTCACTTGTTTGGGGGAGGACAAAATGTAGCATTAATAAAATATATTTTCATTACCGTTTTAAAATCAGAATCTTCTAAGATTTACGAAATGTGCTTCATTATTTAGTGTATGTGTAAATGTAACCAGTACTTAAATTTTGCTTGAAAAAAAAAATCAAGTTACAGTTATTAACAAATGCCTCAGTTTGATTTCTATTTCATACTTGAAAAACAAATTAAAGGCACTTCTGAAAGGTTTTTGATAACATTGAGATAAATTGTGCATCAAATACCAAAAAGTTGTACTCCTATTTTATGAACGAGCAATACAATTTTATTTAAACACAGATATTAAATTTAACAAAAATAATTTGAAATAAGTAGTTCCTTACTCATAAACAGTATTATGAATTATAATTATGAAATAAACATTCAACTCTTACGTTGCAAACAGGACAGTCAAAGGAGATGAAAATGACTTCATATAATCATTTGATGGCTTATAGGCTCGGTTTAATCTAAAAAAATAAAATAAAAAATAACAAATAACAAATGATTTAATGTATTGATGAATAAATAAAATAATGTATCACTAAAGTGTATTCAAGCAAATTATTAAGGTTTATACTTGAAGTAACAGGTTAATTATTATTCTAATTTTTAGGGCTAATTTACCTAATAATTAGCTATTAGGGTTTATACTTGGCCTAGCAGTTTATTAGAGCAAATTACTACTACAGTAGAACCTCCCAAATCCGGACGTCTCAAATCCAGAAACCCCCCAAATCCGGAATGTTTTAATAAATGGCCCATTTTACTTTTCTATTTTACCGATACATGTTGCTACCAAAATGATCGGTAAAAAAATGAGCCTCCTTTAAAGGAAGTGACAGCAGCGATTTTGAAGGCTTTCAAGTGTCTGGAAAAGAAGCTGAAACAGCAGAATTAGTAGAATTTCCAAATAAAGGCAACATTAACTTGGATAAATTGAACATACAGGAAGTTTTAGACATCAACGAAAATGTGCCGATTGTCAGTTCTGAAATTATTGATTCAGAGTGATTCTGAAATTATTGATACTGTGGTAAATAACAAAGATTATGATGACAGCGATCATGAAAGTGATTCAGAATGCCCTGAAAATGAAAGAATATCAACGGAAGACCTGACAAAATCATTAGATAAAACATTAGGCTTAGAACACTGGAATTTTATATCGGAACATGAAATTATGGCAGTATATAAGATTCGAGAAAAAATAATTTCTAATATGCCGAAACTAAAGCAACAGACATTGACTGACATGTTTAAATTATAATGTAATTATAAGTTCTGTATTTAGGTTTATTAAATAATTAAACCATTTTACATGTTTTGTTTTTTTTTTAAGTGTGTTTATTTTTTCTCCTAAAATTTTATAGTGTTATTTAAAAACCTCTCAAATCTGGAAAATTCCCAAATCTGGAACTGCCGTATCCTGAACGATTCCGAATTTGGGAGGATGTTACTGTACTATTACTACTTGTAGTTGCAGTACATATGTAGCATATACAGTGCAATCTCGATCAATCGTTCCCCGAACAATCGTTTTCCCGTATGTATCGTTTATTTCACCCAGTCCCGAATAAATTCAATAGAAAACAAGCAAAAAAGACTGCATGGATCGTTCCTCGATCCATCGTTTTCCCACAATATTCGTTCAGAATATCGCAGCTTTACATTAATTTATCGGATCGAACGTTTTTTCATAATAACTGAACCTGAAATATAAATGTCTGGATTGAGCTAGAATGACACTCTAATTAAACAATGAGCAGAACATTTGAGATGCACGGTCTCGTATTTTTGTTTTCTCTTGTTTAGCCAGGTTTCGCTTTATTGTACCACTCCCATTATTTGTTCGCCGTTGGTGTTCCTTAATTCTTTAGCTCCTGGGATACCCCTATTTTTGGCAACTCATTCCAAATTCACCGACTATTCAACATTTTTGTTCTTATCAGCAATGGCTCACAGTCAGCTTTTTTGTTGGCCTTGGGATGGAGGCACCCTGGTTTTTGGTCTAGTATGTGAGAAGTTTGTGATTACTGCAGTTCTACACTGACCAATGAGTGTTTCACCCGGAAGCAGAACTTCCTGGTGGTCTTATGTCAGACCCCATCTGGTACAATGGAATGGTTCTAGTTACAAACGATTTACGGCTGCCGCTTCTTTATACTCTCACACAATAACCGATACCGAAAAGAATGCAATTTGCAACACAAAAAAAAATATTGTTTATTTGTGGAGGGAAAACCACCAAAAAACAAACGATAATTAAGTACTTTTATTTGAATCAAAATTCATGTGTATCTACTTGTATTTCTTTTTTTATTATCTTGGATTTCAGTACAACTTTGTAATTTTGTCTTCAGTTACACTACGGATATGTATACATTTATGTATGTGAGTAAATATATTTTAGGGATATCAAACTTTAAGGTATGTTAATACTTTTTTGTATGTTCCCGCATCCATCATTTAGTTCAGTCGGTCCCTTCGAAAACGATAGATCGAGATTCCACTGTATATATATATATATATACACACACATTTGGAGTGAGGGGGTGAGAGTGATAATTTATAAGTATTCTTATCCTGGTCAATAATATAACAATAATAAAACATGCAAAAAAATTATCTGCATTTTCATAACCAAACTTTTGTCACAAATTTTGAAATAAATAAATCTCAAAAACTGGGGTTTCACAGAATTCATATCCAAAATCAAAAATGTGGACTTTCTAAGGACCTGTGATAGCATTTTTAAGAACCTCAAAGATGATCTTAAATGCATTTTATTTACAAAATTGAACACTTAAAAAGTATCTGCATTTCAGGATTCTATACAACCTATAACTTCTATATCAACTTAATAAATTTGTAATATTAATAATAACATGTCAATATTACTTTGAGCAATCTGTTAGGTTATTTAATTTAACATATTGACACTTGTAAGTAGTATCATAGCAGGTTATGAGAGCAAACTAGCAGTAGTATTAGTATAAATATATATATATATATATATATATATATATTTATTTGGAGTGAGGGGTAAGTATATGGAGTATTAAGGTATAAGTATTCAGGAGTGAGGGTAAAGTATGGGGATATATTTATTTGGAGTGAGAGTAATAATATATCAGTATCCATATCCTATTCAATTATTTTACAATAAGGAAACATGCAAAAAAATTATTACCTGCATTTTTATAAAAGCAATTGTTGACAGCAAAAAACTGAAAATTCTTGTATGGCAACTCTAAAATAAATACTTCTTAAGGACCGAAAAGCAAACAAAAAAATTTAAGATCCTTGAAAGCAAAAATAAATACTTTTTAAATGCTTCTTAATCGCTCTTAAAAACAGAAACTGAAAATAAGGAGTTCTTAAGTACTTTTAAGGATTGTACAAACCATGTTCAAGATAGTGCACAATGAGATATCCTCCCCCTCAAAAGTAATTTTTAATGGGGTTGATAATTTAAAATTTTTCTTCAATACAAATTCTAAGATGCATTTATCAATTTAAAAAAAAAAAAAAATTCTTACCTTGACTGTAACTCATGGTCTAGTTCATTAAAATGACGTAGATAATACCTAGAGTACCTAGACCATTGTCTGGTGCTCAAAAGATGAGGCGAGAATCTGACATAACCAGCATACTGTATAAAAAAGGATGCGATTCCATGCACCATGAAAATAGGGCACAGGAAACAAGTTATTACAAAAAGAATTGTAATAACTCTCACTAAACTGGAGCAAGAAAAAAATAAATTATTTTAAACAAACCTCAAAACACAAAACTGCACATAAAACATAAAATAAATAATCAGTACACAGAATACTTACACTGATTTTAAATTTTATAATGAGATACCTGTGAGTAACATTTATAAAATTTATTTATAAAAAGCTAATAATATCCAAGAGAAATTAATATTTTTGAAGAATATTTTTTGTGTTCGTCCACATAATAAAATATCATTTATAACACGAAAAATTATTTCGCACGCACTTACATCATCTTAATTTGTATACATTTGGTAAAGCATAGCTGGTTATAATATAGTAGTAATTTTAAAACCTTAATACATGAATTAAAATATGTCTACAAGAATATGAATAGTATTCCATGAAAAATTACCTTTCTCAGTTATTACTCAATCATAACAGAGTTTGTATTATCTAATTTCTTTTTCAACATTCAAAATAAAAAATTATAAAAAAAGAACCACATTTCACACACTTTATTATTCTAATATACCTTCCAATCTCTTCTGAAATGTAATATAATCAAGAACAAATCAAATATATTTACTGATGACAGGAACACAGAGCTTCTCTAAAATAAACATCCGCAAGTTTTGAACAAATAAACAATGTTCTTCACCAGGGAAGGAAACATTATAAAAGATTTTCTCTACAGGCAATTAATTCACAAATGCTCTATAGCAATGGTTCTTAATCAGTAGTGCACTGATAACAGAACAACACAGGAATAGGTCCACAAAGACAACAGTGATAGATAAAATTGGTCTAATCATTTCAAAATGACAACAAATTTAACAATTCTATAAAATTAGAAACAAAACAATCTTTTTGTGCTCAATCTTGCTCACGAATCACTGTTTAACCTCTCAAAATACAACTGAATATTTGTCAACCTCATTGAAATTACTAATAATCTGACATCAGATTAAAACAAGCAATCAACATTTAATGGACGGAACATTGTTTACAAATTAACAATACATGAAAAAACCAACTGTTGCCAAAGCTAAAGTACAAATTACACTGCTGCCAATTGAACAAAATACTGCAGTAAAATAAAAAATAAGGAAAATGCAGTTACATGGAGTTAAACATTCAGAATAAACATATGATGCATGTCAGTATCAGGGAAGATGCGAGAAATCACGTAACAGTTTGTTTGAATTCTAAAAATTTCTGTATGTATCACGTTTCCTGATGTTTTGAGCACGAAAATACTCCTGTTTGGCTTGAAATTTTCTAATTATTTTCTAAGATACAGTCTTAACATCTCAGCAATTTTATAGCCAGTAAAGCCGATGCAAGCTGAAAAATCACATCCATTTTTAAGTTTTCATAAGCTTTCATGTTTGCCATTACTTTTACACTAGGTTTGTAACTGATATTATGTTTATATTAGCTGAATACCCGTGGTTTGATATTGAGTGCATTCAAATTAAATACAACGGTCAATGTATGCAATTAATACTAAAAAAATATATATATTTATAAAAAAATTGTAATGGATATTTTAATAGACAAAATAATGTAGAAAAAAATATTCAAATTAAATATAACGGTCAATGTATGCAAATAATTTGTATGTTTAATATCCATAAAACATACTAATTTGAATTAAATTCTTTAAAAACTTCCATCTCAATGAGTCTAGTGGTTAAATTTGATCTTTTACAGTATTTCAATAGTTTTTTTGTCAATTTATTTCATTTTTATGCACGGGACGCAACATTAATTTAAAGTATTGCAAAAAGAAAAGAAACACATGATCAGCATTTAATAAATTAAATTCTAAAAATGAATCTTTAAAAATTCACCAAAAATCAGAAAATGGAGGTAAAGTTTCGTAAAAGATTTCATTTTAAAGGAATTTTTAGGATCTTTCAAGTGATACTGATTTTGTAACCCTCCGATTATTATTTTAAATGTAAACTTTAAAGAATGTTACAAAACAGCTTAAAAATTTAATTTAAAAAAATCTCAGAATTTTTCAAAATTCTTTCTTAGTGCATCCCTACACTATAAGAAAAATCACCATGCAAAATTTCAGCCCTTTAAGTCCCACGGTTTGGTTTGTGCATTATATGTCAGTCAGTCAGTTACGGAACTGTTTTATATATATAGATGTAACTCTTTATTTAAAGTTGTTTATCACAAATAGTTTATGCAGAAAATTTTGCTAATAAAGAGCTGGTTGGGAGAGGGTCCCTCATGGATCTTTTTCTTTGACAAGTGGTCCCTGACCAGCAAAAGGTTAACAACTACTGCTCTACAGAGAAAACCACTCTTAATTATCCCGACTGATGAAGAACTATAGAAATTTGTTTAAAACTAATTGCAATTACTTTTTATGGTAGATTTTAGGAAACTATATGTCCTGTTATGTGTATACAAGTTTTATATAAATATCTTTTACTAATAATTTCAAACAGATATTATGAATTCTATATATATAAGAGCAAGGAAATAAGCATTGAACTAACCATGTAAAGCTGATACAACACAATTAC
Source organism: Dolomedes plantarius (assembly GCA_907164885.2). NCBI lineage: Eukaryota > Metazoa > Arthropoda > Arachnida > Araneae > Dolomedidae > Dolomedes > Dolomedes plantarius. Next base: position 225,510,986 of record OU015491.1, read on the forward strand.
ACAGCAAAGAATAAGCAAAAAGTAAAATTGTTAACAAATTCCCAATTAGATTACATGTTGTTTAGAGAAAAGAAAATGAATGTAGCAACCTTATCATTTGATTGTAAAAACAAAATGGCAAATAAACAATCATGAAAAGTCCAATGTTTAACATTCAGCAGTTTTTTTCCTTATTCAAAATTACTGATGTCTAGATCCCTTCCTAAGGAAAAATTATGCATTCATATCTAAGCTACCCATTTTTATTTTTTTATTTTACCAATCTTACAAGTTGAAATCAAAATTTCTTGATCACAATAACTTTTTATACTATAACATTTAGTGACTTCAAATCAGAAAACTTACTTAGCTGCAGCTTCCTTTCTTTTTGCATATCTTTTGTATTCATCTTGTAGTTTCCCAGTTTCTTTGAAAACTGGAGAGAACTGACCTGAAAATACGATGAGATAATATCAAACATATAACATATATTGAAATTACAAAACTTTAACGGTTTTCGTCAAAACTAAAAATCTTCACAAGCATCCATATTCATAAATCATCATTTAAGATTTGAATAGAGTAACCCACCTCTGAAACCCCAGGAAAAAATTAAAGAAATCATTGTTACTAGAAACCATAATTTGGATCATTCCACATTTTATAAATACTCAGTCCAAATCTAAACCCTTTCCCACAAACACATAGCTTCTTGATATCAACAGTAAAAATTCAAACTGGTGACTAGTTTCAAACATATAATTATAGTTCTTTAGGCATGTGCCAAAGGTAGCCTAGTGGTAGAGTACTGAACTTTGGACTGAGCATTACATATATAAAGTTTTTAAAAATAATTTTTATTATATTTTCAGTTATCAGAAATTTTCTAGAACAGGAAATTAATAATGAGATATATAAAAATAAAATCAAGAAGTCTAAAACTAAAGACTACATTGTTTTTTCAAGAAACATTAAGATTATATATTATTTCATTTCACAGTGATTCTAGATAAATCTGAGAAATCAAATTATGAGAGAGAAAGACTGTTACGATAATCACATATCAACTTTTTAATTTCAGAACAAAACTTATTTTGAAGGTTATCACACAATATGGAAACTCCCATAAATACCAGAGAATTAAAAAATACAATAGCAAGAATTCTTGTGATATATAATACATACCACAATTATATTTTTTATATTTATTTCTATAACTTCAAAAAGTTTTCACTTACTAAAGAATAACAAATACAGAATATATTCCATTCCAGATGTCACATATACCCTTAAATAAAAAATAAATTAATTAAATCATTAAAATAAGCAACATACATTTAAACAAATATAGAAATAAAAGCACTATGACTAATAAGATAAATGAAAAAATATTAAAATGTGCTTATAAATACTTCCCTAGATTCAAATTTTATGATAAAATTGAAACACTACACTTTTTTTTACATAATTATTGTAATATACTTCCAGATAATTAATTTGTAAAAAAAAAATGATAATAAAATGCATGTATGGCCCATGATTGACTGATAAGTATTGTGAATATCAAATGAGATTATGTCATGATTAGAATGATGTGTACATATGAGCAAACTCGATGTATCGGTGAGTTTGTGCTATGTTCAGGACTATGCTGTTTGTATTTTGAGTTTCTTTAATAGCTGGTAATGCTACTATACAGCAACATCTACCATTGTAGTTTTGTTGAGCATTTGTCTTCTACCAATTTTTATGATATTAATTCTTTCATTTCTAATAAACTCCATAATGGATTGCATATTGTTGCTTCAGTTACATTAGACTATTCTTAAGTATCAGTTTTTATGAATTCATGCCAAGTCACTGTCGCAGTACCTCTGCTATCATAGATATAAGCAATTGGTTTGTGCAGGTTCAAGTTGCTTGCTTGTCGTGCATTTCTTTCAAGCACAGGTCTGGTAAATGTAAATGGTTTCATGGACCATCTTTGCAATGCATCACTTTTCTGCAACCCTCTTATCAGGGGTCCACCCCACACTGAAAGTTAAAAGTTTATTGGCTATTATTGTGATATTAGTGAAATTATTAAGCCGGTATTGGGCATTGAGGATTTTGTGCTTTTACTTGTTTAGAGTATTCTAAATTTGCCTCCGACACCTCCACGTGGTGGGCCCTGGGGGACTACCTTAGGGTAGTTCGCTAACGTCGGAGGAGCATGGGTTAGAAGTGTTTTGAGTTAAAGTTCGCAGCTGAACAATAGGAGCGAAGAAGGTCGATATGGAGGATCTGAGAATCCTGACTGAAGATATGGTGAAACTTAAAGTTAGGCAGATAACAGGTGTTATCAGCACGGCTAAGTTGACTATAGATATTAAGCGAAATATAAATAAGGACTTGATGGATCTGGTGGACTCCATTAATGATCAACAAAAGTTGATACACTATTATAAGGGACAATTAGATATACTTAAAAATGAGGGAGCAAAAAGTTTCGCTGAGGTGACAAAAATGAAGGATTTTGGCAAGAAGGTGAAGGAGGAAGTTGTTTATGAAGTTAAGATTATCCCGAATAGGGAGCAAGAATCAGAAGTGACTAAGAAAGCAGTAAAGGATAAGATAAAGCTTGAGAAATTAGGGATTGGAGTTGAAGGATGTAGGAATATTGGCAAAGGAGGCTTATTAATAAGGACGGAAATGAAAGAAGATGTTGATAAGATAATAGAGGAGTTTGGCAAAATAGATTAACTTAAAACGGCTTATAAGATACAAACTCCAAGTAAAAGAGACCCTAGAATAATTGTTTATGGTGTGCAAGAGGAGCTAACAAAGAACAAGGTGCAAGAGATGATCTTGCAGCAGAATGAGGAGTTCAAGAAAGTGGAGGCTATCACGTCTTTCAAGTCAAAAGAGGGGCTGGAATTGGATATTACGAATCAAGGGAGAGACATACCAGAAGATAAAACAGCTAAAAAGAATAAAATTAGGCTGGATGTGTCACAGCTGGAAGCTGTAAAATAAACCTACAATTTGTTGTAACTGTTGGAGATTCGGTCATCTTGGTAGAGACTGTCACAACTTAAAAATTTGTAAGAAATGTGCAGAAAAAGAGCATGGCCAAGAGCCATGCAAAAGAGGGCAGGTTTGCACTAATTGTGAAAATCACCAGAAAAGAACGGGAAAGAAAATCGACGTGGCACATCTACCAACGGATAGACAGTGTGGTAGACTTATATGGGAAGAAGAACGATTGATGGAGAGGACCGACTTTGGGTCGAAAGAGGAAGATGCGGCTTCGAGCGACACGGATGATGAAGAGTTTTATGGACTATTGGAAAAGATCAGGATGGATCGGCAGAAAAGCCCCGGCTGTTCAACATTAAAGGACCGATCTTCGAGCCGATGTCGGCATTTGCACAAGGGGTGCTTTGTTTAGTTGTTTGTTGATTTACTTGATTTTTATGCTTGTAAACGACTTTTGTGCTCGTGTGGAACAAGTTTAGGTTATTGTTTTTCAAACTATTTTGTTTAGTTGGCTGCACGGGTGGTGCTTGCCTTTGTATTTTATATTAAAAATAATAAAACTAGGTTGAATGATATATTCGGCAGAGTGGTGGCTGCGTGCTTAAAAAGGAAAATTAATTTTATTTTGGATGGCTCTAACTACTGGATAATCTGCTTGTAAGATGACATAGATGTGATCGATGTTATGTGGCACTGACTAGAAGTTTGGGGAGTTAGATTTAATGGCTGATACGTGTTAGAAAGCATGAGAGGCCGTGAAGGATCAGAATACTTACCCTCTTATCATTACATGTGCTTCAAAAGTATATTTTTTAAATGTTAAAGAAGATGTATAAAAATAACTGTATTTATTGGTATTATACTTCAATACATCTACATTAAAGAGATTCTTGTGTTTCTTTTCTTTCATTTAACTTTTCAAAATCTATTTCTGTATTTGTAATTAACATTGTTAGTCATAATCAAAATGAGAATGGTAAAAGAAAAAGAAAATTAGTAGATGAAAATAGAGCATTTCACGAAAAATGAATTTTTTTTAATTTTTTTTTTAGGGGGGGGGGGGGGTTGAAGCTAACAATACAGTACTATATTTGATATGCAGAGAAGTAATGTCCGCATTCAAAGATTATAATTTGAAAAGGCAAAGTGTTCAAATGCATTCAAAATTTTGTAAATTGGAAGGAGTGTGCCATAAACAAAAAATATTGGATCTGAAAAGAAAGAAAAAAACCCAACAATTATTTCAAAAGTGAGTGCTCAAACTGATTTCTTTGTCAAGCCAAGTTATGTGTGTAGTAAATTTAATTGCTATGAAATCAAAGCCATTTATTGACATTGAATTTATTAAAGAATGTCTTGAAAGCTTAGCAGACAATTTGTCCTGAAATTAAAAAAAAAGCCTGATTTTTGTTATAAGTTTGTCATGCCAAACAATTGCTAGGTATATCGGAGATATAGTGAAAACCATTGAAAAATATTAAGAATCTCAGTGTGCTACACTCAAGTTTTATTCCATAGCTTTGGATGAAAGCATTACAGATATGGCTCAACTTGCCATATTTAATCAATGAATTGAGAACAAATTGAATATGACTGAAAAACTGGCATTCCTAGTCAGTGGCGCACCCAGGGAGTGGGCCAAGGGGCGCTATAAATTGCCCAATATTGAATTTGCATTATAAATATTTTTATCAGTTCAAATCCCCTCCCCCCCCCAAGATTAAATCCTGGGTGCACCACTGTTCCTAGTTCTACTGAAGGACACATCTGTCTCTTGATTTGCAAGTAGTAAAAGCATCATTGGAAAGACTTTTTTTTTAAATCCATAACATGTTTGGTATAGTCACTGACAGTGCTCCAGTGAAAAAATGAGGCAGAAAAAGATTGATAATGAAACTCACACACAATGTTCATTTGAACTCATTCACATTATATATTTACTCAAATCACTAAAATACCTTAACTTTACAGAACGATTAAACAAGTTGCTGATCAGCACAATTTAATTCACTTGACCTTGATAGCATATACTTCTTGTGAAAAAATATTGCAGAGATAGTAAAGAACAATAGATTTTTATTGAACTAATACTAATAACTTTTACTAATAAAATTAATTAAAACAAAATCCCAGGTGATTTTGCATTTCATACCTATATACACAGAAATTTAGCATAATTCACCATAAATAAAACACACTGCCAAGAATCATGAAATTAAAGCCCTTATTATTGTTGTCCAAGAATATTGAGAACGTTATTAACAATTCCTCACTGCATATGACTAATAATTTTAACAAATTTAAATGAATACAAACTAATAAATGCAACTGAAAAAAGAATTGCACTGCATTTACTTACCATTCCCCCATAAATTTAATGTTGAACTTGACAGGCAAAATGTTTTTGTTTAACATAGCAACAAGGTAATTTGTTTGTCTCAAAATTCTGTGAGAAATATCTGTCAGAGAAAAATTAATAAATGTTTTTATCAATAAAATCATAGTTTTCAATTATATTAATTTAAAATTTTCAAATGTTAAAATAATAACTTAAAACTAAGTCCCTTTTCAGCTAATTCAATGGGACCATTCTTTACATACTTTTTAAAGTTACCTGCAGTAAAATTAAATACAATGTAACATGTAGATTTGAAATTACTTTTAGAAATTATAAACATCAATAAATACCTAATTCTGTTAAATCAGACTTGTGTACACACATCTGTTGTTCATGCTGTACTTCTCTTAACTTGCACTGAACTTCATGCCATGTGATGTGACTTATTTTGCTCTTAAATTAAAAAAAAACTAATATGAAAGAAAAATTACATAAACATTAATACAAATATGAATTAAAATGACAGAAACACACTATTTCATTACCATTAGAAGTCTAGACCATGGACCTTAATATATCAAAAAATAAAAATAAAATAAATAATAAAAAAAAAGGGAAACTAGACTTCGGTATAATACAGTAATAACTAATTAAAGCATTTGTCAGCAAATGCTTGTAGCTCAAGCCTTTTAACTACTTGCCAGTAGTTTACAGAGGGAAGGAAAATAAAACTGAACTTTTTTTTTTTTTTCAAACAATCATTTTCAGATAAAATTATTTTGCTAGATAAGCTCATGAAGACTTTATATAAAATTATAAAAAAAAAAAATATCTTTTCAAATGAATGACTTATTCATTATATTAGGAAGCAAACTGATTATACAATTCTGAGAAACAAAAGTGCCCACAATTTTTGATTCCTCAACAAAAATCAAAGTAGTTAATAAAACTGTACTTCATATAACCTTATTTTACTACAGCTCACCACAATTTAATATATTTTTCAACATTATGATTGCCCACCAGGAAAAAAGGTTTCCTCAGACTAAAAGCTTTTTATCACATTACTGCACAGTTTAATAATTTGTATCATTTAGTCTGCAAGTATAATTCTTGATCATTCTTCTTTGACATCCAATTTCAAGCAACACTGCACACTAAACACTTGATATCAGACACAATGTAGTAATTTTATTTTTGAATACTGTGATGTAGGTAAAATACACTTAATAATTAAGATTATAGCATATAATTAATAAATAATGTGCATAGTAATGTCTGTCTTGAAATATATTTGCATTGTTAAAACTCTGTAAGCCTCTACTCAACTTGTGTTCCAACTAGCGCCGATCCAATTTTTTAATTGCTTGATTATTACTGAAGATTATTAGAAAAAGGTGCGCAATTTTTTTGATTATGGGAGGTAGCATGAGAGTATATTAAAATATTGGATCACGGCAAGCACTAATATTTGATTCCTTAACTTTACTAATAATTTATAATTAAATAACTAAATATGACTGTGACATGTATGTGCATATTATTCTTTAGTTTGTAAAAAGTGGCTGGTATATAAAATAGTCTCGTGTGGCTGGCGATTAAATAATCAACATTAAATATTAAGTTTTAATGAATAATATTTTGTTTTTTCTTATAAGAAATTTTCGTACCCTATTCAATTCCCCATGTTTGGAGCTGGGTGGGTAAGGCAATGTAAATCTATCCATGAGATCATCGACATTTTTGCACATTCCCAGACTCTACACCGGATAAAAGGATTAGCAAAAGTATCCATTTCAAGAAACATCTCGAAAACGGACATTGAAATGTTTTTACGTGCAACTCAGCGCTCCATCATGAAAACACCCGCAGACGTGCATGGATACATGAAGACCAACAGCATCGCCGAGCATGATCGACAAATTTCAAACTGCTCCACAAGAGTTAAAATTATAGCATTAACGAAGATAAAAGGTCAACATACAATTGCATTCAACATCAAATATGTTAAATCACCTCTCACAAGCTGTTGTGGAAGGATCTACAATCCTAAATCTTCGGCGCCGAGCAAATCTTCTTTCTTACCATCTTGCGAGTGGACAACTACAAAAAGAGTGAATTGCCCTTAGTCGGGGGAGGATTTTTTTTTGAAAGTGAGGGGGTTGGGGCTGGATCGGACGGAGAGACCCTGGGCCCTTGGTGCGAGCAGCTTGCCTCAGATGGATCCGAGATGAAAAGAAGAGATCTCCTTGCGACATGCCTTGCCCTCGCCGATTTCTCTAATAACCCTTCTTGTCTGCAGACAGTAAATTTAATGTTTCCCTTTTTTTTATTTGTTAAAAAGATCATTCAATTATTATTTAGTTTTTTTTTTGTTATTTTTTTAATTCTTTTTGCCAGCCACTTTATTGATGAGTCATTTATTTAAGTTTTTATATAATGAGTTATGTAATAAGAAATAATGAGAGGTTATTGGTTCCTCGGTTAACGAAATTGGCCTAAATGGCAAAAGGATTTGTAATTGTGAATAATGTAATACATTAATAAACCATGTTATTTCATTTGTAAAATCTAGTCGTGTCATTCGGTTGCCTCGTAGTTTTTCTTCGTTCCTTTTTAGGTAATTTTTATTTCAGCTTTCTTTTTCAGTGAACTATTTTCAAGTTAATTTAAAATAATTTTATGATTCAACCCTCTACAGCAGGGGCATCAGCAAACGAATCAGGTATTTTATTTTAATGGGTTATTGTTTAACACCACGCACGTCTTTAAATGTACTAACTACAATGCAATTGAATTAATATGTTTCTCATAGCCTTTTATTAAACACCTCTAAGAGTGTATGTAAGCTTTAACAATCTTAACAATTTATTTTAATTTAATTCTACCCGTTTTAAAGATAAAAAAACGTAACAATACCCAAGTCCCATAACTTTACAGCAACAAACTGACCAGCTAAAAGACAGTGGTAACTGATAGAATGACTTTCAAAATGTCCTCAGATGCATTCAGTGTGAATATACAATTTGAAATAAATCCATGAAATGAGCCCAACTATGCAAAAAATGCTGGAGAATCTGAAGACTAAAACTTAATTTTAAAGTTTTTTTTAATCAATTTTAAAATACAAAAGATACAGCTTCATGAAAACTGATCAAGTATATTCTGCATTTTGAACAGGCTTGTGTTCAAAATATTTGGTAAGCCACAAATGAAAATGGAGCCAAAATCAATGACTGCAGTTGGCTCACAAGCATAGGCATTCAATATGGAATGGTTTACTTGTTTCTTAATATTTCTTCCAGAGTAAATTTTGAACCATATTAACAGAAAATTTAAATCTTTGTCCTAAGAGTTGGAATGACATGAATGAATTTCATCTGTTATTGCCTATGTCATACTGATCAGAAAGAAACCCAGATCACTGCTTATCACTGGGCAAAATGGAAAAGCAACAGAGTGAAGGAAAAAAGTTTCCTACGTATATTTTAACAACTTATGGGTGTTTTTTTTTTTCTTGGTTCAATCTTTCCAAGTGGCATCAATATTTTACACTATTATTTGTGAAGAATTAAGATTTTTCCTTATAAAATGTTATCACCAGTAAAAAAAACTATAAAGTTATCTGAAATAGTCTTATATTCAGTGGCTATATTATACTGATAAAAAGGCAATGCAAAATATCTAAATGCAAAGTACCTTTCTATATCATTTTTGGATATGATATCACACATATTCCTATAAAAGTGTGATTATTAAGTTTTTCTGTATCTAAAAATATTTTTTTTCAATTATTCTGGAGATTTGATTTATAACATACATAACCAAGATTTTAAAAATGCCTTTTAGATGTAATCTGAATTAACACTATCTAAAGATAGCCAATGCTGTTAAATCACTAAGAGAGACAGCATATTTTTTTAACTATTTTTTTTTTACTGATATTTTTTATACTGACTTACTATGATCTGCAACCATTTAATTCTGATTTAAATTATTACTGCCACTAAATGCCTCAGCAACCCTTTTTTAGAGTTCCTTCCTCATGAGATAAGACGTGTTAAGTGGTTAGAAAAACAGAGAACATGAAAATCTTAATTTGTATAAGAGTTTAACCAGTTTTACTTACCTCCTCTATTTTCATAGCAGATGTATAAAAGCGTCTAATATCATCAAAAGTGACATAAGTTTGCCAAAATTTGTAACACTTCCACAATGCTGATAAAATTCCTATGACAACTAAAATCCAAGATCCAAGACCAAAACTAGAAAATAATTGAAAGCACATTTTTTATTGCAGTTAGAATGACAATAATTGAAATTTTAAGAATACTCTACGACAGTGGTTTTCAACATTTTTTGCTCCATTACCTCCTTTCACCCTTATTCAAAATATCATTCCCCCCCTTCCCTAGATTGTCTCACTCAAAAGGTTCATTCTAAATAATATGCATTGAATACAGAAAATCTTTTATTTTTTTCTATATTAGAGCATAAGCATTTATTTGGATTACTTTTAGAGTAGAATTTTACAAATTGAGTAGCAATAAAAAAATATTGTAAGTTTTTAAAATCTTAATAAAATTAGCTTTTTTTCAGAACTCATTACTTAACAGACTAAAAATAAAGTTAAGAGACTAAAAATAATGCAGCATATTCATGAACTGACATTAATCTGTGACATTCAATAAGCTTTATTGAATGTCACAGATTCAATTAAAAAGAAACTGCAATTTTACAGATTGTACATAATCTATAGGACATCACACTCATCTGAACATTTGTCCCAATACTCCCCCCCCCCCCTGAAGCCCTAAAATTCCTCGCAGGGAGAGAGAGGGGAATTCCCGTGTTGTTGAGAACCACTATTTTATGAGAAAGATCCTCATTAAAAACATACAATAAATTTTGCAACTTTCAGATCACTTGATCAAAAATAAAGAATTCCTTGGGAGATTCACTATGTTAAATCATGTACAAGAGGCAAAACATTTATTCTTACTACAGTAGTTAGTTATTATGTACTTTGATACATAAACCAAGTTAGGAAAAAATCAAATTTATTTCAAATCACTTTAAATAATAATTTTTTTTTAATACAGAGTAGTTAGTTTTTATGTTAGAATATACTATGTGTAAAAAATAATTTTAAAGAGAGTTTTGAAGAAGGGATAAATGCATACCTCCAAATAAAAAAGTTAAAGTCTAACATTTCTTGTGTTGTACAAGGAAATTAATACTTTTCGAATAAGCACTTTGGACATCAAAATATATCAGGGTGTCTACTACTTTTGAGCAAGTCAATTTCATGACTTTTCATGACATTTCATGACCTTAAAAATATAATTTCATGACCATTGAAGTACATACTAGTTTAAATGAAATTAGTCTCCCCCCCCCCCCCCCGGCTCGTCTTTAAACAATATTCACCTTATTATTTAAGTTCTTATCAGGAAAACCTTATTTTTAAAAAGTTGGGATTACAACCATGCAATACCTACTAGTCTTATTACTGTTATAAAAATTCCAGATATGATTGTGACTCAAACACCCATGGAATTTATTGATGCAATGTAAAACACCTTGAAAGTGAATGATGCAAAAATTAATCATTCTCATACTTGTTACAGTTACTACAGAAACCCCAGTAAAGTAAATAATATTTAAATAACAATTTTTCATTAATTCTACACTGATACAATTGTAAAATAGCTGTATCAATGTTTAATTTGAGTTAATTTTTGCTTAAATTGAGGAACTTTCCTAAATTGCTCTGAAAACATCAAGATGAAGAACAACTCAAACTGGACTGAGCCTCCCCGATATTTCACTATTTTTTAACTAAAAATAATATAAAATTTACTAAAATTACATAATATTTAATAATAATATTAAGAAATTATAAAATTTAATATTATATAATCTAAAAGTCCATGCACAATCTTGTGTAATGCATTTCAGTAAATTTATAAAACAATTCGGAGCAAAAAAATTTAAATTAAGACAGTAAATAAAAATTTAAAAAATTTGAATTTTTATTAAAAAATTAAATTTTGAATAAGTATGCAGTTTTAAAAAATTTTACATTTAAAAATGTACTTTTATTTCGATGTTAAAATGCAATACAGTAAACTCCAGAATTTCGGGGGGGGGGGGGGGGGGGGGGGGATCCTGCCCGTCGAGCTTCCCCCCCCCCCCCCCAAGGCTACGGTCCTGGGCGGAGGAATAGCGCCCTTTACACGTACGTTCTTTTCCGCGTGAAACCACGATTCCGCGCGATTGAGTGCACGTGTGAAGGTGTCGGAGAGGAAGGGAAAGCTGCTTTGGAGCGTACTCCAAATTTTCCCGCGCGCAATCCCGTACGCTCCAAGCATTCCAAGAGCGTACGTGTAAAGGGCGCTAAACGTACGCTCTTTTGCGAGTGCTTGGAGCGTGAGCGCAATCCCATATGCTCCAAGCACTCGCGAAAGAACGTACGTGTAAAGGGCGCTAATATCTCCGGTGGAAGAGAGCTTCATAATTGAATGCATCGCCCGTTACGTCATTGGCGGGAGAAAGCTTCGCCTTCGCCCGTTACATAACGTATACTCGGCGGGATATCTGCATATATCGGACATAGTCTGTTACGTGGGGAGAGAGAATACCTCGAGCGCAAATAATGACAAGAAGCCAAAATCTAAACGGTAATACTCGAGTTCACTGAAAGAAAAACCGATCTGAACTACACTTCTCTATTCAGGATCGACGTAAAAATTGAAGCTCTATTCTTATTTTTTTTTTTTTAAATGTGTTTTTCCGCTGTCCAACTTCTCTCTCTTGTTAGCATTGTGCACCACTTGTTCGTGTTAATTTTAATGCTTTACCATATGTCTACTTCCGCTGTGTGTTTCTTATCTCCTCGTATTTTCGTCGCCCGAGGAGTAGCCCCACATGACGACGTATATTCTCCTTTCTGTGAAGGGGAGAAAGAGCGTTCGTTCCCGCAGTGGGGAAGAATACAATGCATTTTCCCGCGGGAACTCTGTTATCTCTCTTCCGATGTGGCGTCACAAAGTAGGCAAAAATTGATCTTAGTGTTTTTGTACCAGTTAGGAGCATATTTTCTATTCTACATTATATCGATAAAAAAATTTTTAAATTGAAAAAATTCGTGACTTTTTCTTTCAATTTCGTTACTTTTCATGACTTTTCGTGACCGTTTTCCCATTTCGTGACTTTTCGTTACTTTTCATTACTTTTCATGTTAGTAGACACCCTGTATATACATGAATATTTTCACATGCTTTTAAATATTCCCCAAACAATCATTTCGCAAGAACAAAAAGTATGGCTGAAGGTTGTGAGGCATTTGTTATGCATCTCAGTTTAAAGTATGATTTAAAACAAAAAACTTTAATTTTAAAATATCTGAAATTAAAAAAGGCAAAATTTAAAATTCTTTGGAGTGAAAGATTAACAAAGTAAAACTTACAATCCATTTAGGTAATTCAATACATTAAAACATTACACTGGATTCACACAAAAATTCAGCAGACATAGAGTATTAACAATAAAATTAACAATATTATTCAAATGTCCTGTACAATACAGCATGTTATAAATTAATTCATCATAAATGTACTGCTTGATTTTACTCTCATCTCTAAGACTGCATTATACAACTCTTTTAACATTAAAAGTTGTCATTTCAATAATATATGTACATTGTTTCTACTTGATACTTTCAAATAGATATAAAAGAACACAGCAAATCAAAAGAATATGATCTTTATTATGTTTCCATTATGAAATAAATAATATATTTTATATGGATAGACATAAAAGTCTCTTATATACAAAAAAGTTTTAACTATTTCTTAAAAAATGTTCCCTAATTAAATAGGGGGTAATTTTAAGCATAAAAGTTAATGAACCTAAATTATTGGGAAAGTCTATAAGTAAATGATTAACCTGACTCTCTATCTATGTTCATAGATGGTCAACTTCATTGTGACTTGAAAATAATACATCTAAAATGGATAACTCAAAACCTGATAATTATTTACATCTAATGTACACAAAGTGGCCACTTTATCTTCATTAAAAAGCAAAATATGACTATTTCGTTAGAGACATATCTTTACCACTCAGGAGGAAAATTAATACAATCTGTCTTATCATAACATACACTGATTACATTGTACAATGTAGCAGTGACGCACCCAGGATTTTTTCTTGTGGGGGAGGGGGGCGAGATGAACGGATAAAAATATTTATAATGTAAAATCAATATTCATAATGCAATTTCTATTTCTTTGGGGGGGGAGGGCCCCTTGCCCCCCCCCCTGGGTGCACCACTGCAATGTAGGATAGAATGGGATTACATGGAAATAAATTCCAAAATTAACTCTGAAATCCCACCAATGACTAATCAATGACTGAAAATAAGTAAAAATATCCAGTTTTTATATTACGAATTACATTTACATAAAGTTTTACTATCTAATATTTATAGACAGACTTTGACAAGATGCAAATGAAAAAGTATTAGGACATAAGATACTTAAAAAAAAGAATTTGCAAATGGCATAAAACAAATCAATCTGCTGCTTACACAAGCATCTTTTAAAATTGCCTATTATATTATAAAGTTATTTTCTAAATAATTTAAAATGTAACAAAAAAATAAGGTATAAAATACGGCAAAAGTGTTGTATTAAAATTAAAACTTCTTGTATGCTATTAATTTTATGATACTTAACCTCTAACTGTATTTAACTATTAGACTGACAGTAAAAAGTTCATTCCCATATATATACACATATTGAATGACAAAGAAAATCTGATAGTATTCTCATTAGCAATAAATTATACACATACCTTAATTTTATATCAATAACATAAATAGTTTTAATAACTCTTACAGAAAAAAAAGAAAAAACAGAGGGGAGAGAGAGAGAGAGAAAGAGAGAAAATCATTAGAATATCTAAATTGAAAAAAAATATATTAATATTGATGATTATAAAAGAATTATGCACAATATAACAGGTTAAATATCATGGAGGCAGAATGAACATGAAAATTTATTTCAAAAACACTTACTTTTTTGTACAATCAGAAACACTTAAAAAAAGATCTGACAATTCAAGATCTGTTTTATTAGCTAGTGGAGAAGGATATTCATCAAAATTAAAATTGACACCATTCATCAAATATACCATTCCAAAGATTATGAAGAAGAGAGTTCTATAAAAGCAAAAAGAAACTTAAAACTTCAAGTTATAAGAAAAAAAACATTTGTTAAAACTTTCTAATATAGTCCTGTTTAATGAAATTTATAAGTCAATCAGGTAATTTTACAGAAACATTTATGAAAATTATGTTTAACTCTCAGGTATATTTTATCATTTTATATAGTTCATCACTGATGAGTTTATTTTATATCATTATACCATACTTAAAAGAAATGAACATGGGTTTGCCTCTGAATGCAAAAAAAATGGACATTCCCCAATGCATAGGCGACTGAAAGACAGAACTTGATATGAAATGTATAGAAAAAAAACTATGATTACAATTCAGCAAATCACAGTAGAGGTGAATACAAGTTATAATGATCCTGTTTCAGTAATAACAGTTCACTAGAAGCTGTATAAAGCTGTTCATGCCAGAATTCAGAAATCACTCATTACTGACACCAATGCATACAAATGTGTCAGATGGGGCTTCACATTATCTCTTGCCACTAGTAGCTAGCAGACACCATCAGAAGCATACAATGCTGACTGTTTGATGCCCACTCCCAAGCATGGCAGTGGCTCTCTGATGTAGTCGGTTGCTATCTCTTGGGACTCTTAAAAGACCCTTTATTGTGTTCAGTAGGGGGAACTTGGGATACTTGACCCATAGGGATACTTGACCCAAGGCCTTTTTCTCAGAATGGGGAAAGTTTTGTAAGTTGGAAGTAGCATCACTTCTTTCCTTACAGGTTACCTGACCACATGGTGAAAATAACAACTGAATCATTGCATAAGTTTTTAAACTATAAGACAAAATACATTTTCATGCTCCAAAAGTAATTTTTTTGTGCTGTAAACGCTGATGTTATAATTTTTTTTGTTTAAAGGTAAGACTTTTTTAATTGGTCATTTGTTTTGTACATGATTTTAGCTATAATGAAATGTATAATAGTGTTAATCTACTTATTTGCAACTGGCTGCATTTTAGGGTTATGTAGTAAATATGCAACTAGGGATACTTGACCCAAGATTAGGATTATTTATTTTGTTTTTTTCTTTCCTTATAGATGCCCAAAAAATATAAAAGAAAAGAGGGTGCTAAACCCAGAGAGGCTATTCCTTCTAATATTTTGGAAAAAGCTGTGGGAAAGGTTCTAGATCAGGGGTTTCCAACTTACAAGTGTCCAAGGGCCGCAATCGAAAACACCTGTCTAGTGGCGGGCCGCAATTTAATCAGGACCATACCCAGGACTTTTTTTCTTGAGGGAGGGGGATTTGGAGGATTTGCGTATAGTATATACTATGAAATTTTTAAAAGTTCGAGGATGAACTTCCAACGACGACTTTGATTATAACTGGCCAACTTTCGTTAAATTACACAGTCACACACAAAAAAAGTCAAATAAGAGGTAGGTATTTAAATAAGAAGTGGATCAAATAAGAAGTGGGGGGGGAGTATGAAATAGAACATGAGTGGACACCCTAATTTTCATGGAATTCGAGGAAAATCAATCTTTTTTGTAAATGAACAGCATTTGAAAACAATAAAGATTTTTACAAAAATATTTTTCGTTAACTAAGAATATAATTTGATGCTGTAAATTATTTTCCTAGAAGTCTTCGCGGGCCGCAAAAAAAGGCACCGTGGGCTGCCAGTTGGAAACCCCTGTTCTAGATGGTGTCCCATGTCATACAGTAGCCAAAGAATTTGGTTTCTCTAGAAACACTTTAAGAAGGTATGCCAGAAAAATCCAGGGAGGGTAAACAACAAATTTTGTGCCATCATATAAAGCAAAGCAAGCTTTTAATGAAAAAGAAGAACCGTCCAACTATTTAGAAGTTATGGCTCGCATGAATCTTATTCTGGAACTTGTTTAGGCACATAATGAACATTCAGACTGCTAATATTTTGAACTTTCTACAATAAAAATTAAAATTGGGCATATTAATACTAGAATTATGTAATAAAAATTAAAAGTATTAATTTTGTTTGACAAAAATAAAAAGTATTTACCTTAATGTTAATTTTGTTCTTATGTAAAAGTGTTTTGTTTATAGTTTTAAATCATACTCCCAAATCTATGACTTGGGTCAAGTATCCCTAATGGGTGGGTCAAGTATCCCTATACATTGGGATACTTGACCCAAATTGAAAGTTTTGAATAATTCATCTTTTACTACCTTTACAATTATTACTTCAGAATAATAATAATAAATATTGTGTAATACTTCATTAAGTATATATAGACTGCATTTATACACCCATAAGTAATGTAAAAAATAAATTAACAATCAAAAACTAAAAATTGGGTCAAGTATCCCTAGTTTCCCCTATTCTGTGGCATTCTACAAAACCATTCTGGTGAACTACATGCATCCTATGGTAAGTCATGGGTGGTCAATGGGGAATAATCCATTAGTCCCTGATGAGTGCACATAATTCCAAGACAATAATGCATCATGTAAGATGAGATAGCATGTGGTTTGAAGAAAATAAGGATGAGGTAAATATCCCTCCTGGCCACTTCAATTGTGTGAACTTGTTACCGAATATTTGTGAGTACAGCTGGAGAAAAGGGTTCAATCACATTCTTCCTCTCCAACATCATTAGAACAGTTAGGATACATGCTACAAGATGCATGGTACCAGATTCAAATAGTTTATGTTATCACTCTATCCTATATCAAATTCATGCTTAGCAAGTCTAAGGTAAGCCTGCACTATATTAACAAAAAGTTCAACAGAAACACCCAGTATTTGCATTGTTTTGATAATTACCTACATGTTTCAATACACCCAAGAATGAATAGTTTTAGTAATCTTTACATAAAAGACAAAAGTAAAAAGTTCATAATATTAAATTAGTGGTGATATAGATAAATGTTCAGGAAAATAAATCTTTTATTTATATACACTGTAATTCAATAAGTCATTTTTTCTTTAAATTAGATTTACTTACATTCCACTCTTAAATTCTTGAAAGAGAATACAAAAAAAGCCATGGTTTTGATGATATTCATATACGTACTTAAAGTTAAGGAAAAGTAAATCAAACACACAAATTATTTAAAATTTTTGTTTTTTGAAAACCTCAAACAGGATATAGAATATATCTCCAGAGCTCTTTTGTTATTATCATGCTTTTTACTGGACTAAACATTTAAAAATTTTGCTAACAAAAAGTTAACTTTTTTTTCTCCCATGTAATATATATACAAACATACCACACAAAATGTTATATTAAACTAAAGCCATAAAAAATTCATTAAGAAATTGAGATCATATATATTCAAGAGCAATATTTTTCCCTCACTCAAAAAATATGTTCTTACTGATGAAGATTTCAGTAATTCCTTTTAAAATTATAAAATATAATACAGACAAAAAATCAATCATTATTGACACAAATGATCATGTTATAAGCAAATCTAAATATAGCTAACAGAGCAACATATATAACAAGCATAATTTAAAATAGCATACTAGCATATTCAAATTATTAAATTTTAATTTTCAGGTTAATATTTTGACACATGGATAATAAATAAATCATATTTTGAAAGTTCAAACCAAAGGATATGTTTTTGAAGAATGTATCTAAGTCTCCTATGTGATTCCAATGAGCTACAAAATTGAAAAAAAAAAAAAAAAAAAAAAAAAAAAAAGACATACATCACATATATACGAAAATAAAGAGATATATACAAATGATTGAACATTAATTGCATATAAATTATCACAGCTTTTAATAATTTTAAAAAACATCAACAACAAAAATTAAAAAATACAGAATTCATCTATTGTCCAAATTAAGACAAAATATGTTCCTATAAATGCACTTAATCACATTCAGGATAATACATTTCAAGGATGCTATTACAAATATAAAAGTGTAGTACCAATAAAGAGTTATACATGAATAGACAACAGTGCATGGCACTACATATGTTTTACTTACAAGGAAGTAAATTTTAGAATATAAAAAACAATGTTACAATCAGAGCAGCTTTACAGAATTAACTGTACGTTTTTTTTAAATACCCTATGGTTGTAAGCTCATTTAATATTAATAATATATCAGGATAATCTTAAATCATTATTTTAAATTATGTAGATTTGTAACTCAAGGAATGCTAATCTGACACACGTCAATATTGGAGAAAAAATGAGCGACTGAGATCACAGAAATAATCCTTTAAAGCTTTCCGAGTTGATTTATTTCAACTTCCAAAAATAAAAGCGAGAGAGGGGGTTACGAGAAAGGATAAATGAACGTGAGAAAATTTCAAACCAACACTCTGAAAGTGAAATTAGAATTACTAAGCAGTTTCCCGATTTCAGCTACAAAAGATCCCAAACGATTTACAGTGTAAAGAAATGTACGCAAATTCATCTCCTTAAATTATACTTACGTTTCCCTCCTTCAGAAGCAGCATGAAATATAACACTTTCATGGGGTACTTCATTTTCTTCAGTAACGAGGGCCTGGTAATTGGTTTGTAAGGTATTCATTTTATTATTCAGGCTTTTAACTTTCTTAAATCAATATTTTTTAAATACTATTAACTTTCAGGACAAAATTATATAAGGAAAACCAGCTCTAAAAATAAAACATCTGACGTAATAAACAAGAATCATAATTCCATATCTTTAAGAATTATATGCGTATAATATAAATAAAGCGATATGATAAATTCGTATGTAATCCTAATGTTATAATGTTCACTCACGACACACCATTCAGCAGTCACAAACCACATAAACAACGCAAAAAAAAGTCAACAATTAAAACCATAATGATTCGCAAAACAATAAACTGCGACTGAGAAAATCGTAAACATTCCCCCAAGTCATTGTTTACAAGACGCTCCGTGTCCCTCTAAACCATGAGCATTACAGCCAATCATATTTCTACGTTTTAAAATTCAAAGTTGTTCTAGATCATGGAGGGGAAAACCCAGGATGAAGCTATCAGAGTTTTCTTATTCCAGCGTTACCTGACATATTACTATATACAATTTTCCTGAATTATGGAAAAATTTTTGTAAGCACTGAGACTAAAGCCCCTAGGAGACTATACTTTTCTTTAGATCTCGAGTAAACTCATTTTATTCCTGCACTTCCGTCTTTTTTTTTTTTTTTTTAAGCGTTAAACAGACCGGAACTAAGAGTTTAGAGTGGTTTCGAAGAGCTATGAAAACTCATGCAAAACAGCAGGAATCGAATCCACAGACTCACGTACTAAAGGTTGGAGCTTTTACCGATTAGCCATTGTTTTTCCCTATGGATTAAGGCAAATGTGTATTTTACTGGTATGTTTGTTTATTTCTCCTATGTCACCTCGTCTTACTACCATATAGCGACGGGCAGTTCAATGTAAAGTTGTGTCTAAACATCGTTGATAAATGTAGCGATCCGTAGGAAGAGAGTGCGTCACTACCTCGTTCACTAAAAAATGTATAAAATCTAAGGAAATCGACTCAATGTTTTTCTTTCACACATGACATCACATATCAGATAGTTGATTGGTCCGTTTGTTCAATAAACCATGGTCAAATGTGATATTGTATAATAGTCCCTATACGCCACTAAAGTGATGACGTCACTTTAATGGCACATCATTTCGATAATCTGATGATTCCTGTGAAAGATAGGGTTAAAGCGAATAAAATTGTGGGAGCGAAACTGTTGTTATATTTTACATAGTGTTTAAGCATCGCTTATTAGACATTTTTATGATATGTATAATGCAACTGATGTTTGATGAACTAGTAAATGAATATTTTTCGCAATTCTTTTTTACATCCAATATTAGATGAGAACTAACCAGGTTACGTAACTGACTTTAATGGCTATTAAAATGTAAAATTTTTCACTCTGCCTCCACCTTTATTGTACTCTTACTAATGCTAGAGCACAATATCAGAGCGTTCATCAACCCTCGTGTGAAAAATCTGCAACCTGAAAATTATAGCTCTCTACTAAAATTTAAATACAAAAGGAAATATTATAAAGTAATATATTTACAAAAATTCTACCGTTCAAATAACAGTAGTCAAAAAATAATGATGCCGAATATTTATCTATCCTACTGCCTCGATGTCAGAGACGGCCACAGATGGCTACCTCGTTTATAAAATAATAGAAGACATTTAGTACCTGACGGAGGAGACAGTAAAATAATGAGTTTTATTTTTATTTTGGTAAGAATTTTACTTCCTTTTCTACGACTGCAGAATAGCGGAAATCTTCCTTTCTTGACATTTACCCTTTTCCGCTTTGCGATTGGCGGTAACAACGAGTGGCATCAATTTACGTACCGTGTTGACGTCCTTTCACTCTTGGTAAATTCCGCTGGCAGCGTGTCGTGGATTCATCGGGATTTTGGTAAAAACTTTTAAACCTAAAAATTAAAATTAATTCATTTAAAATACATATAAACAGTTTTAATAACTCCATCACACACTAAAGTTAATTTCTTTGACTAGGGCTTTATTAATTACTTTTTTTTGTTGTTCTTTTCAGTAAGCATGTTCTATTTTTCCCGCATGGTTTTATGGTTTTGATAATAAAAGTATAGCTAAAATTGTATTCTATGCATTCATAATTATATAACTGTAACATTTTTCAGTTTCTTCAAGATGCTGTAAAATTTCTTACTTTTAAAAAATAATTCCTATTTCAATGAACTCAGCTTTTTTCCTGTACAGTTATCACGTTTTACTGTCTTTATTTTATAGCAGATTATTGTTCGTTAAATGAAATGTAAGGACTATTTATATGCTAAAATACGCATTTTACAAAGCAAATATTTCTTATCGTTGTTGGTGAATAAAGTGAGCCTTCCTTATTTAGGCGTGTGAAGTTGTATGCTCGAACATCATAGAGAAGCTTTTTAAAGGATTTAACGTAATGTCTGATCAAATAGCATCCTGAATATTTAAGGACCACTTAAATTTCTAATTAACTTTTTTTAGAAAGTGGCTTCATCATGGTTCGTTAATATTAACCGAAGTTTCAGTATATTGTGACGCTACTATTATGGGTCTAAAACGCAGAAATTGCATGAGAAATTATCAATGTTTTAGACAGAGGTAGAATTGAAATGTTCTTAGCCAATAAACCTTTGCGTAAATTTTATCTTTTCAGTTTGTTAGCTAGATTTTTCAAGTTCACAGCATAGTAATTATGGGAAAAGTGTGTATTTTGGGGAGGTGTAATCATTTTTCCAAGAAATTCGAAAAATCTGATTATATAAGAGTGACAAAACATTCATGTTAGAGAATCAAGAGTAGTCTAAAAAAAATTCTGATAATAAAGTATATCATTTGTGTAACGATTAACATTTTAAGAGGGATTTTTTTCTTAAATAAATGTTGCCCCCTTTTTTTTCTGAAGGGTTTATTTGTTCTTTTATAATAAATTATAAATTACCACCAACTGGATAAACTTTATTGCTTAAGGTGTCAAAATTTTATATTGTATCATTTATTGTGTTTTTATCTTTGAAAACTAAAGAGATCTTTAAATATGTACACTCCTCTGGGACTTCTGTAAGGTTAAGGCCAAAGTTTTCTAATATAATTTAAAATTGTATGTTAAGTAAGATATGTTTATAATACTTCCAACACATGATAACATTCATTTAGAGGTTAACTTTTTACATCAGTGTCTTGAATCATAACTATATCATAAACTTTTCTTTATATTCATTCTCCTAAAAAATTATCATAGAAAGATGTTATTCTTTATAGGGAAGGATATATAATATTTGTTATATTTATTGTTACGTTTTGTCTGTTTATATTATAGAATTTTCTCTTTAATACTGTTGTTTTGTACATCTGAGTATTTTTCAAAATATACTCTGAAGAAGTATTAGGAACTGGTGTGGGAAGATGAAGCTAAATGATAATGTCATGTTCAGTTATGTTGATGACTCCATATAAATTGGAAATTACTTTATTTTAATTAAATGAAATCATTTTCTTCTGTTTTTAATTTTGTTTAAATATGTGTGTAAGTACATGTAGTTAAATATATTTTTCCTTTTCCGAAATACAATCATGGCCTATTTGAGCTTAATGTCTTTTTTTTTTTTAAGATAAATAATCTAAAAAAGTAAGCAAAATGCCTTCTGATGCTAAGAAACGCAGAGATGCCAAGAAGAAAGAAGCTGCAAAAGCCAGAACTCAAAAAAAGCCACTAAAATCCGATGAGTCCACCAATGAGACAAATGGTTGCAGCACACCAACTGAATCTGAATCTGTCACAAATGGCATTCACATATCTGCAGGTAAGAATAAAGACCCAAGAGAACATGTACAAATAGCATTAATTTCTTTGTAAGAGGATTTAAAAATTTCTTTAGAGTTCAACCATCCCCTTTCACTTTGAAAGACATATTTACTATAGGTATTAGAGTTAGATAATTTAAAGTGTAATTTAAATCATTTCCAGGGTTTGTACAGTTAACTCCATATTCAGTTTATGTATTTAAGAGGCCCTTAAATAGTTTTTTAAATGTACTTATTTTTGGTCTAAAGGTCATAAGCTTTTTTTTTTTTCCTTCCCTGTTCTTATAATGTACATACTATCAAATTGAATTATAAGAACTTCCAGTTTACATCTGTTAAGGATTGCCTTTATGAAAAAAGCATTTTTTTTCCCCCATGTTTTCATTTTCTATTTGTTATAATCCACTATGTGTTGGATTATATTCTGTTGAGTATAGATTATAAAATATCCTGACGAAGCATCATTACAAAATACTTTATTGTAAGTCACGAACACATGCTACTACAGCTTATAGCAACCGATCCACAAGTCAACTACAAGACAGTTAACAGGTTGCAGTTAGGGGGGGCGATAAGACACAGTTACAGTTATTCCACATCCCTCTTTTAAATTGTAAAGTTATAAACAAGTACATATATACATTGTGGCAAAATTACAAGTACAAAAACAAAAATACAACAAAATACCAGTACATTATAGCAAAATTTCACATATATACATTATGGCACATAATCATTTAAGTAGGCAGGTTTTCTATGAACAAGACTACTTGCTCTTTGCACAGTGTTGTTATTGGTGTTCTGACTCTATGAATTCTGAGAACTGGGTGGTATCGGATTTTGGGCAAAATTATCTATTAATTCATAATCAGAATTCGTTTGTTTAAAAGGAATATTAGACTTTCTGATATGTTTCCTGTTTCGCCTTAAGATTCTACTTGCTTCATCTTTAATAATGTAAGACCTAGGAAAGGAATTATCCTTTGAAATAACCTGGGCTGGACCCCATGTTTTGTTTTTAAAATTTAATATTCTTACATTTTCTTTAGGCTTAAGTTCAGGAAAGGGGTGGACTGTTTTATCATAATATAGCTTTTGAGCATTCTGCCTTTCAACTAATGTTTCCCGAATATTATCAAAGACCTTCGCATGCAATAACTTGTTAGTCATTGGAAGTTTTGTCTTTAACCTACGATTGAACATCATTTGAGCAGGGGATAGATTAGTTCCTGATATGGAGGTGTTGCGATATTCCATTAATGCAACATAGTAGTCTTTATTATCCTCCGTTGCTTTCCTGAACAAGCATTTGACTATTCCCACACCCCTTTCAACCATTCCATTGCTTGGTGAATAATGAGGACTGATGAATGCACAATTAAAGTCCCATTCTTTTGCAAACTGTTTGTAGAGGTAACTATTAAAGGGAACATTATCTGAAACTACAGTGCTGGGTACACCAAATCTGGAAAAGATAGCCTTAAGTTTACTTATTACTTCAACTGCTGACTTGCTCTTAAGTTCACAAACCTCCAACCACTTTAAATAATAATCCATAAGTACTAAATAACTTATATTGCCAAAGTCCATTAAATCTACTCCTACTTTTTCAAATGGTCTGTATGGTACTACACGAGGCTTTAAAGGCTCTTTTGTGTTTGCTCTTGAGAATTTTTCACATGTCTCACACTTGGAAACAGTACGTTCAATATCATTGTTCATCCCTGGCCAGTACAACAATTCCCTGGCTCGACTTTTGAATGCCTAGATGGGCTTCATGTATCAACATTAACATGTCTTGTCTAAGGACCCTAGGGATAATAATTTTGTCATTTAAAAATAACCCCTCCACACAAACAATATCATTTCTCACTTTGTAATAATTTGACAGATTTGTGGGTATCTTTTTCCTTTCAGGCCAACCATTTTGAAAGTATTCACAAATTAATTTTAGCTCACTATCTTCCTTTGTAGCTTTTTGGAATTGTTTAACCCTATTCTCACTCATTGGCAAAATCTTTGATACAGAATGCACCATGTTCATCATGTCTGGATCATCTTTGATCTCCCCCTTAATATAAGCTCTCTACAAAGTATCAGCAACATACATTTTGCTTCCTGGCAAATATTTAACAGTAAAATCATATTTTAAAAGTTTAAGGAGCATTCTCTGCAATCTAGAGGAAATTTTACTGATTGGCTTATGTACTATCGAGGTCAAGGGTTTATGATCACTTTCAACAAGAATCTTATGGCCATAGACCAAATTGTGATATTTCTGGAAAGCGAATACGATTGCCAACAATTCCTTTTCAATTTGGGCATAGTTTTGTTCAGTTTCTGTTAAGCTCCTAGAAGCAAATGCAACTGGGTGACCCTCTTGTAATAAACATGCCCCAAGACCATCTTTAGAACTATCACATTGAATAGTGATAGGTAAAGAGCCATTAAATACTTTTAGAACTGGTGTTGAACAAATTAACTGTTTGATATCCTCAAAGCTTTTATCCTGTTCATGACCCCATTGAAACTCTACATCACTTTTTGGTAATCTTCTTAAAGGAGCTGTAACAACAGAGACATTAGGTATAAATTTAGAAAGTTGACCATACCTAGCAGCCTTTTTATATCAGTCTTACATGATGGTTTATCCAATTCACTAATTGCTCTAACGTGACCTGGGTCTGCTTGTATACCCTTCTCAGATACTATCAATCCCATGTATTTTACCTCGGGAACTCTTAAACTGGAATTTATCACTATTAAATTTTACATTATTTGCTTTTGCTCTCTCCAGAACTTCTATTAAAATTTTGTCATGATCTGTTTTATCTTTTCCTGCTATAATGAGATCATAAAAATAGATTTCTACCCCACTCCTGACACCATGTTATAATCCACTATGTGTTGGATTATATTCTGTTGGGTATAGATTATAAAATATCCTGACAAAGCATCATTATAAAATACTTCATTGTAAGTCACGAACACATGCTACTACAGCTTATAGCAACCGATCCACAAGTCAACTACAAGACAGTTAACAGGTTGCAGTTAGGGGGCCGATAAGACAGTTACAGTTATTCCACACTATTATTGACCAACATGAGAATGCTTGTATATAACCTATCTTTCAAATCCCACTCCAAGTGTGTGTGTGTACACACTTTTTTTCTAAAAAAATTAAATGGGTATATGGTGTTTTCTCATACAAAGGTGAGTTATTTTTAGTACTGTGTTTTACATGTCACGTCACATGGGAACAAAAACTTGCAAATTCTAAAAAAAAAAAAAAATAAATAAATAAATACTTTTTGTTTTATATTAACAATTTGTTCATAAATTTCGTATAAGCCAAATAAATACTTAGAAGAAAAGGTGGAGATATGCCGTATCCCTGCATACCCCCAGAAATTTTACTTTTAGGTTGCAATTTTAGAAAAGGGGTCATGCTTTATTAACAGGATAATTTTAAATATGCTTTAGATATATAATGGTGGGCCGTTATTATCATATATATATATATATATATATATATATATATATATATATATATATGACAAAATTTTGACTCATATTGGTACTTTTCTGTTTAACTTGTCTGAACAATAGACTGAGTTTGGCACGCTGCCAAAATTATAACTCACGGGGATGGACGTTTTTAGCTTCTTAAATTTTCCTTTACAAAGAACCGTTATGGAGGAATGTAATCCTGTGTTAAAAGTATAATTAAAAGATTTTCAATATTATATGCATAATGTTTTGAATGCACCTTTTGAGATACAGTCTTAGGAAGGGGGGATGATTTTCTGATCTATGTTGAAAGGGTAGAATGGAGCTAAAAAGGTTTAAAACCTTTGCTGTAGAATATGTGAACATACCTTAAAATGCACATAGGCTAACCATTATTAGTTTTTAAAACAAATTTAATTGTATGTGCATTCAAGACTCTTACAACATTTTCTTAAAGCTTTTTAGTAGTTAGCATCTTGAATAGTACATTTGTTACTTTGTATTTTATCTTTAAGCATATACATTAGTATCAGAATATTTAACATTTTAAATTGTTAAGCAATGTTTTTTCTTGTAATTTTTTTTTTCCTGTTGTATTATCATTAACAGTGACTAGTTTTGAATACTTTTCTGAGCAGTATGCAAGAGTATTTCTGTTTGATTTTGGCAGACAAATTCCTTACTATCTTTAGCTTTGTATTTAGCTGCTGCAAAGTAAATGCTTGGTTGATGTTAGACAACAAACAGGGCATGTTCTTTCAATCATTTCAAAATCTTTGGTAATCTTATTAAAAATAGTAATTGCTTCAAACAGCATAATATAAATGACACTTGTAGATATGTTCACATATATTTTATGACTGCAATTATTTTATCTAAGAAAATCATTTTCAAACTTTAAATTTTATTTAGGATTAATTTTAAATTTTATTTAGGATTATACAGTTTCGGAAATGTTTAAGTAAATAGTGATTATAAATCTAAATGGATACTTTTAATTTTTAAAAAGAATTGGACTGACTTTGATAGAATATGGTCTTATAGCTCCTTTTTTATACTATTTTTTTAAAAAAAATTCGGGACATTAGATTTCCTGATATTGTTTGTAAAATTCTTGGAAATTGTTTTCAAGGTCTGTTTTGGTATGGGTTTTGTACCAATGTACATTCAGGCTGTTGAAAAATTGTTTATTCATTCTCAGGTGTATGTGATATCTCAACTTTTTAAAAAATCTTTATAAATTAAAATTAGTTTCAATTTCTTTCATATTTTGTTCCATCTGATAAATATTTTCTGGAAATTTTTAACTTTTATGTGAAATGTGTGTGTATGAAATAAAAGTGTAAAAAAAATTAATTCCTTTTTTTTTTTTCTTTTTTTTTTTTTTTTTCTCATTATACTTACAGCTGAAGAAGAATTAGTCCAAAAATTAGAAAATGACATGAAACTTAATGCTGAAGCCAGAGCTTGTACTGGTGTTTTAGCTGTTCATCCCAGATCTCGAGACATAAAAATAGATAACTTTTCCATTAATTTTCATGGAGTTGAAATTTTAGCTGACACAAAATTAGAATTAAACTGTGGCCGACGATATGGTCTAATTGGTTTGAATGGTTGTGGTAAGTATGAAGTTAACAAATAGTTTTTGAATTTTTTTCTGTTTAATTCTGAAGTTGCTCCCAGTTTCATAAAAATATTAAATTTTTGGTTGATTTGAAACATTGAAATCAACTTTTTTTTATCACTGCTGACTTTTTGGGTTCTCACGGACAACCAGTTAAGAACCACTGCAGTAGATAAACAAATATTACACCTTGTAATATGAATTAAAAATAACTAAATCAAGGTTTTGTAGCTAAAAGTTCACTGAAATCTTTTGTTGAATATTTAAGTGAACTAACTTGAATTGTTCAACTATATAAAGTTTGAAGCAATTTAAAAGTTTTTTGTAAAATACAGTAGATATAAGTAAATCTCAAAAAATGTTTCTATACATTAAATTAATATTTAGAATAATGTCAGTCCTGTGTGTTTATCACCTTATTTTATGAAATACGTGATTTGAAGTAGTTTTGCACTTGGTAAATTTTAATAGTTTGGCTTGAGGCTTAATAAAATATCTGGAGATATGGTCTAACTTAATCAAAATAAATTTCTATTACTTAAATTTATGTTTTGGGAAATTTGCAAGTTTCTGTGAGTTTCTAATTGAATTGGGGAAGAGAAATAATTTTTTTTTTTCTTCTAAGATTAAGATTCTTAATTGTATCTGTAAGTTAGGAGCAATTTATATATATATCAATATTGCTCAGCATAGTAAGATTGTTAATGAAGATGTGTATTGATATTAAAAACTTTAATTATTTATGAAGGTAAGTCTACATTGCTTGCTGCACTGGGTCGCCGTGAGGTTCCCATTCAGGACCATATTGATATCTATCACTTGACTCGTGAAATGGAAGCCAGTGAGAAGACAGCATTGCAGGCTGTTATGGATGTAGATGTAGAAAGGACTAGGTTAGAGAAGCTTGCTGAAGATCTTGCCCACTTTGATGATGAAGGTTTGTAAAAGCATTAGTCTAGTTTTTGCTGTGTAAAGTTATAAACTTTAATTGAGTTGAATTGAGGGAAAGTTTCATTACTGTAAGGGATTCAATATATAATTAGAAAAGCTAGATTGTTAGACTCTAGTCTAATTTAATTTTTCAATTTGTTGATATGACTGAACATGGCCCTTTTCCAGCCTTTATAAACTTTTATAAAATCTTTCATTTAGAATAACTTAACAGAAGAAAAGGCTATTTGGGGAAAAGTTAGCTCAATTACAATCTTACATGCATTTTCTCCCTTCTGTGGAAAACTGCCACATATACAAGTTTGGTGGCTAAATGGTTTACAATCAAAATTTTATGTTCATGTGGCCCTTAGCTTGTCTGCCTGTGTTAACAATATTTACATGCGATCATTCAAGGGCATGTGCTCACATTTGTTCTTTAATGCTTAAATATAAGAAAAGGGGGTGAGACGAAAAACTGTCTGTACTTTCCTAAAAAAAGCTGTTAAATTCCTAAAATTGATTAACATGTCTCCTGAAGGAGTTTATAGGGGGTTGCATCTCTTGATCTGAGTCTGGTGTAAAGGGAAAGAGTTTTGTAAAGTAGTTTTTAAAATTAAATATACTGTATAACTATCAAATAATTAAAAAAAATTATTGCATTCTGTATTTTCTAGGATTACAAAAGGGGGGGGGGGATTTAGGAATTACAGCTTAGTACCACAAATATTTAATATGACCCATAATTTTATAAAGTCAGGTTAATCTCTTTTAAGCAAGTTCAGCTATTGAAATTTTGCTACTAAAGGTAATTTTATTTGAATTTATCACAGAATGTATAAAGAAAAAATAGTTTTTCTCCTAATTCATCTCTGATGATTTTTTTTTTTTAATCTTTTGAAATGGGAGACGTACCAATTTATTTATTATTTTTTTAAAGTTAGATGTTTATACGTGGAAAATGTATCTATTTTGGTAACGTGAATTATTTTGGCAGCAGCTGGTAGTGAATAGTAGTGTGATTGTAAAATTTTGAGCTCACTGAGTTTCATACAAAAAGCAATGATTTTATTCAAGGTTTATGATGTCCTGTAATCTACTTTGTTTCATTAAGAGTAATATTAAGACAATATAAAGGCATATATCGTCATTATTCATGGTTATATATACATTTAAAGTGTTTATTTTATAATTAGCAGTTTGAAATTTAGTGTTGTCAATAGTTCTAAAAATTTTAAAGTTACATTTAGTGTTGTAAGTAATGATTTTATTGCTGTTACTCAAAGACAGTTTGGTCTAACATTTAAAATTTTCAAATTAAATTTTATTTTAACTTTATTTTTAACACAAATTAATGTAGTTCTACTAAAATAATCTACCAATGTTTATTTTAAATGAATTTATTTAAAAGTAATATTTCTGTATTAAGTTTTCGCAAGTAGCTCTCATTTGATTTAAAAATGCTCTTAATTACACACAAAATATATTCCTTCAGCAGCATTTTAATGACTCTTCTCTGCATTTTTAACTTTTTATATTTTGTAGTTATACAGATGTGTTTAAAAGATTGAATTGTGAAAACATTGTTCTGATCCACTGCAGCTATTATTTTCTGTATGTTATATCAAATTTATTAGAAGAACTCATGACTGATCCACTTCATTTTAGAGTCTCAGGAACAACTAATGGATATTTATGAAAGACTAGATGAGATAGGAGCTGAAAAAGCTCAGGCTAAAGCAGCCTATATACTCTTTGGTCTAGGATTTTCTAAATCTATGCAACAAAAAATGTGCAAAGATTTCTCTGGTAAGATCATTATTTTATTAAAATTTATTAAATGTGTATTAGTACTGATTCATTATAATCTAGGGAGGCTGATTAAATCTAAATGTATGTAACTGAATATATAAAATTTAAAGTAGTTCAATCTTTGTGTTACATGTTTTAAAAAATATATACCATTTTAATTATAAAACAGTTGCTGATATTCCTTTCATTAGAATCAGATATTGAACTGTTTTAATTTTTTATATTTTTAACTGTAAAATGTTACTGAACATTTAACAAATTATCTTGTTTTGCTCTTACTTTAATATGAAGTTTAATTTTAGCATTAGTGGAACATATTTTTGAAAACGAGTAAAATTACTTTTTCTGTGTTGTTACAAATATTTAAAATTTGCAAATGCTTGTTACCTGAATAAATGCCTTTGTTCTTATGTGGTTAAATAAAATATAGTAAAGGAGAAGTTTACTTTGATTCTGTGTTAAGGTTGTATTAATTTAATAACTTGAGAAATATTTAAAATCATGTGAATGGAATTTCTATTTTGCATTTTATATATATATATATATATATGAGAAATAACTGTTGTGTTTAATAATGATGTAAGTGAAGAATGTATAAAACTGCATTTTATTCCAGTGTGGATTGTGTACTGTAATTTCAGTAATTTGTTGATTTATTCAAATGTTCATTGAAAAATATTTGTTCATTTTGGTAATATTTGCATCGTCATTCAAATTTGCTTTTGTGTTATTTTTCATTTAGCTCTCACTCTGGATTTTTATTTAAAATATTTTGTGCATTCATATAAATGGCAGTATGTTCTTTAATTTTATTGAACAATTTTATTTTTGTGCAAGTCGGCCATTTCCAAAAATAGCCTCAGTACAGAAGGACATTCATGAATCTCCTCTCCCCCCCCCCCCCCCCAAAAAAAAAAAAAAAAAAAAAAAAAATCAGAAATTTCCCCCCCCCCCCCCCTCAAAAAAAAAAAATAAAAAAATCAGAAATTTTACAGCTGAAAGCTGTACAAATAATTTATCTGAGATCCAGGTTAAATAAACAGCAAGATCAGGCACACATTCAACCTCTTTGTAAATAATGTTAATGACACTGTCTTAGTTCATAGTATCTTTGCATTTGTATGCTCATCTGCATTAAAGGATGTGGCTGTTAGCATTCCATTAGTGATTATTTCTAAATGATAGTCATTATCCAATTCCTTAAATAATATGCCTGTCTTGTGTATGTATACACAAGACTGCATAAACATGTGTATAAATATACACAAACCTATATAAATAACACATATTCACACAGATACATATGGATACTTTCTCAGTATGTGTGTTTCAATGAGCCATTTAATAAACATTGTTTTATTTATTTATTTTTTAATTCAGGCTGCTTTCTGGCCTTAAATAGGCATTAAAAGTTACTTCATATTTTTAGGCTCAGCTTTTTTTCCCCCCTCTCTCTTTTTGTGTCATGAAAGTTTGTTCAGAAAGCTATTAGAGAAACAAAATTATAAGTATGCAAAAGTTTAATGGTAGTCTTTGCAAATGTTATTAATTTTATTTTACATTTTTAGGAATGGAAATGTATATCTTTTACTTGTTCTATCAGTTTTTGTTTTCTAGTTTAAAAAAAATCAAAATTTGAAGGCTGTTAATTTATTTACATTCATTTTATGCTTGATAATTCATTTAGCCATTCCAAATAAATAATTTTTATCCACAAAATATTGACATGTGTTAGTTAAATAACATTGACTCTGAATGTGATGTACGTGTAAATTTATCCTAGAAGTAGTAATTAAATATATTCATTTGAAATGTTTTGTGCTTAACAAACATGCAGCACTAACTGACAGCTATGCAGTTCAATACATAAACTGACAGTTTGTACAGTTGTGCTATAATAAGCATCATAAACTGAATGTATGATTCTTCATTGAGTCTTACAGTCTAATTATGATATATATATGTGGACATGTCTTTGACATATAGAATTTTTAGACATTAATTTTCAATGTTTTATGCTTAATGTGTAGCACTAATTGACAGCTGTGCAGTTCGATAAATGAACTGACAGTTTGTACAGTAGTGCTAGAGTAAGAATCATAAACTGAATGTATGATTCTTTATTGAGTCATTCAGTCCAAATATGATGTACATGTGGACACATCATTTAGTTAATAGAGTTTGTAGCTATATTAATTTGAAATTGTGGAACAGATGTATTACACGCACCTCCCTTGGCGACAAATTTTTTTTGACGCCAAATACTCATCAAAAAAATTTTGTAGCCAAAACAGGACTACGCGGACATTTTACACTTAAAATAACAAATATACACAAAATATCAATAACAACTCAAATATAAAAATAAATTCAAAACAATCTTACCAATAGCAATAATAAACTTTCAAAAACATGTCACAAAATCACAACAGCTACTTTAAAACATACACGAATATATCTTCCAACGGCTGTATTAAAATTCAAAACCTAAACAGAAATGCTCAACCGCTACTTTAAAACACGCAAAAATATCTAAAAACAGCTGTATTAAACTTCAAAACCTCAGCAGAAATACTCAACCACTTATTTAAAACATACGCAAATATATCTAAAAATGGCTGTATTAAACTTCAAAACCTTAACAGAAATGCTCAACCACTTATTTAAAACATACGCAAAAATATCTAAAAAAGGGCTATATCTAAAAATGACTGCATAAATTGGTTAAATATATATTTCTTCATTAAACATATATTACAGCACAAATTCAAACGATCTATTTCCATTCTATCGCATCTATTTTACACACTAAAACCCCCTGATATTTCTAAATTACACTAAATACTGCACAGATAATAAATAAATGAACAAAAATAAATTGAAATATACAACCAGATTATTGTATTCAAGCTGCATCCTAGCTGAAACTTAAAATCTCAATTCAAACATAAACGAAAAATTCAAAAACCGTTGCCGCAACATAATATAACTACACTAAAGAACGTTAAAAAAAACCATTCAATGATACAAAACAAAAGACACACCTGAACCTGGCAACAACAAAATCCTAAAAGCAACAAAAACACAAATTGGCAACACCACAGTAAAATCTACATCTAATACTATCCAAAATACGTCATTAATATTTTGCAACAACATGGCCGCCATACTATATCACGTAAACAAACACACACAACTAGCCGTTCAAACTGGGTTGCCACAAAATAACAAAATCTCGCCAAAATCACATGGCTGCCACACCAAACACAAAATCACCAACTTGGCAATGAGGTGCATCTAACACATCTGTACCGAAATTGTATATGTTTAACATAAGGCACTGATTGACAGCTGTGCAGTTTGATACATGAACTGACGGTTTGTACATTAGTGCTAGAGTAAGAATCATAAACTGAATGTATGATTCTTCAGTGAGTCATACAGTCCAAATATGATGTACATATAATGTACGTATCTTTTGATAAATGCAACTTTTAGACATTTATTTGAAATATTTTATATTTAACACATGGCACTAATTGACAGCTGTGCAGTTCGATACATGAACTGACAGTTTGTACAGTAGTGCTAGAGTAAGAATCATAAACTGAATGTATGATTCTTCAGTGAGTCATACAGTCCAAATATGATGTACATATAATGCACATATCTTTTGATAAATGGAACTTTTAGACATATTTATTTGAAATATTTTATGTTTAACATGTGGCACTAATTGACAGCTGTGCAGTTCGATAAATGAACTGACAGTTTGTACAGTAGTGCTACAGTAAGAATCATAAACTGAATGTATGATTCTTCAGTGAGTCATACAGTCCAAATATGATGTACATATAATGCACATATCTTTTGATAAATGGAACTTTTAGACATATTTATTTGAAATATTTTATTTAACATGTGGCACTAATTGACAGCTGTGCAGTTTGATACATGAACTGACAGTTTGTACAGTAGTGCTACAGTAAGAATCATAAACTGAATGTATGATTCTTCAGTGAATCATACAGTCCAAATATGATGTACATATGGACATATCTTTTGATAAATGGAACTTTTAGACATATTTATTTGAAATATTTTATGTTTAACATGTGGCACTAATTGACAGCTGTGGAGTTCGATACATGAACTGACAGTTTGTACAGTAGTGCTACAGTAAGAATCATAAACTGAATGTATGATTCTTCAGTGAGTCATACAGTCCAAATATGATGTACATATAATGCACATATCTTTTGATAAATGGAACTTTTAGACATATTTATTTGAAATATTTTATGTTTAACATGTGGCACTAATTGACAGCTGTGCAGTTCGATACATGAACTGACAGTTTGTACAGTAGTGCTACAGTAAGAATCATAAACTGAATGTATGATTCTTCAGTGAGTCATACAGTCCAAATATGATGTACATATAATGCACATATCTTTTGATAAATGGAACTTTTAGACATATTTATTTGAAATATTTTATTTAACATGTGGCACTAATTGACAGCTGTGCAGTTTGATACATGAACTGACAGTTTGTACAGTAGTGCTACAGTGAGAATCATAAACTGAATGTATGATTCTTCAGTGAATCATACAGTCCAAATATGATGTACATATGGACATATCTTTTGATAAATGGAACTTTTAGACATATTTATTTGAAATATTTTATGTTTATCATATGGCACTAATTGACAGCTGTGCAGTTCAATACATGAACTGACAGTTTGTACAGTAGTGCTACAATAAGAATCATAAACTGAATGTATGATTCTTCAGTGAGTCATACAGTCCAAATATGATGTACATATAATGCACATATCTTTTGATAAATGGAACTTTTAGACATATTTATTTGAAATATTTTATGTTTAACATGTGGCATTTATTGACAACTGTGTTTATTGTATAGATGAACTTACAGTTTGTACAGTAGTTCTATAGCCAGTATTATACACTGAATGCATGATTGATTTAGTGAGTAATGCAGTCCAAATATGATGTACATGTGTATTTATATTTTGGTAAATAAAGTAATTATTCATTTTAATTTGACCGGGGGGGGGGGGGTTGTTAAACATTTGGCACTAGTTGACAGCTACTTATTTGAGTAGATGACCTGACTATTTGTAGAGCAGTTTTAGAATAAACATCATAAGTGTAATGCAGGATTCTTCAATGATTCATGTATTCAGAGTATGATATACATGTTAATTTATGTCTTTGTAAATATAGTGTAATATTTTTACCAAGATGTAAATTATATATTTATATTTTATAAATATAAGCCAATAATTTGAAGTTTGTTAAGCTTTGTAGGGCACTAATTGACTGCAGTTCAGTTCTATACATGAGCTGACCATCAGTACTATAACATAGAGAAATTTCAAACTAAATGTATGCTCTGAAAGTGAACTGAAACTTAAGGTGTCAGACTGTCCAAATATGAGCTTAGTGATTTATATTGTCAGAGGATTCAAGTGTTTTGAATCAAAAAATATTTTTAATATGTGGGGCTTATTGGTAGCTTGATTAGTAACCTAATAAGTTTTTCTTCATAGTATTAAAACTGTGAGTCTGTTTGTGTGTATAATTCAGTATTTCAAATCAGTATTGCATATGTTTAATTATGACACTTAGTAGAAATAAAATCTTACCAGTGATTATGAAATTACACCAATTTTTAATAGTATTTAGCACAGGTTTTGAACAAGGGGGGGGGATTCCAGGTTGCTATTTGGAAGAGTGGCATGCCCTGTAGATTATGTAGAATTTGTTAAATTTTAGTTTATTGAATTTTGCAGATTAAATTAAAATCTAAGTTTTTTGAATGTCACAGATTGAAACCAGTTCTCGATCATACAGCATTACTTTTTGTCTGCTGATTTTATTTCTAGTCTGTTGCCGTTAACTTTAGTCTTTTAAGTAATTAGTTTCGAATTTTAAAAAAATTTTGAAAATTAACATTTTCTTCTGTTTTTAAATTTGTAAAATTCTACTATAAAAATAATCCAAATAAATGTATATGTACTAATATAGAAAAAAAAGATTTTGAATCTGATATGCATATTATCTGGGATGCACCTTATGAGTGAGAGTCTTGGGAAGAGAGGAATGATATTCTGAACTAGGGTGAAAGAGGGGAATGGGGCAAAAAAGGTTGAGAACCAGTAGTTTTGCACATTTATCATTGAAGTGTGATATATTTACCAGTACACTACAGTTGAGTCATTTAGCTTGTATTTTTATTTTTAATGAAAGATCTTTCATTTCACATTTTATTTGTCAGCTGATATTAGATTTTTGTCTATAGTAAAACTTTTATTCTCAACACAAATTAAAAATTTATAAATTAGTCTGTTTCTGTGTTTGTGTGAAGAGAAAATATTTGAAGAGGTAGCAAGTGAGCTGGGGAAAAAAACATTCACCAAACATGGAGTTACCTCTGAAAATAATGGGGAATATTCATTTTCTTGAATTATGAATGATTAAAATGGATTGATATATATATTCTTCATAGAGAAATGCTCTATTTAGTTTGGTAGCTTTTAGACAAATTATTTTAAACATAATTGTTTTTATCTTGCTGTGTAAGTGTTTTGAACGTTTTTATTAGAAACTGACACAAAAAAATTTAATGTTAAGAAAATATAAATTTCAGTTCTTTTTAGATTTTTGTCTGTATGACAGGAAATTAGAATTGAATAAAATTTTTATCATTTTTTGTTTTTCCTATTAATTTCTCTGCTGCACTATGGCGTTAGCTGTTTAGCGATTTAGCTAATCAGTCAATAAAAGTGCTAAAGAACTGTTCATTTTAGCGAAATTATCATATAGGCTATGATATTTGTCAAGATCGAACTACACTCATTTAATCAAACTTTACACTTTTCTTTAAAAATGGAAGAGGTGGGCAAACTTCTGTAAATATCAAGAAAATAAATGTAAATTTAATGTTTAGCTACATTATTGCTCTGAGAAGTATCTTTTTTATGACTTGTAAATAATATTCATGCAAAGAATTTTAATACCATTTTCAGAGGAGTAGTACATATTTCAGTGTCTTTAAAAGAGAGAGTTACTGAAGATGTCTTTCTTTTTTCAATATGTTGTATTATGCTCTGTGGAAGATATTGAACTTCATCATTATTATTATTATTATTATACTTTTACAGATATTCTGACACTTACCAACTTGTGGCTTTGAATTTTGGAACCTTTCTTTGATTTCAAAAATATTGTATTCACCTCATTTTAAATTGCTATGTTTCTACATCTGTTCATTAGTTATCATTTTTTGTTAACCTGTTGACTATGTAAGCAGATTTGAGAAATTGAGAATATTCATGAGTTACATGTGTTAAGATTCAGATAAGTTATAAGACCATGATACTGTGTCTCAGGCCAAGGTTGATCCTCTACTCCAGTGGTTCTCTGCCTTTTTAACATAGGATTGCGTTCCTCAATAATGGTCCTTCGTGGGGGGAGGGGGAGAAATTGTCTGGCATCGTAAGTTATAATTTTGGCAGCATGCCAAACCCAGTAGCAGTTAAACAGAAAAGTACCAAAATGCATAAAAAAAAGAGGGGGGGTAAGCAACGATAAGTAATCCTATTTTAATAACCCGCAGTAGTTTCATTAGAAGAGACTGCCTTAAATTATTTTTTTTCCCTTTGGTTCCCCCTTTCACCATAGTTCAGAATATTTTTTCCCCCCCCCCCCCCCCCTTCAAAAATAAAATGCATATAATATTGAAAATCTTGGTTTTTCTTTTCTTATATGATATTGAATGTGATATTCTGAACTAGGGTGAAAGAGGGGAATGGGGGGGAAAAAAGGTTGAGAACCAGTAGTTTTGCACATTTATCATTAATTTAAAAATATTTCAGGCAGTCTCTTCTAATAAAACTACCGTGGGTTATTAAACATATACATTTATTTCAATTATTTTTATCGGTGGATTTTACAAAATTAATAGCATTAGAAAATTTTGGTAGCTTTCAAATCTTTATAAAATGGGGGGGGGGGGGTAATTCTCTGAACTCATCAGACTAAAGCAGACAGCGTAATAAGGAACCGATATAATCTGTTGCATTCAATAAACTATTCAATGTTGCTCACTCAATTAAAAACAATCTTGTACATAATCTACAAGATATTTCAAAATAGTAGTTCTAATTTCCCCCGCCCTGAAATCCTAAAATTTCCCCCAGGGAGGAGAATCTCCACACCTTGTTGAGAATCCCTTCTCTATACATAACTTAAAAATAAGCTTCCTAGTTCAGAAACCTATTTTGATCTTCTCTAATAAATAACTCTTGAATCAAAATAGATTCATTTGTCTTAATTGTCTCTTGTTTTCATGTTACCAGTTCTTTTGCACTATTGCTCTTAAGTCACAAATAATAAAAGTTGAAAATCTTCAAATTTTTAGTTAGAGACAGGTTTCTTAATGTGTACCTTCAAATGATTATTTAGTGGTGATTTAATGAATGTGATATCATAATATTTTTGTCTAGCATAAAATGTAGTTTTCTGTTTTATAAAGTTTTTGAACTTCTGTAATGTTTCATATGTAGGAAAGAAGCTTTGAATTAACAGCATTTTCTCATATTTTACTGTAACATAATTCATTATGATCAATGTTTGAAAATAATGTGCCATTCTCAATTTAAATATCAAAATCCTCTATGTTTTTCTCTTGCATAAAATGGGTTGCTTACTTTCTATATTTGTTTCCATCACAGGTGGCTGGAGAATGAGAATATCATTAGCTAGAGCTTTGTATGTAAGACCACATTTACTTTTGCTAGATGAACCAACAAATCATTTGGATTTAGAAGCCTGTGTATGGTTAGAAGATGAACTTAAAACGTAAAAATTGCTTTAGATTTTATTTTCTGGTTTTTATTTAGCTTATCTTTTATTGGATGCATTTAATATCTTCCTAAACATCACAGATATACAGTACTTGAATTATCCATGCAGTAAAAGAAATCTGAAATCTTTATCCAAAATACCTACATAATTTATTTAAAAACTGCTTCAAAATTTCTTCCTGAATACATATATACAAAACAAGATTTTTATTTGATAAAGGATTCAATGTACTAAAATAACACTTTAATTGGCAGCATTTCCTTGGAAAAGACCAATGAGAAACAACCAATTTAATTAATTTGATGGCAAATTTAAAGGGATTTGAAGAGATTGGCAAATAAAATATTCTATAGTGGTTAGAAAGTGATTTATGGGAACCAGGGTTTGAACAAATGAGACAGTGGTATCATAAATGCTGCTATGATTGAACCTCATGAAGATGAAGAGAGGGAAGAAGAACCTGGTGATCTGATGAAATGTAGCACAGCTCTACCATGTGTTGGCACTTCACTAGATTATATGAGTCAATGGAATTATGAATACAGTGATGTAGCTGTAGGGAAAATTCATACTGATATCAAAAACATTGATTTGGTAAAGGAAAATTAAGAAATAGAAAAGCAAGTTTAGTATTATATTTCGAAAATTAATAAAATTGAATAGAATTTGAATTATCCGTATTTTTCGATTATTCATGCTACTCCTTCCCTCCATTAACCCGAATAATTAGGAGTACACTGTATTACAGTCATTTAGCATGTATAATCTTTTTTTACTTTTATTTTCCTTTAAATATTTATAATAATTATCAATCATACTGATTACTTCACCCATTTGACTTATTGAAATGTATGGTTTAGACCTTAGTTGGTGTGTTAATGGATATGTAACTACTTGTTAATAGTCATGATTATTTGCTTGTAATTATATATTTTTAAATTAAATGGATAAATAATTTGAGTATTGTAGATATGTTAGCTTTAAGAAATTAAAGTACATTTCATATGGAATTTGGATTGTTTCCAAATTACAAAAAATAAACAGTAAATGAATCTTTTTAACTCTTGTCAGCCACGCGTTAAAGTGTGAAGGCTCAGACCAGTTGAAACTTGTGTATTTATTTGTAATCTTAGTATTTTACAACATCAAAGTTGCTTGGTAAAGAAGTGTTATACA
This sequence comes from Dolomedes plantarius, assembly GCA_907164885.2. NCBI lineage: Eukaryota > Metazoa > Arthropoda > Arachnida > Araneae > Dolomedidae > Dolomedes > Dolomedes plantarius. The sequence continues at coordinate 225,551,793 of OU015491.1, forward strand.
TGAGTATGGGTGTCAGGAAAGCTTTGCCCTGAAGTTTTTTAAATGCTGATATTATTGTCATGTACTTTTTTTGTTACCAGTTAAAGATGAATTGGAAGATCCATTAAATAATGAAGATATTCTATTTAGTACACCTTGATAACTAATTCTACAATCAAAAGCTTTCCAAAATATTTAGGCTTTAATCAAGGGGTATGGGGAAAATATTGTAGAAGATGGGAATTATGTGTTAGTTTTCTGTATTATAGTCGAGATTAAATAATCAAAATTAAGTTTTTCCTAGGAAATCACCCATAATTCTTAAAAGTAGAGCAATTATTGTTTTAAATGCTATTTGGATTTTATGCTGTTAGTTACCTATGATGTTAAACATATCACTTTCACTCTTTTTAGATATAAAAGAATATTAGTTGTCATATCACATTCTCAAGATTTCCTGAATGGTGTTTGTACAAATATTATTCATATAAATAAAAAAAGATTAAATTATTTTGGTGTAAGTATCTTTTTGCTTCATTTTTTTTAAAAACTTAAAACGTTCTTACTGTATGTAAATACTTTCTGATATATTTTGGTTCTGTGCATGAGTAATTTTTTTAAATGCATGAAGCCCTGTACACATAATAATTATGATTCATAATGCCTAGGATGTGGCTAGGGTTCTCCCTTGTCATTTTATGCATCCTCCCTTTTTTTCATAGGCTGTTTCATAAAATGTCTCAGTTTGTAAAAACCTACTATTTTTTAAATCATCGTCTTTGAGCTTTTTTTAATACATTTATTTTCAAATGAGTTTTTTTTTTTTTTTTAAATTCCAGACCATTGAATCTTGAAAATAATTTTGTTAATTTGTGCCCCAGAATGTATTTCTTGTTTCATATACTTAAATTATTTGCTCTTAAAAAAAATATGAAACTGTGTAAAAATTTGAGTGTCATAACCATCTATATGTCATTTTTGACCTGCAGTTTTTTATATGTTAACCAAAAAAAATTTTGTGTGTGCATTTCACTGTAGTATTTTATGTAAAAGGGACTAATGTTGCATAGCAATAAATCCTGTTAAAATATTCTTTATATTTTTTTTTTGGGGGGGGGGGTGATTGTTCCCTTCTGTGCAACCTATGTTGTGTAAGATCACAAAGAAAAATTAAAATTTTCTTGTTATTTTGTTTGTATTTTATGTGATTGTCTTTTCATTTTAGGGTAATTATGATACTTTTGTGCGTACCAGGCTAGAGCTTTTAGAAAATCAAATGAAACGCTATAATTGGGAGCAAAGCCAAATAGCACATATGAAGGTATGTTACAATTTCAACAATTTAATTTGATAGTTTGTGCCTGACTGTAGTGCATAAACTTAGTTTTATGGAGAAATGGTTCATTAGAAAATGGGTGTGTTTTATGCATTCTGTTGTGAAATTGAGAGTTCCTCTTGGGTAATTAAAAATTTTAATCTTCTGCATTTTCAACTTTTAAAACCAGGTAGGGGAACCTTACAATTGAGAACTGATACAAGATCTTTGATGTTTTAAATATATATAAATATCTGATTATCCATTAAATTTCTTATCACAGGAAATGATCCTCTGTAGGAACCTAGTGATTGATTTTGAAAATGTGCATATGATATAGTGTTTGGTATTTTGTTTCATTATATTCCTATTGTATCCCTTGAGATAGCTTCATTTTTCTATAGTGGTTAAAAATGTTGGTTTTTGACTGAAAATCCTATTGAGCTGAAGGATAAACATTTAGTTGACCAATATAAGTATAAATTATTACACTAGAAAGTTTTTCTCTGCCAGTTTTTAATGGCATTGTTATTGACAGCAAAGCGTACTGTCTTAGTATATTTTATATCTGCAGCATTAAGGCTTGTATTTTATCAAAATTCATGTATGTTTCATTCTATTATTGTTTAACATTTGTTTTGTATGTTTATATAAACTACTTACTACTTTACATACATGCAATTTAGCATCTAAATATATGCCATATTTGCTTGCTTTTTCGCTTGAGCTTCTTTAAGGAGTGGTGAAATGTGAAAATATGCATTGCAAGCTGGTGGGACTTTTCGTTTTCTTGTATTGGAATTATGCTCCTAAAAAAAGGTTATACAGATTTTTAGTAATAAGTTCTTTAAAAATAATAATAATAAAGCTTAACTGAGATAAATTCACATAACATTGTTTAAATGAACCAGAAAAATTCATTATAAACAATGAGAAGTGTGTATCTAAGAAGCTTGCAATTAAGGTTTTTCTGTAAAAGCTGCAAAAAAGTTTAATGAGTTTCAAAGAAATTTTGACTTTTAAATTTTGACTTTTACTCAATGTAAAATGTAAATTCGACCAATGTGTCTTCATTTACATTTATTATGTCTACAATGAGTAGGTCATTATTGGAATTTTTATCAATGACTATTTGATTCATTAATGCTCTTAAGAATCATTCTTGTAAAGCTTATTATTGTAGGAATTATATATATTGGAGAGTGATGACATAAGGCCGAGTTTGAATAAAATATTGAGCACTTGAGATTTTGCAGCTGTCTTTAATTGATAGTAGCATCATTTCGTGCTTCAAGTTTTATTGTGATTAACTCGAGAAGCTGATTTTATGTTCTGACTCTGAATTTCTTTTGTGCTTATTCATTTTAGCTTAAAGTTATTTTATAAACTTATTTTATTTACTAAAAGTACTCAACTATTGGTCTTTTTCCCCCTTCAATATTCCGATTATGTATGATCCATTTTAATTTCTTGCTACAACTTCTAATTACCTTTATTTAAGTTAATTTTCTTTTAAATAATTAAAATTATTTTATTTCAGGATTATATTGCCAGGTTTGGTCATGGCAGTGCTAAATTGGCTAGACAAGCCCAAAGTAAAGAGAAGACTATGGCCAAAATGGTTGCGGGGGGTCTAACTGAAAAAGTTGTCTCTGAAAAGGTGAGGAAATTAAGCTTTACAGATCCTGTGGTTATGTGTGTCTTCTCCTGGAAATTAACTTTTAAATATGTTTCTAGTGATTCCCTAAAAAAAAGTTTGTTGTATTTTAGTTGTGAACAATATTTTAGGTCCCAGGAAATCCAGTTTTACAGTGTAGTTCACTTGTCTGCGTAAAAGGTTTAACTTTTAGAGAAATTAATAGAAATGTTCAAAATTTTGTTACTATAAATACTGATGTGAATTTCTAAATTTATCTTTAATAGAAATGAGGCCTCAGGCCATTTATTATGGCTATTTTCTAAGATAATGTGTGACAATGAGGAAGTCTATATTTGTCAATTCAACCTGTGTGTATCAGTATAAAACATCTTAGCCATAACTTAATGCTAGGAAATATCACACTAACATACATGTTCTTGTTGCCTGGAATGTGCTCCATGCAGTTTTCTTAAGAATCACAGCTTCTGTTAAAGTTGGTTAAAATATAAATGATTTAAATGATTGTGTAATAAAGTGGGAAATCAAACAGGTAAAACATCTTACAGAATAAGTAAATCCCACTAGATTCTTCCCTACAGCACAATATTCTGTGGCAAAAGGATTTCAACTAGTTATATCTTTTAGACTGTTTTTTGAACTTTTTATTTATTGCAGTTCTTCCTTGTTTAGGTTGTTCAATTTTATTTTCCTGACTGCGGCACTATTCCTCCTCCTGTTATCATGGTGCAAAATGTATCTTTTCGGTACAAAGATGATGGTGTAAGTAGTTTCTTATGATTTCATGTCTTTTTACTTTATTATTTGTGAATAAAAGGTACATAAGTTTATATTCCTGCAATTATATTCTTTTTTTAATTATTCTAAATTACTGTTGTTAGATCCTTTAAAGGCATAAAATGAATACAAGATCTATACAAGAGAAAGCATTGCATATTAAATTTATGCAGTTTTCTTTAAAATACTAAGTTAAGGTTGCCAAAAGTTTAAGAAATTAATTTTTCTTAGTTAGGACACTGAGAAAGTTTGAATTAAAAAATTCAAAAATATTTTTACTTGTTAAATAATGAGTTTTTAGTACAGTAACCACCGCTTATAGTGATCAGTGGTTATAAGAATCAATATCTCAAAAACAAATGTATTATTTCCATGTTAAATTTTTCGCTTTAAAGAATCAATTCACCGGTTTTAAGAATCAGTTTACACTCTTCGCTTTCCTTACATTTTTCAATAAAAGCCACTTACAGAATAAGTACCTCAAAAGACATGAAGATCTTTCTTTATCTTTTTTAAAGAAAAAGGGATAAGATGGGATGGAATACAGTCGTAAAATGCATCCCTGTCTTTGTTAGACATAATATAATAGTTTCCCCTTAAACGCTTTAGCTAAACACTGTCCTATTAGCTTGACCCAGGGGCATCCTACCCATCCGGATCCAATTTCACTTTTCTCCACTGACAAAGACTCTTTTTTCCCACCTACTGCATCCTGGTTGCGGCTTCCTAGACCCTGAAACACATAAATCTTCGGCGAAGTGTCCACTATCACTTAGGCAAACGTGACATTATTAGATTCAGCACTTTATCAAACCGTGAAACATAAGCTAGAAGGTGAATCTTGGTCTGAGACTATTGGTATTGAAAGAGGTATAAACAGCCTCCTGAAAACTTCAATACGTCAAACTACCATAGAAAACTTTTTCTTGCACCCTTCCTGTAGTTGAAATGTTAAAACTATTAAGCAGGTATGTTGTACCAAATATTGGATTTTTTTTCTTCTCTTACTATAATCATGTGTATCTATTTATAGGTCTAGAAATTAAGTTGTATTTTTAAAATTAAAAAAAATAATAAAAGATAATTAACATAAATTAAAGAGTATCTTATGGTAAATTTTCGAATATATAGGTGTGTGTGTGTGTGTGCCTGTCCAAAAACCTAAATTTCGGGTATAAGAATCAAAAACAGTAATGACAAACGTGATTCTTATAAGCGGAAATCACTGTATTTACTACATTATTATGGCTGGAATATACTTCATCTCGGTTCAATCATACTTTTGCCTTAAAAATAATTTCAGGTGTCTTTCATTAAGGATTTTTTATAAATCTTAGCAGTGTTCTGTGCTAAATGTAACAAAAGAATTAAATCTCTCTATTTTTAAACAATGTTTATGCATGTATGTTTCAGTTTTTGGAACTGTGGTAAAGGTAATTTGACATTAATATTTATATTTATTTATATGTGTGTGTGTCAATGGCTATACCGTGCTGAAAATACCAGTTCTCGTCCAATCACCAAAGTCAAGCAGCATCGAGCGTGGTCAGTACTTGGGAGGGTGACCACCAGGGGAACGCTGCATGCTATTGGGTTTTTTTACCCCTTATTTTGCAGGCGCGGTGACCTGGTTGGCAAAAGTGTTGAGCCAGTGATCTGAGGGTTGTGGGTTCGATGCCAGTTGCTGACAAAATCCACTGCCGTGTTCACTACTGGTGGCCGGTGCACGTAAAATCTGTCATGGCTGCAATGTTCTCTAAGTTCTCAAATTTACTTCTTGAAGTATGGGGTCTAGTGTTCCGGTCTCGTCACTTGACTCGGTTCTCAAATTACAGGACCGGCTTGTAGGGGGTAATGCTGGCCACTTATACAGTGCCCCCTTAAATGAATGGCCAGCAGTCTCACCATTTATTGTGAACAAAGGGCATCATAGCCAATCATCCGGGCATTTGTAATAAATAAAAATGTATATATAGTAGAACCCCGATTTCACAATTGTCCGTTTCGTACATTATCCCGCTTCATACATCATTTTCTGCTGGTCCGTGAAAATTGCCTATACTATGCTTAGATTGTTTTAACCCCGATTTTACGTTTTCCCGTTTCGTATATTTTTTTACCGTTGGTCCCATGAACAACATAAAATCAGGGTTCTACTGTGTGTATATATATATATATATATATATATATATATATATGCATTCTCAAAATTGGTATCATTTGTTTGAAAATGCATTTGTAAGCATGAAAGCCTGGCTCATTAAATTCTTCCCCCATTTCTTCAACCAATTGTAGAAATTAATTTTGGGCTTGAAAACTTTTTAGGTCCAAAACTTTTTTAAAAAACAAGATTGTATGATACATAGCTATTTTGGGGCAAAGTTTTATATATATGTGTATATATATAAATATATAGTAGATTCTTGATCGATCATTTTCCGAATCATCGTTTTCCCGTATGTGTCATTTATTTCACCCGGTCCCAACAATCACATTGCTTTGTTATGTTCCCGGATCTATCGTTTTCCCGCATTTATTGTTCAGTTCAGTCTGTCCCTTGGAAAACAATATATCGAGATTCCACTGTATATTTATATCTTTATTTTACTGGTAAAATTCAGGTTTAAAAAATGTTGGGAATTTCACCTAAAAGTAACTTACCTGTAGTTTTCGCACAGTGTAGTATTGCACTCACGCTATTATTTTGATTTTGACAGTTGCCAAATGCGTTTTTTTAATACTCTAGTGAGTGGGTAATCAATAGTGTTGACCAAGTAAGATCGTTTGTAAATGACTTCATCACACCAAATCCTGTTGGGATGACATCATATACTTTCATCAACTATTAATGGGTTTTATTTGCTTTTCCCCATGATTTATTGATCATGAGTTGGGATCAACTCGCTGCGTGCTATCTTGTGTTTTATGCAAATATTCTGTGTATATATAGCTACAGCGTAGCGAGTCTTGTGGCTTTTGCTCTTGCCTTCTGTTTTGCCGGCTGAGAGATTGCCTAGTACAAGTGAGATGTCTCATGGACTGCATGCCTGAGACAGTTTTATTTTATTATGTTTATATATCAGTTAACGTTTTTATTTATGACTTTGAATAAAATATTTTATTTTATCTCTCCCTCTGTCATCAGTACTGTCAACCACACTCTGCTTATTGTCTTTATGTTTGACAATAAAAAATATACTCAAAATTGTTCTTAAGTTTATTTTATTTTTTGTGTAAATGTAATATTATTATTATTTTTATGCAGCCTCTAATTTACAAGAACCTGGAGTTTGGAATCGATCTTGATTCAAGAATTGCTCTTGTTGGGCCTAATGGAGCTGGAAAATCTACTTTATTAAAACTTCTCTGTGCAGAAGTAAGTATTCATTATGTAAAAAAAAATTACTGAAATTCTATTATACTGAACTATAAATTATATTTACCATTTTAAAATGTTTGCTGATCCTATGTGAAATTGCTTCTTAGGTTGTACCATCTGATGGTTTAATTAGAACACATTCCCACTTACGAATTGCTAGGTATCATCAGGTAAGTTCACTTTATGTCTTGTAAGAGACATGTACGTTATTATGAGCTCATTACTTTGCTTTTATGTTTTAGAGCAGTGGTTCTCGACCTTTTTGCTCCATTTCCCCCTTTCACCATCATCCAGAATATCATAACACCCCCCCCCCCACACACACACACACACACACACCATGTATACATTTATTTGGATTATTTTTATAGTAGAATTTTACAAATTTAATAGCAATAGAAAAGGTTTATAATTTTCAAAACTTCAATAAAATTAGTTTTTTTATATTCAAAACTCATTACTTAATAGGCCAAAAATAATTCTGTCTGTTCAAGAACTGATTTTAATCTGTGACATTCAATAAACTTTATGGAATGTCACAGATTCAGTTAAAAACAAATAGTTTGGATATAATCTACAGCAGGGGTCGTCAACCTTTTTTACTAGGAGGGCATATTTCAGAAATGCGGGAGTTCGGCGGGCACCGCTGGATTAAGAGGGGGGGGAGTTAACATTTAAACATGAAAATATTTAAGCGACATAAATTTTATTACAAATTTAAATTTAATTTATAATTAATGCAATATTTGACGTTGTAAATCTCTGGCCAACTCATTGTAATGTGGCACTTAAGTTGAATTCCCAGTTCTCGGGCAATGGTCCAAATGAGTGTCAGTGAGGCTTGATTGTTACTTTGATTTTAAATATTTCATATTGGTAAGCAAATATTTGTCGATGTGCAAAGAAAGTTCAATTTCAGAGCACATTTTCTCAACAATGGGAAGCTATTTCCATTCACTAAATTCCAGAATTTTTCTTTGCTATGATGAGATTTTAATTCAATGTCATTTCTTATATTTATAATTTCGAATTCTCAGTCCTCCGTATTGAAAATATCAAAATATGTTGCGATTTTATGAGTTACATCGTCCTCTGTATAAGAAGGGATTAATAAAAAATGTCAAGAATGTCTCCAATTCATAGAATTCTTCAAATCTGGTGTTAAATTCTTCCAGTAAGGAATCAAAATGTTTACCAAACTGATAGGTGGTAGAATTTCCATCATAATTTTCTATCATTTTTAAATTTAGGAGATGGGATAAATTATTTTTCTCCATATGTGATTTTTCAGAGCGCCAATTTAGCTTTAACCCTTTCAGGACAGGCGTCTCATATATGCATTCACTACGAATGTCGCTCACAGCCATGCATCGCTGAAGAATGAACCCGGTGGGCGGGTGATGCATTTGTGCATTTTAAGCTGGAACAATTTTTAAAGACCCCTAGATGGCGCCCGGTTTCCATTACTTTTGAACTGAACATAGTTTTAGTATTCTGACCTTCAGTTTGTTCACATTCTGCCTTAATTTGGTATTTTGCGCATCAGCTGTTGCGGGAGAGGGGGGAAGCAGAAAGTAAACAAAGTTCGGCTCTTTAGCTCTCCACGTGATATAAACATTCGTGCTTCTGCTGTCTCTCCGAATACTTTTTATTTATTTATTTTTTTTTTTCCTACTATATGGGGTCTTTTGGGTTGTTATCATCAGTTCTGTTGAAATTTGCATTGCTTTCAGCTATATTTCGCATACTTCCCTTCTTATTTCAGAAAGCCTTGACTCCAGTTATGGCGAGAAAACATTATTTATCAGAGGAAAAATAGACTCGCATGATAAATGAGCCAATTAGTGTGTTAGGTTTTTCAATGCCGGGTCCACAACCCTAATGGGTTTTTCAAAGCTGGGCCCATAAATACTATTTTAGGTATTTGGCGGGAAACCTAGCTGTGCATAATGGCTCAAAAGAGAAATGCCGATAGCTCTGCGCAATAGCTTAAGGGTGCGAAGTCGTTATAGATAACAAGTGGAAGTTTGCTAGTAGGAAGAAAAAACTAGAAGCCTTTAACTTAAAACATAAACATTGTGTGTGAGATATGAAAACTAGGAACGACAGAGTTTAACGTTATCAAAACATAAACAGTGCACATTTATTTAACAAAAAAAAAACTCATATATATATATATATATATATATATATATATATATATATATATATATATATATAAAATAGAAAACAAACAAATACAGTGAATAGTATACTTAAATCATTTCCAATGTGGATAAACAGAAATAGCTTAAGACAGAGGCGAAAGAAGTAAATAGCTAAATTGTTTTTTACCGCATTGGTATCGCAAATTGATGAAGTTTGACTTGTCGTAATAGTCCTTGCTTATAAGAGAGAGAGTCTCAACTAATGCTGAATGTCTGGGGCATAGGTGACTGAATATCTGTAGCGAATTCCGGAAACTCACACATGCGTCTTTAGATGTAGTTTGCACGATGGGGAAACACAGCACTGGCTAACCAAATCGGCGAATGGCAAGCACCTCGGGGAAACACCCCCTGACTCGGCGGGAGTTTCATTCTTGGGTGATCCATCCGTCATGGCTGCTTATTACTTCATACTATAGGTTCATCTATTTCTTGCTTAAACCTCCTTTACTACGCAGCGTCTTACTTAAATCGCTCTACGTCTCATATACAACCTTTCGCTTTCAATCTGCAGACACCTGCTAACAAGAGTTAAAACAGTCCACTAGCTGCACACCTAGCTTCTCTATATATACCCAGGCGCCACCTGGCATTGCGGGTGAGCTATGGGAATATGCAAATTAGCCCACGGGCACGGTTGTGACTCTACTTCCATTACCGAATGGATAGGTAATGACATCATTGTGCCTGCTCTCGCTCGTATTGACGTCACAACTCTATGGCGTCATAGGCAAAGCATTGAAGATGACGATATCGCTGAGCTGCTCGCTAAGTAAATAAAATAGCTTGGGGGGGGGGAGACAGTTTTTCCTAACATAGTGACATAGATGAGAGTGATGATTTATTGAAGAGTTATAAAGTGGTGTTTCTAGTGATTCTGGTGTGGACATTTTGTCAGAGACTGAGCTCACTGCCTGCCTTCCACTTCCAATAGAAGTTCGACTCAAGATACTTTATCTTGGACTCGAGTGCTGGAGGAATTGCATCCCCATACATTTATTGGAACACCGGGACAAATTCTGTAGTAAATGCTGAAAAGGAATTTGATTTCTTTACTATTTTCTTTGATGATGATCTACTAAATTTGATTGTTGAAGAAACAAACAGTTTTGCTCAAAACTCTCAAAGAAGTGCTCATCAACTTCTAAATCAGCCAAATATTCAAATTTAAGTGTTGTGGATATAAAAGGTTTTTTTTTTTTTCAGCAATGATAATACTGAAGGTGCATAGTTTGTTCACAAACCGTGCTAAAACAAAGGAAAAAGCAACAAACATTTTATGCTAGTAGATCATGCAATGTAGGACTTTGCGTTTCTCCGTGCTTCGAGATTCACCACACTCAGGCTTCCTTTTAAATATTGTTACTTCTTGTTGTAAATAGTCTGTTATTTTTTTTTTATTAATTTTAAACTTTATTAATGTATTTTGTCAATTCAAACTTGGGGATAATTTGAATAGAGCTTTCAAAAATTATTTCTTAAGGTTAGCGGGAAAAAAATTATATTTTTTAGTGTAAATTAAAGAAAAAAGATTATCAAGGGCTAATGTTAATGTATATGACAGCTTAACTAATAATCTAAAACGGTAGGGCTTAAACTTTTTTATTTATTTATTTTTTTTTTTTCTTAAAGTTAGGCTTAGCGATGCAAAACTCCCGTCAAGTGGGATGATTACTTTCGCCAACGCTCCATCCCCAGTGAGCGTCTTAGGCAGAGGCACCCCGTCGCGAAAGAGTTAAATGCATTTATCGTACTTTTCATAGAAGCAATATGTTTTTTACCCTGTAGTTTCAAATTTAGGTCCTTCAATTTTACAGTTAAATCAGTTAGAAAGCCAACTCAATTAACGGAAGTTTTTTCTCTAATTCAGAACAAATTTTATACCTGGATAATATTCTTTCACCTGGGGTAATAAATTTAAAAACCGCTCAAATTCCTTTCCTCTACTGATCTCTCTGAATCAAATATCTTAACTCAAATTATCTAAAATATCTAAAATCAAATTTCTAAATTCAAATACCTAAAATTTAGAAATTTGAACGGCGGGCACCACGTTGCTGACCCCTGGTCTACAGAGTATCACACTATCCTAAGAATGGTCCCCATTCTTTCCCCCTTGTTGAGAACCCCTGTTTTAGAGGAAAAATGCAACATTGATTGTAAAGTGTTTTTTATTACTATTATTGCTGAATTATTTCATTAGTTACATATCCCCCCCCCCTTATTTTAGCTATTAAAGTTAAAAATAAATTTACTGTTTTATAAAATTTTGTTTATGTAAGTGTTAAATAATATAGTTAGAATGTTTGTATATTATAGAATAATGATAATTCAAAGATCTGTAAAAATTACTGCAATTTTCAATACAGAATTTTAATGCTATGAGCTGTGAGTGCTTAATATTTTTTAGAATACAGAGGCTGTTCACACATTTTTTAGATGATGTATATTGTATTCACAAAACGAAATTACATAAAATTCTTGTGTTTTAAATGTTCTATTTGACATCCCTTATTCTGAACTATCTTTCGACTCCGCAATTTCCAGGATAATAATTCCTTTTGAAGTGTCAGAAGAGGTATTCTATCCCATTCCTCCTGAACAGCTTTCCAGAGTCCTGTAAGGGTTTGGGGGCAACGTTTGGATAATGCAGATTTTAAATGTCCGAAAGCACAAAAATCCATAGGTGATACATCAGGAGATTCAGTAGGGATATCAGTGAAGGAATCTGGTATGGCCTTGATACCAGTTTTTTGTTCCATTTCTTTTAGGAAATTTACAGTGGATTTTGATGTGTGACTGCTAGCTTTGTCCTGATGGAGTCTCACAGATTGATGGCACTGTGGGTAAAGCGATGGTATTTCATTCAGAAAAATTGGCGATAGAATATGTTCCTGATAGTATTTGGAGTTAATCTTGACATTTTTTCCACTCTCTTTATTTTTAACTTGCCATTATAAGAAAAACAAGCAACAATCATGAATCCCTTAGAAAAACTTTCTTTCGATTCTTTGAACCATGTACTTAAATTTTTTTCTCCCCTTTTATGATAATAAATGGCTCTTTTTTTGCTGCAATCATTTAAATAAACCCATGATTCATCTACTGTGACAATTGTTTTCCATTTTTCTTTGGATAAGTGTTTCTCATATAGAATTCTGCAGTGTGTCCTGCGTTCAGCAATATGATTTGGAAGAAGACGATGCACATTGCGTTTTATCGCTTTCTTAAGATTTAAATCAACGTTTATCATTTTGTTTACAGTGGACACCGAGCATTTTACTGATTTTGCAACTGTCCTTTGACTAGGGGGATTTTCTTTTAACATTAAACAACGTACCTTTGCAATAGTCGAAGATGTCCGTTTTTTCCTTGGATACTTGTTTGTAATTTTTGTCCCACTTGAGGCTCCAATTTGACTTTTTTTTCCTTTCTTGTTGCCGATATTACCTATGGATGCTTTAGATATCACAAAACCATGGCTCTCACATCGTTTTTGGATAACGGAGTATGCATATTTCTCTTCGGAAAGAGCATAAATGTAGCCTTCGAACCACTGCTTTGTTAAAAACACCATTTTGAATAAAAACAAAACTTTCAAGCCGCAGACGATAATTTTGACTTTTAAAAACATAGTACAATTGCAATTATTTCTTTTGCAGCAAGCTATTTTTTATTACCGTTTAACAAAATCGTCTAAAAAATGTGCGAACAGCCACTGTAGTACTTTATTGTCATAAATTTGTTAAATTTATTTTTTTCTCTTCAGTTTTTGTAGCATAATACAATGTGGTTTAATCTAAAATTATCTTTTTTTATTTTTTCAGCATTTACAAGAACTACTTAATCTGGATATATCTGCTTTGGAATATATGATGACTAGTTTCCCAGATATAAAAGAAAAAGAAGAAATGCGAAAGATCATCGGTCGCTTTGGTTTAACTGGAAGGCAGCAGGTAACTTTTGCATTACATTTCATAACATTGCATTGTTCACACAGTTTATTACATTCATTAAATCTGCACATTATAAATTATTTGAGGCATGTACTCTTGAAAAAATTATATTTTGATAATTTTAATTCTAAAGAGCATATAGTTAAAAATTGGCTAACTAGCAAATTCACATTTTTGCCATATGCTTGTCGTTACAATGCAACAAATTTCATTTTGTATGAATTTTCTGCTTAGAAATAATTTCTCTCTTCCTCTCTCCTAAGAATGAGGTTTTTCTGTACCAGATTTTCCTGCCTCTAATCTTTGGATCATACATTAGAAAGCTTTTGAATTTCTTGATGTGAATTAGTTTGCTAGGAATTATAAACAGCTTTTTTTTTTTTTTTTTTTTTTTTTTTTTTTTTTTTTTTTTTTTTTTTTTTTTTTTCCTGTGCTGCACAAAGTCTATAGTTCTGAAAATGAACTTCTACAATATTTTCTCTATTGATAATAGATGGCACTATAAGTGTGAGAAATTTGGTATTTCATTATTGAATGTTAATTGACATAATGTCAGCCAACATACTGGGTCATATCCTTGCTGTTTCATGGCTGAATGGTGAGGATGCTGGCATTTGTTACCAGAGTCCATTGGTTTGAGTCCCACTCTTTGCAAGGACGTTTGTAGGCTTTAAGCAGTTAGTCCCGGTCTAATTAGCCCTCATATAGCAAAAATTTACCCTATCACTCCAAACCAAATCAACCTTGCTGTTTCCTATCAATATCACTGGCATGTTCTCCAATAGTGTATGATAATTTAACCAGTTGCTTGTAAGAAAGTCTGATGGATGGGAGTTAAAGTAAAAGCATGCTGAGGGCTTTCCATGGCCATGTGTATTAGACTTACATTTCTCTTATGGCTTTAATTTATACTTTATGCAAATAAGAACACATCATAGGAAGCACAGTGGCCCAGTTGGCAAGAGCAGCAGGACAGTGATTTGAATGTCCCTGGTCTGATGCTCGTCGTTGCAAATCTACTGCCATGTTCACTAATGGTGGCCTGAGCACGTAAAATAGCTTGTGGCTACAATGTGCTCCAAGTTCTCAAATTTACCTCTGGAGTAGCCAACAAATTCATGGTGTGGATGGGTCAAAAGTACCAGCTGCATTATAGGGAGAAGGAAAAAATCTATACTTCCTGAATATAATTTGTGAAAAATATTTGTTTAAATATGCACTCCATTTTTTCATAGCAAATCTGTTTAAAACGAAAATTTAAACATTGTTTCCTCCATTCTTTTCATAGTTAATTGAAATCACTCTAAATCAATAAATGGTTTTATTGGGTAATATCAGTATGTCTGGTGTATTGATATTGTCTTGGTGATGGAGTGTTTTTTTTTGTTTTTGTTTTTTAATAAAGTAGTAGTGTTGACAATGATTCATGTGCTTAAGTGTGTTCCTTTCTATCATTATGGTTGGAGGAAATTTATAGCATAAATAAAATTTTAAGAAATAACTTTCTCTTAGCTCATTTAGAGAAAGCATTTTGTTATCAAGTAAGCAATTTCCACCAAGTACCTACTTCTAACATAACTACAATGGTGACAATATTTTTTTTTATATTTATTTAAATGTGTTTTTTCAACATAAAATCCCAAGAAAATTATTTAATAAGGGATATATCTATACATTGAATTCAGTAACACAAATACAAAATTGTTTCTGAAAGAATAAATATCTTGCATTGTTAAGAAATGGTGAGGTGAAATTTGATTTACCTGTAAATTCTTTTTTGATGTAAATGTCTTTGAAGAAAAGAGAAATGCTCTTACAGTTATCCTGTTTAATAATATTATTAGTGTATATTCTAAGAAATAAGTCCATTAAATGAATTTTTGAATGTTTTAATTCAATGTATGCTCAATTTGTTATTCTGAAAATGCATGTAAACTTTGCCCTTAAAAATTAACGTCATGCAAGCCCCCAAGTCATTTAAGAAATGAATGTTTAGAAGTTTATTTTACTTTAGCTTGTACTCATAACAGCCTGCAAATGTTGGTTGTATTTGTTGCTGTATTAATGTTGTATTTCCAGGTTTGTCCCATCCGGCAGTTGTCTGATGGCCAACGTTGCCGAGTTGTCTTTGCCTGGCTAGCTTGGCAAGCTCCCCACTTGCTGTTACTTGATGAACCGACCAATCACTTGGACATGGAAACAATCGATGCCTTAGCAGAAGCTATCAATGATTTCCTAGGGGGCATGGTACTTGTGAGTCACGACTTCAGGCTCATTAGTCAGGTGAGGCCTTCGTTGTCAAAGTTACTGTATTTCAGACTCCTTAGAACTCCTCATTTTCAGTTTGATTTTAATGACCCTTAAAAAGTACATATTTTTGCTTTCAAAGTCCTTAATATTTTATTTTATTTTTTTTTTCCTTTTACTTTCTGGTCTGTAAAAAAAGTACTTATTTTTGAATTGAAATACAAGAATTTTCATTGTATGGTTGTCTTTATGAAAATACAGATGATCATTTTTATTTTTACTTGTTTTCTTTTTGTATTATTATAGACCAGGATGAAAATATATATCACCCCAACTCCAAATATACATACACACACACACACACACACACACACATATATAATTACTGGTTTGCTCTAATAACTCATTATGACACTGCTTACCCGAGTAAATTTGTCCAATTAAATGAAGGGATAACCCAACAGTTGCAACCTGTCCAATTAATTTTGAAATATTATTGTTAATAGGAATTTATTGAGTTTATGTAGAAATTATAAGGTTGTGTGGGATCCTAAAACTCAATTACTTTTAAATGTCTAAACCTGGGAGATAAAAGCATTTTATCCTTATTGAGGTCCTTAAAAAATCCTTAGTGAGGGTTATGGAAAATGTACGAACCCTGTATTAGCTTGTTATGCTTGTTAGTAATTAGTACATGATAGTACACATTGGTAGTGTATTTAATTACATGGTTTTTATGATCCACCAAAAGTCCTTAAGAACTGCTTTTTTTGTTTGTTTTTTAAAAAGCCCTTAAAAAGTATTTATTTTTTCATTCAGTGTTTGCTTTTTTTAACCTTGTGGTCCATAAATTTTTGAACTGAAAAGAAAGAATGTTCAGTTTATTAAAGTCAAATATTGGCTTTAGGAAAATGCAGATGTTGTTATTCAGGATAAGAGTGCTTGGTATTTTTCCCCTGACCTCCCTACTCCGAAATGTAAAGTGCTAATGGACTGCTCTAATGACTCACTATGACACTGCTAACTTATTTATGAAACTAAATGAAATGAAAAGCTAACAGATTGCAGTCAGTAAAAGTGATTTTGAAGTTTAATTATGAATTTATAAAGTTGATATTTTAGGAGAAATCATCAAGGATGTGGTCTTGTGTATTTTTAAATGTCTTAACGAAAGAAAACATATTTTAAGTTCTTAAAAATACAACCACAGGTCTACAAAAACTTGTTTTTGTTTTCTGAAAATAAGAATGAACCCTGAATAACTGTATACACTTATATTATCTTCGTGCAAATAAAATTAGCTATCTGCATATATCTTAATGTAGGTTCTTAATTAATCACAAACAAATGAAACACCAGTTTTTGTTGAGATTTACAACAAAATAATACGAAAGCATCCTGTCATTTATTAGGAAACATCACAAAAAGGGGGTGGTAGAAGAATTTTGTGTTTGCCGTTCCCTCAATTGTTTTTTGTATGCAGTTTTCTTGGTTTCAGTTTGCTAAAATTGACACCAGTTCAATTGGCTACCAAATGCATTTCAGGAGCATTTTTGACTTACTATTTTATTTGTGTTTTTGTCATTTTGTTTCTATGGCAATAGAACTGATTTTATGTGTGTGTACATATATATATATATATATATATATATATATATATATATATATATATATATATATATATATATATGGCCACTTAATGTACGTCAATGTATTTATTTTACAAGTTTTGAACCTGAAAATTGGATGACATTGAAATTTATGTTCCCTATTTTGTTGAATTTTAATTTGTATTATTTAGGTTGCGAAAGAAATATGGGTGTGTGAAAATCAGACTGTTACTAAATGGCAAGGGACCATTCAAAGTTACAAGGAACATCTACGCAAGCGAATTTTGAAAGATATCGAAAAGCCTATGTTTTGAAAATAATTTTGAATTGTCACCAAATCTTTTTATTATATACTCACTTTTTCAATTTCTTTTTCTTTCCTCAAAAAATAAAGATTTAGACAAAATTTTATTTTGAAAAAAAATGAATGACTGTGACTCCTTCCTCCCATTTGGTCGATATTCCATCTTCAGTGCACCAGATTTTAATTTACTTTAATTTATATTTTAATTCTTTTGTGTTTAATATTTAAAAAAAAGACTTTTTAGTTTGAATTAAATGACCGTATTTATTGTATTTTTATTTTTTCTGTGTGTTGTGTAAATTAGTTGTCTCTTGATAATCATTTTTTAAAAATCTAAGTCTGAGGCATTGGTATTAAGTTTCATGCAGAACTCTTTTGATACTCGTGCATCTTATTTGGAAGTACATTCTACTTTATTTTTTACTGTTTGTGATGGTGTTCACACCGTCATCACTTATTGCAACCTAACTGTCTATATTACTTTGTGATAGTTTTTGCGATGTGTTCTGACAACACGTAATGTGATGGAGCTGGATTATGTGAATAAACAATTACTTCTACCTGATGTTATACTGAGTGTTCATTACTTTCTTTTTTCTTTTTTTTTCCCCAAAAATAGGGTGGGGGCACGAATTGAATTCAGTTAGGGCCCTCCTTAGTGCATTGACTACCAGACAGTGCACAATTTTACAGTCAATTCTATTGTTATTCAATTAAAAAAAATCATTTCATATTTTAAGGAATGATTTTTTTAAATTGAATAACAATAGAATTGATGTTTGAGTAGTATTCAAAAGTTACACAATGAGAAAAATATAATATAAATAAAATGAGAAAAAAAAATATTTCATCGAATTTTTGTTATGGATCATATTGTTAAAAAATATGTTACGGCTAAAGACATAATTGGAATCTTCAGTTTGAAAGTTCGAAAAGAAGGGGAAAAAACAACTTTCTTAAGTTTTCTACAATTTTCTGATTTTAACTGAATTTCTATTAACATTTTACTTTATTTCGAGTTAAGTTGGAAGAAACTCGATTAAACTTGGAAGGATTTCGAGTCGTTCCCCCCCACCCCTGATGCTACGCCTATGCTGGTAACAGATGCAACAGGAAGAAAAAAATTCACTCTATACATCAGTCAACACTTATTTTTAATAGCTTGATTATCTTGTAATGATTGCTCAAAAAGTATAAAATGAATTTCCCTTGGTAAATCCTAGCATTGAGTAGCTGCCATCATCTTGAATGATTCATCTTGCGCTCAGATGAGAGGACACAGCATCTCAATACTAGAATGTTAAAAATCATGAAGTACACCGTCACATAAGGAATTTACTCAAATCCGTCTCTACCCGACTTGTTTGTACAGAGTGGAGTGTAGCAGGATTTGTGCGGTCGTTAAGAACTAATTTTCAGTTTCTGTTTTAAGCGCCCTTTAAAAGGTTATTTTAAAAATATTAATTTTTGTTTTTAAAGTCCTTAAATTTTTTCGTTTCTTTAAAAAGTACTTATTTACCGCTTGAAATCTGGGCTTGAAGATATCTATCCCAGGAGCGTATCCTTTTTGCTTCTATTTAAATCTCTCCGAGCGGAATAGAAATATTACGGGTCAACGATTTCTTTCCGAACTGAAACAACAACAAAAAATTATCTCAAGGATATATATTTTGTTGTTCCTGAATTAATCCGGCTCGGAACAGAAAAAAATCGCTCTGATAAAAGCCGGACCATGGCATTCGGTACCAGAGTCTGTGGTATTGATTCCCACTGTTGGCATGGACGTATGTAGCTGTTCGGAATCGGCTTTAAGCAGTAGCTCCCCGGTTTAATGAGTCCTCGTGTAGCAAAAATTGACCGTAGCGCTCCAAACCAAACCATCGCTCCTAATTTAAAAAAAAAAGTGTACATATATAAATATTTATGCACCCGATTCTCTTTTTTGCACGATTTTTCTCTTGTTGCACCAATCGGTGCAATGCAAGGCGGTCGGCAGCATCTATATAAGTCAAATGGTGTGTGGCGAAGCTGTTAGATCGGTTCCTGCAGCAATAAAGGCAGGTTATCATGATTTATGTGACTTTGCGCATGAGAGATGTGAACTGGATCCGGGCAGGGAGAGTGCAGCTGGTCGACGGACTTCATTGGAATTGTTTCTTATCAAAGAGTCCTATTGGGACAGAATATTCGAGTTAAAATCAATGCAATTCATTTGAACTGAAATAAATAGGAAAATGTCAGTACGTGATTAAGATTTCTTTAAGAATAGGTTCTCGTATAAGTCTCTCCAAGAAAGAAGGAAAATCGTTCGCATCGGTATCATTTTGAGACATTTGAATGAATCATTTGTCAAATATACAGATGCAGTTTTGATCTGTTTCTGAAAGACGTTTTGATTTTAGCAAAAATATTTCTTACAAAAATTTACAGGATGGGGGAAATCTTTTCAGTTCTTTAGGCATTGTGTAATAGTCCCTTTCAAACCGGGACAGATAGTACTTATTTCGTTTTTCTTTGATAAAGTTAATAATTAACATTAACAGATCCAAACACTGAATAATTTCAAGATAAAAAGAACTTTTTATATACCATGTTTTAAAATTTTCTGTTGAATCATATAAACTTAACAATTCTATGTATTAATAAATACTTTTTTTAAATTTTTTTGATGAATTATCCCATCAACTTGAAAGAAAATTAAGTTAAATGGAAGTTAACTTGCGTTTAACTTTTCGTTCCCGTCCCGGTCGATAGGTGGCTGCACCAGTCTACAAAACAAAATTAACTGGAAATGGACTCAAATCTGCTTAAAGATGGCTAAAAGTATTAAAAAAATACATTGTCATCGTGTTCTGAGCTATTCTAAAAGTTTCAAATATCTAGCTAGTCGGGAAGTTAGTTAAAAATCGATTGCAAGATTTGTAAGGGACAAACAAACAAGAAAGCGAGTTAATAAAAACATTGTAAAAATGAGCCGGCCTCAATGTATGAAATCTTAGCGTACCCGATCGAAAAGAACATTATCCGATGTAAAGTGTTTCAAATTGATTATCTGTTCATTTTGAGCAAAACTCATTTAGAACTCCGTCTAACCCAACTCTCCAGCTTCGAAATGAATGCTGACCACTTATTTTCTGTCTCTGCCCTTTGTTTTTTTGGCCGATGTTGCGTGTGGTGGCCAAGCCCCATCCGCCCACTTCGAACCAGCTGCTGCGTTCGAAAGTGAATGAAACGAAATACTATTAATACACCCAATTCTGTTTTGATACGGTCGGGGAAAAATTCCCTTTGTACTCGATTTCTATAGATGGAGCACGGTTAAAAAACAAAAAAAAAATGCCTTCCTCAAATCCCGGTTTGATTTAAATGTGGGAATTCTTGTTTGTTTTATAGAGCAGTGGTGGGCAAATTTTTACGACAGTGACCCAATTTCTTTCAATAAAATATCCCTCGATCCGCATGAAAATTTTCGGCAGTAGAAATTTTAATTCTTTTTTAATTAGGAAAATGTCAGCAAAAGAAATGAAAAATAAAAATATGCAAATTTTGACGAACTAATTTAAAAATCAGTGACCTGTAGATTTTGTTTTTATATTTACTTTGTATAATAACAATAAAAAAAAGTGCTTTTCCCTGCTGCATACGTTTATCCCAAATCTCATGACACTAAAACCCTATATTTAAATATAAATATGCATTTGTATTTCATTTAGATAAAAATTAACAAAAATAAAAAGCGAAAGAGACCGTGATTTAAAAATTATAAGATTCCTATTAAAACACTGAAAATTAGAAACTTTATTTATGTATATAAAACTAAAATACTATTTTTTTGTAATTAAATGTTTCTTAAAGTTCAGATTTGGATTGAAATGTTGGGGCTAAAAGGGTTATACATTTAAAAAAAAAAAAATTCCAATCGAAACCCTTACTATAAGTCATAGTTTAGTCCAAAAAAAGTAAATAAATTTTTGCTGATGGAGTTTTTATCGTAAGACTCTTTGACATCTTATTAAACAATGTCATTTCATATTTTTTAACGCATAAAAATATTAAACACATGTCTTTATAAAAAAAATTTAAACATTTTTTAAAATTAATATTCAATATGATATAAATTGACTTTCAACTCTCGGTCACCCCTCTAACGTTTTTTCGCGACCCACAGTTCTAGGGAATTCCCCTCGTTTGTCGATAAAATTCAGTCTTATGTTTAGCGTCCATCCATTTGGAAGGGTTTTTAGAGTGGTGATTATAGCGGCAGAATAAAATAGGTGGTCCGTAATTATTTTATATTCCGATTTATTCTACGCTTTTTTAAGACGTCAATATGTTTATTGACATATTGACGCCTTAATAAAGCGTCGAATACCACTACCCCAAAACTCGACAGGAAAGGTGTATTTCTTTGGAAACTAAAATTAAAATTATAGATAGCCTTAAAAATAGAGGATGATTACCTCGCTAAGGCAAGATTTTGTGTCTGAACGAAGCAACAATAACAGGGTTCGTACGGTCCTTAAGAACTTATTGATCTTCTGTTTTCGAGGGCCCTTTAAAAGTACTTATTTTCGCTTTCAAGGTCCTTAAATTTTTCGCTTACTTTCCAGTCCTTAAAAAGTACACATTTTCCTGTTGAAAGAGAAGAATTTTCAGTTTATGGCTGCCAACGATTGCCTTTAGGAAAATTCAGATATTTCCTCGAGTGTTTTTTATTTGTACATAATTAACCAGGATGAGAATGCTTATAAAATCACTCACTGGATTGGCTGGTCGGACTGTATCTCTTGCCATAACGTCTGACTGGTCCAGCATATAGTGTCTTCCTGGAGTAAGCGCTTCCTGGTTTCTTGCAAGCTCTTCCGCTCAACACACGGAGGAACATGTGGTTTATGCATGATGGAGCCCCACCACACTTTAACACCGCCGCCCGCCATTTCCTGAATGCTACATATCATGGACACTGGATTGGAAGTCTAAGACCTATGGCTGGGTCCCCACGCTCACCGGACCTAAATTCATTAGTCTTCTTAACTTGGGGATATGTGAAATCATTGGTGTACGAGACACCTATGGACTCCGTAGAAGATCTCGTTGCGCGAATCGATGTTGCAGTGGACAAGATTAACCAGGTGTGTACGAGAGGGGATGTCAGTCTTTTATTCATCAGTGTCAATTGTACAACGACACTCTTAGACGTTATTTTCAGCATCTACTTTGAGTCTTTTTCTGATTTGAATGGGATTGGGCCACTTGTGATTTGGTTAATTCTGATTTTTTCCAGTTACGAAAATTCAACTTCGACACTGCACTTCACACTTTTCTGACACACTGAGTGCAATGCGGCCCTAGATTGCATTGTAAATATTGTTCGTCTTCGTGACTACTATCACCCCTCTTATTTTGTCGACACATTTTATGAACTCCCTGAATATATATATATAAGAGATTTTGAAATATTTTATTATCTATATTCTATGTATATAATATATAAAACAGTTCCGTAACTGACTGACTGACAGATAACGCACAGACCAAACTGCTGGATCTAAAGGGCTGAAATTTTGCATGGCAATTCTTCTTATAGTGTACGGGTGCACTAAGAAAGATTTTGGAAAAATTCTTCTTAGATTTTTTAAAATTAAATTTTTAAACTGTTTCAGCAACTTCTTTTAAGTTGGAATTTAAAATAAAAATCTGAGGGTTATGAAATTTATATCACGAGAAAGATCCTAAAAATTCCTTTAAAATGAAATATTTTTCGAATTTTTACCTCCATTTTCTGATTTTTGGTGAATTTTTAAAGATTCATTTTTAGAATTTAATTTATTAAATGCCGATCACGTGATTTCTTTTTCTGGTACTTTAAATAAATTTATCGTCACGTGCATAACAACGTAATAGACAAAAAAAAATTTTCTTGCTAATGCGGCAGACGATTGGACATTATCCAAAAAAATATTGAAATACAGTAAAAGATATGTTCTTCGATCTGTACTATATTAGCTGTACTATATTCTCTAGTATGTCCTATTAGATTTAATTTGAATATTTTCTTCTACATTATTTTGTCTATAAAAATATCCCTCACGATTTTTTTTATAAATATATAATTTTTTTACATCAATTGTATACATTGATCGTCGTATTTATTATAAATATATATATATATATATATATATATATATATTAGATAACTGTAAATATATTGTAACTTATGATTTTAAAGATCTATTTAATAATATTGATATAATTGATTTAAATAGAATAATCATAATGTTAGTACAAAATAATATTCAATACTTAAACAGCGAAATTAAACTAACTCGTTTCAATAGGCTCCTAGAATTAGTAACTAAACATAATTACATAGTTCATAATAATAGTATATACTTACAGTCCAAAGGTGTACCACAAGGTGGTAATGCTTCAAGTATGCTAGCTAATTTATACTTATATTATTTTGAAATTAATAATATAGAAAATAGCAATTACAATATATTTAGATATATAGATGATATAATAGTAATTAATAAAAGTAATAACCCTATAGACTTAAATTTTTACCCTCCTAATTTGGAACTAATTAAAAGTAGCCATGATAATATTAATGTAAACTTTCTAGATATTAATATTAAATTAAGTACTAACAATAAATTTACTTTTGACTTATACGACAAAAGATCTGACTATAATTTTAATATTGTTAAATTTCAAAATTATCTAACCTGTTTACATAAATCTGTTTTTAATAACATTATTGTAAATCAGTTAGTTCGTATAAATAGGCTATGTTCTAAAGACAATAGGATTAAGCATATTATAGACTTGAAAGCTGTGCTAACTCGTAATAATTACCCAGTAAGTCTATCCAAAAACATAATTGGTTGTTTTTGTTTTAATGAATAGTTTGTTCTGTTGCATTAATAAGTTAAACATAACAATAGGTTAAAATAAAAATAATAACTACTAAAAACAAAAATAAAAATCATAAGAAAAATAAAAAAATAATTAACTCATAGTAGTAACAATAATAAAAACTAAATAAATAAAGGAATAAAAGTCTTAAAATATGGTAACCTAAGTAAGTCTGTAACTGAGTATCCACTACCTCAATGGTTGCAAGTTATATGACGTTAGTCATCTTGCGGTTACAAGTTCTTAACTTCCACTCTGACTAGCGCCAGGCTTGGTGTTCTTTGGTTAAGTACTGTTATTCAAACTTAATTCATTTATTATTCAATTCTTCTGTTAAAAATGGATTGTACGGTGTCTGAGTGTGTTTATTTAATAGATCATACTCATCAGAAACAATCCATTGGTTTTTAGACAGTATTGACACCGCTGATGAAGAAATGCTGTCAAAAACCTTATTCATACTTTTCTTTACATGTTGGATGTTCCTGGCTTCAAGTAGCTTTAGAGCTATTACTGGTTTTCTCTTTCATCTTATTCTTATTTATATATATATATATATATATATATATATATTTAGGCATTAATTGCATATATTGACCATTGTATTTAATTTGAATGTACTCCGTAGCGAAGTGCGTGTTTTCAGCTAGTTAATATTATAAATTTGCTAAGTTGGTATAAAAGTTATCATACGGATGAATAGGATCCTAAAACTCAAATACTTTTAAATGTCTAAACTGGGGAAATAAGACACATTTTAATTCCTCTCTGAGGTCCTTAAAAGTCCTTGTATGTTAATGATCGACACTACTCGGTTTTATAAGCTGATGTTTAACTCCTTTTATTCAACATCACAAAACTCATACTTAAAACAGCCACATTGTACACATACATCCTGGAGACGTCCTGGCATTTCTCCTCGCTTCCGCAGCTCTCGACACCCCCTCGTTACATGATAAGCTGAAGAGTTGCGGTGCGTATAGTCCTTGGATCTCCATCTTTTGATTTTGGAAAATGAGAGCTGTGCTGAAGAATGAAGCTGTACCTTAGTTTGTAGAGATAAAATAGGAACGGCACCATTCTCTAATGTAGAAATGCTGCATCCATTCTCTAATGACGGAATAATTCTCTGATGAAGGAAATAATGTCTATCTCGATATTGTAGAATTACACCTTAGTTAGTGGTAGAAAAAGGAAGCGGCAAGGCACTAAGTCTATCTCGATGACGAACTGTTCGTACGGGAAGAATATGGCCGAAAGTATATGTCGAAGAAGAAACCGATGAACCCAGTCAAGAAAGTTCGTGGAGCTAGGAACAAGCAAAAATTACTTCGATGATGTTAACCGCTTTTCAATAATACGTGATGTAGAATTTAGAAGCCTAACTAGCTTCAGTAGATATGTTGGCCGGCAACGTCGTTGTATAGTGGCATTAGCATGATGTGACAACAATACCCTCTGGCGGCGCCATCGTCTTCTGCAATCCGGGAACCAAATTCACACGAAGAAGAACAAGAAAGCGAGCCAATTATTAGGTCGAACAGATCTTTATTCAGGCTCACTTCGGAGACTTTCATCGTTAGTAGCAAATACATAAAACGGGCATGATGGTTCATAAAAATTATACTTAAAAAATGGTATAGCCTCCTCACAGAATTAGGCAGAAGAGCCGCATTCTGGAGGGGCTTCTAAAAGGCACGACCTATATATACAGCAAAAAACCTGTGATCTCTCAAAGTATGTGCAAGAGAATGTAAGAAAGTGAATGCATATCTGCGTATTCAAGTTCTTCTCAGATAGGAGTATATGGAGCGGGGGTTACACGAAAGTTGTGTGCCCAGATGCCAATCGTCGTAGCGTACGTAGTGTGAAGGCAGAACGCGCATTAAGTTAAAAGGACGATAACGGGTGAAAAGTTGCAACCATCTGCTTATGACGTAAAGACGCGGCAAGTTTAAAATGCGGTGACTGGCTGAGCAGGTGAGACCTGGCGACTTTTGAAATTCACCAAAATTTGGCGATTTATCGCCAAAGCGGTTTTCTCAAAAGCTGCACAGAAACAATTGATGGTATTGCCTTTGAGGGCAAGAGAAATGGCTTGTATTATGGAAACGTCACCTTGAGCGCCGTGAAAATGAGTAACTGCTTTCGAAAAGGGTTTTGATAGGTGGTACGCTGTTTGTTAGCCCGTAAACCGGAAACCGTAGTTTAAAGAAATTCTTGCAACAAGAGAACCGTAAGTTGGGAATAATAAAACCGTAAAGATTTCTTCAACAATATCGAGTTGATTCTATTTACGCACAGATGTGCATGAATGAACAAAGATGTTGTTAAGGGCGACCACCCTGAATTCCAAGCTGGGGCTTAGAAACACACCTGTTAACGTGAAATATTGCTTGACAGAGTGACTGAATTAAAGTATTTCTTGATATTAAATAAATTCTAGATTAAATTGGGGCAAAATTAGCACACATTAACTGTAGCGTTAAATTCCACGCTACAAGAGCGAATCAAGCCATTCGCTATGGCTTCGTGATGGTAGTAGCTGCTATCGTTTCGACTTCTTGGAATGGGCGATGGCACTCGGTATCTGTAGGTTTGAGTCCCACTGCTGGCATGCCATTCAGAATTTATTTTAAACTGTAGATTCCGGTTTAAATAGTAAAAGGGGGGAGGGCAACCAACCATTGTCTCGACTGGACTTTGTTATTGCAACAAGGCACCAACACTGAATCTGAGAAAATTGAGTTGTAATAAAGTATTCAATTAAAAATGACAGTGGCGGATGTTGGGTTCTAAGCTTCATAAAATCAATATTATTGGGCTTAGAATAATAATAATATTTTTACCAACTGATAACTAAACATGGGAAACCACACCCTACCAGCAATTGAGCTCGATATTTATTACCATGTTTTTATTAACTCGCTTTCTTGTTTGTTTGTGTGTTTCTCCAGTACAAATCTTGCAATCGATTTTTAACTAGCTTCCCGACTAGCTAGTAGTGATGCGACATCGATAACAAAACATCGATGTTTTGAAACATCGATATTCAATATTAAAACATCGACGCTAATAAAACATCGCCCAAAAACCATCGATGTTTTTAAACATCGATGTTTTAGAACATCCATTTTTTAAAACTGGTTTAGTAACCTCTAACATTAATGTTACTTCCGTTAGTCGTGGGGGGAGGGGGTGATTTAATTTTACTCTCTGATTGTGCAGACACAAATGATAAAAAATTGGTTGCTTTCGGCTACTTTGATGACTCAAAATTCTCGTTGTAAATACCGCCATGTTTTTCCTTCAAATGTCCAGGTAAATTCATGGTATTGCCAGAAGTTTTGAGGGACTTAAAGCAAATATTGCATTTCACCAATTTGTCAGAGGTTTTGTAAATATATTTCCAAACGGTACTTTTGGGAGGCATCTTACTAATAATATTAACGTCAACTTATATAAAACCAGAACAAAACAAAAACTTAAATGGATGCACTCGTGTATATACTATTTGTAAAATAAAACCCCATGGAAGGTTCTGGAGTGTCAAGAACATTCCAAGCGCCCTGATTGGTTCATTGGTTGTTAATTGCCATTTGTCTGTTTGCTAAGGAATCGTTCCTCCTTTTGTATTCGTCCTTTTCAGAATTCAGACATGCATTTACTGAGTATGAAAATTATGCTACGTGGTAATTTTTTTTTTATTACGGTACTTTTTCATTAAAAAAAACATCGAGACAACATAAAACATCGAGCAGAAAACATCGATGTTAAAAAAACATCGGCTTCAATAAATCGATGTTTAAAACATCGACATCGATGTCGCATCCCTACTAGCTAGACATTTGAAACTTTTAAAATAGCTCAGAACACGATGACAATGCATTTTTTAAATACTTTTAGCCATCTTTAAGCAGAATTAAATTAATTTTCAGTTATTTTCAGTTAATTTTGCTTTGTAGACTGGTGCAGCCATCTATCGACCGGGACGGGAACGGAAAGTTAAATGCAAGTTAACTTCCAATTAAGTTCATTTTCTTCCAAGTTGATGGGATAATTCATCAAAATAATTTTAAAAAGTATTTATTAATACATAGAATTGTCAAGTTTATATGATTCAACAGAAGATTTAAAAACATGGTTTATAAAAAGTTCTTTTTATCTTGTAATTATTATCATGTTTTTATTAACTCGCTTTCTTGTTTGTGTGTTCGTCCAGTACAAATCTTGCAATCGATTTTTAACTAACTTCCCGACTAGCTAGACATTTGAAACTTTTAGAATAGTTCAGAACACGATGACAATGCATTCTTTTAATACTTTTAGCCATCCTTCAGCAGAATTGAAATCATTTTCAGTTAATTTGGTTTTGTTTGGAAAGTTAGTTGGGGGAAAATCCGCAAGGTGGCGCTTCGGTCGAATTCAATGCTTGCACTTTTGCCACCTGACGATTTTGAAAACAATACATATGAATTTAGTTTGTTTGCAAAAATATTGTCCGAAAAAATAAAAAAAATTATAAAAGTTAGCAGTTTATGAAGTCTGTGGATAGTGGAAATGACTAAAAAGTGATTTTGTTACGTAATTGATCATTTTCTTTCAAGTTGATGGGATAATTCATCAAAAAAATTTTTTAAATGTATTTATTAATACACAGAATTGTCAAGTTTATATGATTCAACAGAAATTTTAAAAACGTGGTGTATAAAAAGTTCTTTTTATCTTGTAATTATTAAATTTTTGATCCTTGTTTCAAAGCACTGCCCAATCGCAACTTAAGTCTCACAAATGCATTTATTGCAATGGTTAGAGTATAACTACTCTTCTCTTGTTCGAAGAGATAAACTCCTCCCCCCCCCCCTCAAGTGGTTCTCAACCGAGGGAGGGGGGGGGGCGTAGGCATAAAAGGTTGACAATCAGTGCAATGATCTGTCCTCCTTTGGCTATACTTCAAATATTACCGTGGTACGTATTATATTTCCGTATTCATCGATGCTTTTCTAAACACCTCGATTGGCGCGAATTCTAATGTTCGATAATCTGCATACGTGTCGGAAACGATTATGTAATGCATATACTACCATAAAATTATTTCACATTGTTTCTGAAGAGATATTAATAATATGCCTGTGATTATACGATGCGTTATATGAAAGAGATATGGTAAAACCACTACCAACAACGAGTTCATTTCCATTGAAAACCCCTCAGACATTTTCCCGTCTGGATTCTCAGAAGTGTGCAATATTTTAGAAGAAAAAAAACTGTTGGAACGGGAAAAAAATCAATACATATGTAAAGCGTTTTGTTTCCTAACACCTGCTAATCGCTAGTCTTCAGGGAGACTAGCTGGTGAGACACTGGGCCGACCTTAAAAATACTAATATACATCAAATTAAAAAAATTAAATGTGAAGCATAAAAAGCAAGAGAAATAGGAAGGTGGCCACATTTCTTTTTAACGTAGGATTACGTTCCTCAATAACGGTCCTTCGGAAAACAAAATTTCAGCGTTATCGCGAGTTATAATTTAGACAGCGCGTCAAAGGTAATCAACGATAAGTAATCCTACGTTAATACCCCGCGGTAGTTTCGTTAGAGGAGACTACCTGAAATATGTTTTTTATGTATATTTATAAGAAAAAACCTAAAAAGTAGCTATACCACATATATTTTATTTACAAAGCAAAAATATTTAAAACAAATTTTTCTAGATTTTTTATATGAGAGATCATTTACGATTGGATCCAATTTTAATTCCCTTATTTCTTCATGGTCTTAAGTCATCGCAGGAGACAGTAGAGTTTCTCCTGCGATATTATTGACCTCGGGTATGTTTTAATTAATTTTAATATACAAAAGCTTCTTTTTCCCGACGCTACGGTTACAGGAAATGTTAGCAATATCATAAATACATTTGAAAAGCCAGAAGCTCTGTCATTTGTATCAATTGTAGAATGTTAATGGAGTTTCCGAAGCATGAAGAAGGAAGAGTAGCTTTTTATGCTTCCATTTCTTCGACCAGCATATAGATATCTACATCTACATCTGCATCGTTTATAGACTTCGTTTGGTCATTATTCTGAATCATTTTTACATCTGTCAAGGCAATTTCTGATACCTAAGAATGTTTTCACTATGTTCTTTGGAAATGTCTGGGATTTACTTAGGAAGTGTCTTTATGTTTTACCAGAGCTCGAAACGTTGCCGCAGAGCCTGTCTACCTTTGCAGTGGCGTAGCGAGGGGTGGGCAAGGGGGTCTATCATGCCCCGGGCGCCACTCGCACAGGGGCTCCAAATGGTCCTTTTCACTAATTCTGTATATTATATTACTATATGTTTTCCGAAAGGGGGTGCCAAAAAGGTATAGTGCCCGGGCGCCAGCTATGCTCGCTACCAGGGTTGGCAAATAAAAACACCGAAAATAAGGGACGGTTTTTGATAACTATACTACTGGGGAGTATGGAATACCCCCAGGGAAAGGGGGTTCACGGGTACTCCCACGGAAATTTTTCAAATTTTAACCTTTCAAATAGCCATTTTCAATGCATTTTTTGTTCAGTTTTGCAACTTACATAGAGTTTAGGTTAAGTGAACAATGATGCAATTACATAGAAAATTTGCAAATCAAAAACAATTTAAAGTTGGTTTAGGCATATAGTACAAAACTGATTTTTATTTTATTAGTTTACTACAACTAAGTAAGTGCCCTTATAAAGTGTTAGGGACGTGTATATAAAATTTGTAATTTTATTATTGTACAATAATAAAATACAATGTACATAATATAATGTGCGCAGGAAATCTTTGGGGCGACTTTTGGGTCATAAAAAAGTTTTCGAATGAGCGTGTTCCCACAGTCCATTGAATTGTACGATAAATTGTGCTTTACTGTGTTAAATACATCCGGATGTGAACAGGCCCTTGTATGCGCCCAACTCGTATACAATAAATTTCTCATTTCAGCGGAAAACGGGACTTTAGTCGTACCGTATCAAAGTTCCCCGGGACGCAGGACAAAATTTGCAATTAAGGGACTGTCCCTTAAAATCAGGGACATTTGTCAACCCTTCTCGCTACGTCACTGTACCTTTGTCCATTATTTGGTATAAACAATGCACCCTGTCCAGGGCCTTTTTATCGCATGGGCAAATCGGGACTTTGCCCAGGGCCCCCTGATGCTAAAGGGCCCCAAAACCCCCTTGGTGTATGCACCTAGTACTTCTAATAGTATGTATTTTTATAAATGTCCGTAAGGGGGGGCCCCCAAATAGCATCTGCCCAGGGGCCCCCAGCTTTCATAATCGGGACCTGACGCTGTCAACTCCTTATTGCTAGGTCCTCACAGTGTAATGAAATAGCCTCTTTCGTTTTCGTGAACGCATTTCGCAAAATTGTGGAATTACTTCTATATCATACGAAACTCCTCACTACTTAATTAAAGTATCTTAAATATTAAAAGTGTGCATTGCTTTTGCTTTATCGTACAACAATTATGAAGGTTTTATAATTACACATTCATAAAAGTTTTGCTAGAAGAAACCTCTTTTCCACAGCTACCCCTCAAAACGGCCACTCTTTTTCGGAACCATAACATTCACCCGGCCACCTTAGAAAAAAAATCCTGTCGTATCTGCTGATCTCTCACCTGTCGGCAAATCAAAGAGAGAAACGAAAACAATACAAATGCTCGTAATTTTATGCCACGACGCTTACGAACAGTGTATTCAAACTCTCTTTTCATGTATCTTTTACACGGGTTTCGTCCTGCAAATCGGATGAACTTCTCTGGCGCATCTGTTTATCCCATTCCACCCCGAGTTATTCCGATAACTTCGATAAAAATTTGTTTTCCAAATGTCAATCTCTTCACACCTCAGTTCAGTTCAAAAGGAGGAGAGCTTCATTTCTCGACACGTGAGCACGTGACACCGATAAACAGGCGTCGGGGACACCTCTGGTGCCGAACATTTTATTTCAAGACTGGCACGTGTTCCGTGTCATTTGTGACGCAGGAACAAAGCGCTAGCTGTTGGAAGGTATCCTCCGGAAAGGCCTTTTCGGCCCAAAGTATCTGGCTTTCACATCTTAATTATTAGTACTAAAACATCTCAACAGATTTGAGGAGTTCATACAAATTTGTTCCTCCGCGATCATAGGCGTAGCGTACGGGGGGGGGGGGGGGCACAAGTTGAAATAAACTAAAACGTTAATAGAAGTTCAGTTGAAATCGGAAAATTGTAGAAAACTTTTCAGAAAGTTGGTTTTTTCCGCTTTTGCAAACTGTGAAACTGAAGATTCCGATTATGTCTTTAGCCTCAACATAGTTTTTAACAATGATATGATCCATAAAAAAAAATTCGATGCTATGTTTTTTTTCTCATTTTATTAATATTATATTTTCTTATTGTATAACTTTTGAATACTACTCAAACATCGGTTCTATTGTTATTCAATAAAAAAAAAATCATAGTATTTCATATTTTAAGGACCGTCCGGCAGTCAATACGCTGAGGAGGGTCCTAACTGATTTCAATTCGTGCCCCCCCCCCCCCCCCAAAAAAAAAAAAAAAGTTGGAAGCACACTAAGCCTATGTCCGTAATAGCAAGGTAGCTTAAGGCTGCCGGGGTACATTGTAAAAATGAAATTCTGTTTTAGGTGTATTACAAAAATGGAAGTATAACTAGAATATCACGAAAGCATGTTTAAGATACAAAAGTGGGATACCCAAAACATGTCAATTTGCTACCCACAAACATTACACCCTGAAACAGATAGCTTTCTTGACCTGAAGCAGCCTGTCATTGTTACAGTGAAATTCGAATGGATCAGTTTTAACCTTTGGAAAAAATGTTTCCAAGAGTTGTAGACCCGGATAGAAATAATCTTTTGACTCTGCGATCGTATCCATTTTAAAAATCTCTGCCACCCGATTAAAGGATGGGCCTTTATAAGGCACAGTACACCCAACACCTCCTAAACGAACGTTTAGGAGGTGTTGGGTGTACTGTGTCTTATGTGTTCGTTTAGTAGGTGTTGGTACACCGCATTGATTCCCCGAATCATTCCAATTTGAAAATACTATTCCCGTTACTTTTAAAGAATCAAAAAGGTGCCCGAGTCAAAAATGGTATCTGCCGGTGACGGAGAACAATATGGAAAAAAAATCATCCAAGTCAGTGGTTCTTATCCTTTTGCGGATCAGGGACCACTTGCAGGCCCAGATTTCCGCATGGGCAAGTGGGGCACTTGCCCAGGGCCCCCAAAATTATGGGGCCCCCAAATTTAGTATAAAGTTGTACATAGTTTTGAGAATTTGTTTTTTGGTTTTAATATAGTAAAGTGGTGCAGTGGCGGATAAAGAAAAAAATCCTGGGTGGGGCACAGTGCACCCACTATAGTGAAAGCATGCTTACGTCCATAAGCGTTTCTGGTTTAAATTTTTTTTTAAATTTTTTTTTTTTTTTTTTTGGGGGGGGGGGGGAGGAGGGAAGTTGTAATAACTGCAGACTGTGATTTATTTTGAATTTCAAAAGAAAATTTCATGAATTTATTTATTAACATTAAAAAGTAAATTAATTAACACTTCTTACAATTATTATTTTCTTCAAATTTTTGACTTGTCGGTCGAAATTTTTTTTGAATTTCTGGTCCCGATTTAAGGGAGGCCTGGGTGAGTGTCCCACATGTTCATGTGGAAATGTGGTCCTGAGGAGGGGGGATATGCCCCCCTCTGGATCTGTCCTTGAAGGGGGCCCCCAAAGTCTGCTTTGCCCAGGGCCCCATTGTGTCAAAGTCGGGCCACTTGTTTAAAAAAAAATGCCACCCTTTTAGATATGGGTTTCATTTTCTGGATAAACCAACTATGTGTGAAAGAAACTTTAATAAAAAAAGGACAAATACACTTAATTTACAACTAGTTGGTACCCGTCAAAACCTGACGGCTGGATAGTAAATAAATGTACTAATACACAAATTAGGCGCAACACATCATTGCCAAATGCTGAAAATCATTATGTTTATAAGACAGAAATACACTTCAAAAAATGACTATTGAAACCAATAAAAAGAAATAAGGTTAGTCAACGGCGCGAAATAAACAGTTTTCGTCAGGCTTAATTCTATATCTGCCAAGCATAATATACATATATAAAACAGTTCCGTGACTGACTGACGGATACCGCACAGACTAAACCACTGGACCTAAAGGGCTGACATTTTGCATGGCGATTCTTCTTATAGTGTAGGGGTGCACTAAGAAAGATTTTTAAAAAATTCTTATTAGAATTTTTTAAATTAAACTTTTAAGCTTTTAACGTAGTATTACGTTCCTCAATAACGGTCCTTCGGAGAAAAAAAAATTGTCCTACGTTGCGAGTTATAATTTTGACAGCGCGCATAAAAAACCTTTGAATACTTAAAAATGAATGAGATTTTTTTTTATCATGAATTTGTCTGCTAGCTCTAAAAGGCTGCGACGCTGCGACTCCGTGTCACATATAATATGTTAAGAATTTTTAAGCAGACGGAGGATTTTTTTTTTTCGTTCTCGGAACGAAAAAAAATAAAGGAATTTTTAGAAACTGAACAGAAAATTCGGAACAGATACATTTTTTCCAAATTTTATGAAATTGTCCAATTTGTGGTCGCTTTGAAATCTTGAAACCAATATTTTTATTTTTAAATCATCGCTCTGTCTTCGCTCTGTCTTCTCTTGGGATCTCCCGGACCACCTGGTTAAGGCTGCTGTGTACTAACGCTACTGCATTCACTCACCTCCATGTTACCCTATGGAGGAAATGTGTGTACTATTGACAGCTACATAAATATTGATAATCCAATAAAACTGATATTTTCAGAGAACCTGAACTTTTCTACACCTTGCAACGGGATTCATTTCATAAATATCGTCCACCAAAGGAATTGAGGTGAGTTTAAAACGCACTAGACCAGATTTTTTTCCGCGAATAATTTAAATTTTAAAATATCGCCTGCATTTAAAAAAAAAACGAAAATACCTCAAGGTGTAACATTTTGTTTTCTCTATTACGAAGTATGTACAATTTCTGAAAAAATATATTTAAATCCAAGTCGGCAATCTTTGGACACATTTTCTCCATAGGTTAACATTGAGGTGAGCGAGCCCAATAGATTTAGTACGCAGCAGTCTTTAGACCCGATGATCCAAGTGGACCATCATCGAAAACCTAACAGTGAGCTGAGCGAACCCAGCCTTTTAAGGCTGCTATGTACTAACCCCATTGGATTTGCTCACCTCAATGTTAACCCATGGAGAAAATTTGTCCACGGATTGCCGACTTGGATTCAAAGATTTTTTTTTTTTTAATTGTACTCCGTCATAGAGAAAGAAATTTTACATTTGTGTACATTTTTCGTTTTTTTTTAAATGCAATTAATATTTTAAAATTTAAATTATTCGGGGGGAAATCTGTTATAGTGTATTTTAAACGCTCATAAATGCCTTCGGTGGACGAAATTTATAAAAATGAATCCTGTAGCGCTTTGCAGAAAAGTTCAGGCTATCTGACAATACCAATTTTATTTGATTATCGGCATTTATGTACCTGTAAATAGTTGACAAAGATATATTTTAAATAAAAAATTTTGGGGCAGCGCTTAACCCCCCTATAGAGAGAGCCATTACAATCCCTCAAAATGTCAATCCTAAGGGGGTGGAATTTTCGAACTGTCAACTGAACTCCTCCCACCACAAGAGTCTGCAAAAAGAGGAAAAGGGAAATACGATTTTTTTTCTTAGTACGTAGCAGCCTTAATGGGCGGAGAGAGAGGAGTCACTGACAAGTGTACGGTAGGCAGGTGATTCGCTTCATCTGCTGTTCTGGCGTCGTCGCCAGTAGGACAGATGAATAAACCATTTTTTTTAAATACATGATTCATTACTTTACGAAAGTATAAACAAGGACACAGAAACGACATCACAAACTAGTATTTCATGCTTTTTCTTTGCGCTCAACATTGTTTCGCAAAAATCCGAAGTCTGTAGGGGACACAGCTTGTGCTTGTGGTTGTAGAGGAATTATTATTTTTTACCATGTTTTTATTAACTCGCTTTCTTGTTTGTTTGTGTGTTTGTCCCTTACAAATCTTGCAATCGATTTTTAACTAACTTCCCGACTAGCTAGACATTTGAAACTTTTAGAATAGTTCAGAACACGATGACAATGTATTTTTTAAATACTTTTAGCCATCTTTAAGCAGAATTGAATTAATTTTCAGTTATTTTCAGTTAATTTGGTTTTGTAGACTGGTGCAGCCATCTGTCGGCCGGAACGGGAACGAAAAGTTAAACACAAGTTAACTTCCAATTAACTTCCTTCTCTTTCAAGTGGATGGGATAGTTCATCAAAAAAATTTTAAAAAAGTATTTATTAATACATAGAATTGTCAAGTTTATATGATTCAACAGAAAATTTAAAAACATGGTATATAAAAAGTCCTTCTTATCTTGTAATTATTTTTTATTTTTAACTGCATGAATATTGTATGCAACACACCTAAAAATAGATAATATAACACACCTAAAAATAGATTGCTCTCTGGGGCTGGAGAAATCTGGATTCTGTTTGATAGCCGGAGTGCCATCCAGCATCTTTCTAACTGACACAGTGTCCGTGATAATACGGGAGTAGCTATTTTAGACAAGCTGAAGCAACTCTCCTCATCTCGTGAGATTCATTTACAGTGGATCCCTTCCCATATAGACCTTGCCGGTAACGAGATTGCCGATACCCTGGCAAAGAGGTGCTGACGAGTCCATGGATAGGTTGGCGCCTCTGGCACATACTGAACTGTATTCTAAACATAACTGTCTTGTACGGACTGCATTCGCCACCCCCACCCCCCGTTCACCATTGTTACCAGGGTAATCGCCCCGGTGGTTCTCTGTCTCTTCGGTGCAGCAGACAGGAGCAAACTACAATAACCCGCTTTCGTAGTGGCCACCTCAGAACATTGACTTATACTGACAAAGAAAAAGTTTTTCCAACTTGTACCAAATGTTCCAGAGTCCAAGCCGCTCCGGATCATATCCTTGTGTGCTTGGGACTTGAAAAGGAAGATCTTCTGGAGCGGTAATTGCTGGTCATTGATTTCTAGAGAGTATGCGGTATCATGGCTGGGTGATCTCTGCTGGGTGAAAGGTATCAGCAACAATAACAACAACGCACCTAAAAATCAGGGTACTCTATTTACGTCTCTAGCCATGTTGTGTACTCCTGAGGAATGCCAGCAAGTACGTTGGAGGGAAGTCAAGTTTGCTCATCGTGCATTGTCCAGCTTCCAGTAGCATGGCATTTCGTGAATTTCTCTCCACTGTGAGCCGGATTCGTCAGTCAACAGTAAAAATTTCGAGCTATTTCGTTTTTGGAATTATTTTTTCCGCCACATGGAAAAAGCCTTCCCATATGCGACCCATTTAAGAAAAGATTGACGGTGTCGTTAAACAAGTCGTTAGCGGAGTGTTCAACTTAAGGTAATTACAGCCACCACCGGGGGGACCAGATGCTCTGACACACTAACTGAACGGAAGCCGGGGGAGCTTTCCCACGCGGAGCCTGAAGCTTCGAGAATGATCTGGATTTTCTGAAAGATGGGATTATAAAGGGAAGAAAGAACAAAGGAGAGGAAAGATAACTATGAGACGTCCTTCCCGTCTCTATGCTGGACATTAGATTGAACTGAGTTATAACTCTCTCTCTCTCTGGTTTTCGATTGATGATTTTCCTGATTGAGGATTGATAATGATCAACTGATAATGGAAATGTTGCATCATAGATGCTGTAAATATATATGAATAAACAAGATATATGTGTATATGTAAAGAAAGAGTAGTTTGTGTGTCCATGGAAACCATAAACGAGCTACGTCCCGACATATACTTTGCATCCATGATTAAATGCGGGCATGAATGACTAAGTAGGGACTCATGCCAGTGCTATGGCAGCCACATCATTCAACTAGACCAAGAAACATGCAGCTCCCTAAAAAACAGCTAGTTCGGAACTGATTACTGCAATTTTTCATCAGGCTGAGAAGCATTAGGTAGGGTTGACAACCCCAAAGACTTGATGAAGGACTACATTAATGAGTTCGAAACCAGTTGGCATTCCTTACTTTTTGTTGCGGATTTTGAGTAGCTGTTATGCGTAGTCCACGGTTCCATGTCAGTATTGTTCTAGAGCGGAGTTGAACCACATATTCAATTATTTTTTTTATTTTTTTCCCAAACAGGAAGAAATAAAGTTTACTAGGTTCAGGATGGTGTGTTAGCTTACTCATTTCGCGAAAATCACCTCTAATGGAAACGAGTTTAGAAAATAAAAAACAAAGAAATGCATGTGAAAGAATTTCCTGAAATATATGAGTTTAACAGTCACCGTTTCTTTGCAAAAAGGTGTGTGTATCAGACGTTACTGTGTTTATGGTTTATCTGACACAAACAGTTAAGTGAAGAACAAAGGCTTCTTCTGAACTCTTAGCTAGACATTTCAAATAAATCTCTTATTTACCTCAAAGAGATACAACTTGATGGACCCTACTTACATTAATAGCCTCTTTTGAGTTTTATTTTAAATCTTTCGTTCACAGTATTATTAAATTTCAAATAGTCAATGACACTGGAATTCTAACAGAGTTCCTTCCCATACGCTTCCTAAACCTTATTTGTCAGGGATTTTTTTTCTTTTTAAAGCTATAACCATACTTGTTTCTTCCTTTAGCCAAATTTTCAGTGTTATAATATTAATGAAGCCCAATCCTTCTTCTTTGGAAATACTTTCTTTATATATTTGCATAAAAGTTGAGTTTAGGCTATACTCAACGTGCATTCAATTTTATTTCAAGCGACTTCTCGATGATTTATTTTAAAGGACTGCATCCTACTGTTATTCCTCGCTTGCAATAAGAACTCAGCACCACAAAAGATTCATCACGAAGTCATTAAACAGGAAACATATATCCTTTCATAGGTACACATCACTGTACAACGGCTTTATTAGCTACTAACAAACGGGATACAGTTACATGCTGATTCTTCGAGATCAACTACAACACTCTGGCGATACGAAAGATTTTTCAACGAACCACATAAAAGCATAACTTCATAATGGGTTCATATGGGTTCATAACGGCTCAATATAACTCCAGGTGTATAGGAGAAAGAAAAAAGAAGATCATGTGGTATAATAAGCGACAGGCATTAGACTGCACCGCGAAATATTCAAACTCGGGCCGTTACAATTATTATTTATGTAACACGCGCTCGAATGGTAAAAGTTTATGCATCTATTGTTACTGGTGTCTATATTAAACTTATTTTTGCCATTTTTCATTCTGAAAATGAATTTTAAGTATTACAGCTTGATATTTAACATTTTCTAAAGTCATATGTCGTTAAAAATACTACTGATAAAAGGAACTGTTTGAAATTTATGATATGTTTTGACCCACAGCCCAAAATGTGGATAAATCGAACCAGGGAGCAGGGCGGATCAGCCCCCTTCTCGTTTATTCGAACGGATATGCTCTTACTACCTAGCTCGTACACTCTAGCGGAGTTTCACAAATTGAATAGCGATAAAAAAATGTTTGATAATTTTCAAAACTTGAATAAAATGAGGTTTTTTTTTAAACGTAGGATTACGTTCCTCTATAACGGTCCTTTGGAGAGATAAAAAAAAATTGTCCTGCGTTGCGAGTTATAATTTTGGCAGCGCGCCAAACCCAGTAGCAGTAAACAGTTAAACAGAAAAGTACCAAAATGCACATGCCAAAATGCATTCGATCCATTTTATCGAATTTCGCTTATTCCATTAAAAACAAACTACCATTTTACACAATTTACAGGACATCCCACTTTTCTGCTGCCCCCCCCCCCCCCCCTTGAACCCTTGTTGAGAATCCCTTGCCCAAACCAACAAAATGGAGCGGGAAGGCATCACGAGCGAGTGAAACACGAGCAAGTAAACAAACGGATATAAGCATTAAAAGCGAGGGAGGGATGGCGTTGTCACAATTATCCCAGGATGATTCCCTGTCATAGACTGAATGGGGGCTTGGATAATAGCAGTGGTGCTTTGTCGCAGTATAAGAATGGCATTAAGAACGTTTATAAATAAACGAGCCGTAGAATAGAAATCGACAGTTGCAGAGAAGGCAAAATTGATGACCACGCACATTTGCTGAGGGAATGTTGGGACCGCTCTGATCGAATTTCTTCAAGGAACTGTTACGTGTGAACAGGGCTGAAATGAGATTTAGGGGCCTCGAGAAGATAGAGGAAAAGCCAAAATTGAAATCAGGGAAAACACGAATCTCTAAAGGCTTAAAAATGATAATCTAAAGGACTTACAATTTACCGATGTTTTTAAAGAAATTTGTGTCCGAGAAGTGACGCAAGGCAAATGTTTAAACTTTGAGTGTTGCTGACCTCGTAAGAATAACTTTTTTTTAAAACTTTCTAAACATACAGAGTGATACGAAAGTCGCTCGACGCTAGTTGTCCGTCTCTTCGTTGACCAGACATGTAGCGACGGGCGCAGTCAACAAATAACGATAACAACAAAAGCAACAACAATGGATGACGTGGTCGCATTGCACATAACTACATAACTACAAAACTGAGAAAATAGAGGGACGTAGTAAGTATATTGAAACCAACATTTGTCGAGCGACAAAGGGCCTGTTCACATAGAATCCGTCAGCGGCAGCGTAAAATTTTTTAACCAATCACATACCAATCATTGACCATTTAACGAATCAGCGCCAACGGAATCTTTGACGGTGACGCTGACGGATTCTATGAGAACAGGCCCTTATGCCCCATCCGATATACTTGAGGACCTCACAGTCTGGCTTCTGCTACAAGCCCGCGAATGGTTCGACATAGGATGTATTTTTTCTGCCTTTGAGGCTGACTTCCTAGACAACGATATTTGCAATTGTAGACATTACAGCGCTTTGAAAATGAAAATATCTGGTCCTAATTTTTCGCCGAAGACTGGAAAAGTAGGTAACACCTTCTTCTTCTTCGCTAGCACTACAGCCTGTTACAGGCCAAGGTTGTCCCGCTAATTTTTCAACACCTAGCTCGATCCCGTGCAATTGCCCTCCATCGGTTCACTCCAATTGTTCTTAGGTCCTTTTCTACCTCATCCAACCTTCTGGTTGTGGGTCTTTCTCTTCGTCGCCTTCCCTCCAAATTTGAAAAGGTGACTTTTTTTGTGGGAAACGTGTCATCATATCTGAACATGTGGCCTAGCCACCTAATACGGCTTTTGCCACCTTTAAGGTGTCGGGTTCGCCATACTTTTTATATATTTCGTGATTGTAGGCGATTCTCCAAACGTTGTTTTGCATAATTGGTTCAAAAATCTTCCTCAAAATTTTCTTTCAAAAAATCAATAAACGATCTTCTGCCCTGTTCAGGGCCCAACATTCACTCCCGTATAGGACAACGGGTCTTATCAGGGTCTTATATAGACTTATTTTAGGTAACACCTACCCACATGAATTTTAGGATAGTTTAAAGGTCCAATTCAAACCCGTCTCTATCAGTCCACATTTTGCAGAGACTTACCTGTATTATTGTAATTTCCTCGAAAAGCTAACTCTGCAAGGTCGGAGTGAATCGGCACCAGACATGTCCATTAACAAGAACAAAGGCAATTTATCTTAACTACTTCTGCTGTATTCTCCTCACCAGTGTACAGTCATTCCTCGCATTTCGACGCGGAAAAAAATTGCCTTGGTAATCGTCGTTTGCTCGGTTCTCGTCGCATTTCGTACCGGAAAAAAAAAAATGTTTCCGTACTTGATGTTTGCTCGTCACATACGGCTAAAACATGTATGAGACGAGACGGCTCCCCCGAATCCTGTCTCTCATGACGAAAAGAAAGGCCGAAATAAGTTAAATGACGAAATTTTTATCAAAAGTATGACCCTGACGAAGCTCTAGTAAGCCGAAATGCGAACTTGTTTAATGATTAAGCGATGTCAGACCCTTCAGAAACATTTTGAAACGTAGGCATAAGCCAGTTTCAATTGATAAGTTTGTAGTGGAAATCCTTGAATCTGAGTCTACAACGGAGATCTGTGGTGTTAAGAGACAGAAAAGCGAAAGAATCCTTGTGCAAGCGCCTGTTGTTTTATTGGAAGGAGGCTCCCATTTCAAGCAATAATCCCTCTCCCCCCCTCTTCTTCGCCACTATCTCATGAGGCTATCCACTCCTTTCAATACAGGTTGAGTGAAAATATTTTTTTAATTTTATCTAAATATTGTTTTAAATTATGTCGGTCTAGTTTAAAGATTTTTTGTATAAAAAACAATTTCAGGTAGCCTCTTCTAACGGAACTATCACGGGTTATTAACGTAGGATTACTTATCGTTGCTTACCTCTTTTGTATGTATGTGTTATGTATATATGTATCTATATATATATGTACGTATGCATATATTGTTATATATATACATATATTGTTATATATATACAATTTTAACGCATTTTGATACTTTTCTGTTTAACTGTTTACTACTTGTCGAAGCGATACAGACTGGGTTTGGCGCGCTGCCAAAATTATAATTCGCGAGGACGGATGGACGGACGGTTTTAGCGTCTAAAAAATTGCTTTCCGAAGGACCGTTATGGAGAAACGTAATCCTACGTTAAAACGACCCCATCCATTTAAAAGTTGCCCAGTAAAAATGTGAAATTTTCGGTTTTCGGGAACAACTAATTCAATTTACATTTATCCTTATAAGGAAAAATTCGTTGGTACCCGATTTTTTTAGTACTCGTCGGGCCTTCTGGAACCCATGAACGACGAGCACCGAGGTACCACTGTATTTGGCAGACGATCCATACTGCCGATCACACCTAATACTCCATGGTCGGATGAAGAACTACATTTATTAATACGAAACGAGTGGCTTTTTATTTATTTTTTTTTATTTAAAAAAAATATTTTTTTTAACTTGGGATTTTATGAAGCTGTGATTTCTTTACTAATAAGTTATACGGTAAAAGGGAATTAAACTAATTTTTTTTCCCCATTACTTGCCCGGCCATTCTTAGTCTTCATTGTGTATTTTGAGAAGTTGTGTGTTTCTTTTCAGTTAGCTATTCGGCAAAAATGAGCTAGATCTACTTTCTTTCCTAAACATTTGTTTGTCATAAACGTTTCCGTCAATTTAAATTTTCTTGTCAATCATGCAGGGCCGCCCAGAGAGGGGGGCAACTGGGGCACTTTGCCCCAGGCCCCTAACTGCTGGAGGGGCCCCCCAAATTTTTTTAAAATTAATTTATAAGATTTCATCCGAAAGATAATTCTGAAACTTGTACCATACTTCAAAATTAAAAATAATCTCCTGAAAAAAGGGGCCTCCAAAAAGTTTAAAAAAATTATTCGATTAGCTTTCTCAAACTCCAAAATAGTCTTCTGAAAAATACGAG
This sequence comes from Dolomedes plantarius, assembly GCA_907164885.2. Classification (NCBI taxonomy): domain Eukaryota; kingdom Metazoa; phylum Arthropoda; class Arachnida; order Araneae; family Dolomedidae; genus Dolomedes; species Dolomedes plantarius. Next base: position 225,595,635 of record OU015491.1, read on the forward strand.
ATTTAGTTTTAATGAAAAATATAACTGTTTAGTCCTAACTGCTATAAAATTACATTCTCTCTAATAAATTGAAGACAGTACTAACGACTAAAATAGATAGCAAAAAAGCTTCATGGATAGAAGATGTCATATTTATCGGAGAATATAACAAAAGAGCAGTGCAATGAAATATAATAATTATGTTAATCATTCGTGTAAAAAAATTTGAGTAACTTAATTTGAATGTGTGTTTTCGTCTCTCTCTATTTTTTTATTTTTCTTGGGGCCCCCAACAGAAGTTTGCCCCAGGCCCAGTAAAGTCTCTGGTCAGCCCTGCAATCATGCCGGCTTATGACCTTTTAAGCGCCTTTTGAACTCGTTTCTCTCTTAACTTGACTTTCCACGTGTTCTTCGATCACTGGAATTCCCGCCAGAAATTAAAGAACAAAGAGGCGCTTATTTGCTTATCCATAAATGCCCGATAGCTCTAGAAAATCAGCAGCCGAAATATTTGCTCTGGTAGGTGTGGCAGCAGGGGGTTGCGCTCTCAGCGTGGTCACCACAGCTGTTGCTGAGCGCCGAGGGATGTTTCTCACGTTTGGACAGCCGGTCACGTGGATCGCAGACCTCTCTCTCGGTGTATATAAACACTTGGAACTGGCAGATGGAAGCATATTCAGGAAGTATCGTCCAGTTCCTCAGTCGCAGTTCCATTTCCAGAACCTGAAGCGGATTTTGAAGTGATTTTCGTACCCAGAAGCCCTCGAACCACACAAGTAAGATTTGTTGATTGCTTGAGACGTGTGAGACTCGTATAAGGACCTGATCGGGAGGTTAACGCCATTTTCGGATTTTAATAAGTATGTACTCTTCAAGGATAAAACCGATCCTTTCAGTGTATCGATAGCATAAGACGAGAAAAGTGCCCCGTAGATTAAAGAAATCGAGAAAAAAATGCCCTCTTATCCAGGTGGAATGTTATTTCAATTCGAAATCCAGTTTTGTGATCGATACATATTTTTAACAGTTCTAAGTTTTTAACCGTTGTTAAGTTTTTAAGTATATGTAAGTCCTTTTGTCATGAAAATTTTTTTGATAAACTTTATACAGTGGTCTACAAACTATGTGAGGCGTATCGAAAAATCCTTAAAAAAATCTATTCGTATTTATTTTTGAAAAGGATTAAAATAATAAACATATGTTAAGCAGAATAAGATACGGGGGCTATTTACGTTACCGTAGAACAGCATTCCTCAATCTGTGAGGGCAGTTGAATAGTTTGAACTAGTCCCTCGCGTAGTTAATAATTATTACTGTCGTTAAGTTTGGGTCTGGGGGCTTGTTAAGTGCTCTTTCATACGTTTTGTGGGGCTGGAAAGGTTGAGAACCGCTGCCATAGAAGGACGAGGACCAGTCAGCTAGTCATATTTGGGGTAGACCTTTCTGCATAAGCCTTTCTAATCCGGGGAAAGCTTCCGAATCTCCAATCAGGTGATTCGTCTACAAAGCGGTTGTCTCGATTTGATTGGAAGAAAATTAACTAGCGCAGTTACCAAAAACGTTGGAATTGGACTGTTTCTAATTATTCAACCAAAATTAGCGAGCTGTATGGAATGTCTGCTATGGCATAGGGATAACATCACGGATCACAGTTTATTCAGTTTTATAAATCACTTTCAAGTCTTTAAAAATATTTTGTTAGGTAAACGGACTATTGTGAAACACGTAAACGATTTTAAACTTCCGGTAACTTTCGGGGGAAGAAAATCCTCCAACGCGCCAAACCACTAGCACAAAAACAATGCCTTTGCGGGAAACCGTATCATGTTCTTCATATTTACCGATAATTAAATTTTTAAATATTTTAATGTGTACAGTTTTGCATATGATCTCATAATATAATAAACTATGATAATAACTAATACAGTCGGTCTCAAATGGTATGAAAAGTAACTACCATTATTAAATTAACGCCGGGAAAAAAATCGGGAAAAACGAGGGAATAAAAACCCACCTTGTGACGATATATATTTAAGAAAAGAAAAAAAACCCCGCAATAGTATTCAATAAATTCAGCATATTAAAAAACACTTTTAATTAAATCAATACTGCATATAAAAATGTAATTTTTATTCCAAAATAAGTTTTAAATGATTTTGACACGACATCCGATTTTCCAAATTTATTTTAAACTTTTGCTATTTCTTGGAGAGACTATTTTTTTCAGCTTAGTGATTCATTACGATGGAGCGCACAAGGAAAACGTCGTATATAATATATGAAGTCTTTCGAAACGGATTTTATATCGCTAATAATCTTAGAATAGGTATCGACGTTCTAGAAATTCTACTCATGTTCTTAAATATCAGACAGAATGTCTCTAAAATCCTCCTCGTAGAACTTTTGTTACAATTGCTGACTCAACGAATCATCAGTATTTCGTTGATGAGAGTTTTAAATTATGGCGTTACTTGTTGACTAAATTGTTCAAGAAACCGTCTAAAACGGATAGGACAAACCACGGAAAGGAAAAAAAAAAAAAAAGCACCTAGCAAGAATCATAACCTTTATTTTCGCACGTACTTGCAGGAAATTGCTGACGAAATTCCCCCTTTTGCCAACGAACAGGGGCGGATCATTGCACATAAAGCGTGCACTTGGAGCCTTTACCAAGAGGCTCAGAAAATTAGCAACTTCAAACGGAGATCCGTACCGATAATTTTTATATCAGGTAATAAATTAATTCGACAGCATTACTCAGTATTCCTAACAAAAGGGCCTCAAACATAAGTTGCGCTTGGAGCCCTCCAAGTGCTTGATCCGCCAAAGAGCCAGCACTTTGGGTGCATTGGTAAGACACTATCTAAAGATCTTGGCGTTTAAATGTTTACTATTGTCGAATATCCCATTGAATTCTGCCTGTTACGGGAAAAATCGAGCCATTCGCGATAAGAATAAAGCAAAATGAAATGCAAAGTCGGGTAATAAGTTATTTTGTATATAAGACAGTATATTGGATTTGACTTTATCCTCGAGTTTCAACAAGACATTGAGGCTGGAGTTCCTCAGACGGCTCTTGTGCTATCCTTTTTCCAGTGAGCTCCTCTTCTAATTCTAGGCGACGTTTATACAGTCAGTTCTGTCTTTCACTACACAGCGAAATTCTCTCTGAAGCCATGTCTCGATCCTGCCTCATGAAGCTAGTCCTCAGCGCAGTCGTCGTCTGCTGCTTGTGGAATGCTGCGGAATGCTGCGAGAATTCGACCGCAGACGCCACGCTCGGGTCATTCCACCACCCGACCCTCAGCACGGTAAGTGACCTTGCAACTTGGATCTTTCCTGTACAGCACTGTGACATTTCCTTTCGGAACGGTTCAGCTCCGCGAACATCACGGGCGTTCATTCAAATAGGACAGCTCCGTTTGTAACACGTCTGATATTAAATTCTTTTATCCAAATATCTTAACTCCGTTTATGTCACGTTCGATGTCAGACTGCTTTTATTCTAAGAATGGAGATCTACGGGAATGCGTCACGGGAATCTTGATCGTTTTGTTTATCGATCCGATTGTTTATTGACACTGCGATCGTTTAAATTTAAATTTTAAGAAGAAATTGTATTTTTTTTAACATAAACGAGTCTAAATAAATATAAGTCATGATTATCTGCAAGGGTTTTTTTTTATCCCAAATTAATACAAAAAAATGTGCATTAAGTGTTTTGTCCAAATTATAATGAAACGGGTTAGTTAAAATAAATCCCAACTCACAGAAAAACTTCAACATCCAATTCCTTCTTTTTTATTCTATATATCACACTGTTGCCATTCACAAAAAAACCCATAAAACTTTCATTTTCGTTACAAAAATCGTTTCAGTACAAAGTTGAGTTGTTTCATTTAATATTATAAACTTCTTAGAACTTTGAAATTATTTTAGTTTAAATATATATTTTAAATTACTTCTCTTGGTAATGATATGAATATTTGTTAAAGTCGTGACATTAAGGGATTAAAATTTCTTTTGGCATAACAGGTAATGCGTCAATTTTTAAATGGTGTTCAAGGAAGGTCACAGTGGCTATCTCACTGATTGACGGTTTACTACCGTGTCCCTCCCAAAATGCTCTTACTTCAAAAAAGATTTTTGAAAAACTTTTAAAATTTAATTTACAAAATAGAAGGGTATTGATATCAAAAGTATGGCAGCCAAAGCCGAGTTGAAATCGGCACAAATGAGGAACAGACGATTTTACTTTTATCATTGACTCTCATTTTTTGTAATGATTTTATTTTGTCTTTATAAAGGTCATTGCAAAAATACTTGAACAATTTGACATTTAAAATTTTTTTTAAATACTTTTAAAATTAAAATTAAAAATAGTTTGACATTTTGTTTTCTAAAAAATGATGAAATTTTGAATTTAAATTCTTTTTGTCTATCCAATGATTCTATTTGATTAGTTTTTTTTAAAAAATGAATTCGTCTTTTGGGATTTATTGAAATTTTTCACCCCTACTAGCAGGCAAAAAGGCCAATTTTTTTCTATTAGATTTATCATCAGAGAAAATACTTTCAAAATTTTTACTCAAAATAAAAGACCTTATTTAATGATAAAAAAAATGCATTACGAAATTCCGCTAAAATACTAATACAAAGAATTTTAAATATATCCTTTTTGAACGTGGCGAAGAGGAAAAAAAAATCTAGTTTGAGGTACATATAGACCAGTGGTTCCTAACCTGTTAGACGCAGAAGTGGGTTTCTTCTTCTAAATAAACAAATTATTTGTTAATAAGAACCACATCTTTAAAATATTATCATATAAATTACTTGATGAAAAGGCTGCTAAACATAAAGTGAGCTCCCGTGGACTTCATTCTGAAATACCTAGAACTCGGTACAGTCCACCTCCCGTGAGAAGAGACCTGGGGTCGGTTTTAAGGTCTGCCTCGGGGAGGTCGATTCTCGAAATGAGGGATCGGGGATAATCGACACCTCATCAGCATTACCCACGAGAAGTATTTATCACTCTTTAGGCATTAAGAAAATTAGGAAGGTTTTAACTATTGGGGCTTTGCAAAACTATTCAGTCTCTACTGCGATACTGTTGATCTGAGGTATGTTTTAATTAGTTTTAATCTAGAAAAGCTTCAGCTCCCAATCACGGCAGTTAATATTCCAATAGGTCTAGTGCTTAAAATTTCCTTTCAATTGTTATCTGCAAATGTCTATTCCCATCTGTCTCTTGTAAAAATTGCTTTTTCTTAGGGTAAACCGTTACCCATAGGCAGACCCCGTACCCGCTCGCAATACCCGTTCGACTCTTCCTTGGGACAAATGCCGATATTTGGCAAAAAGTGGGGGACAATCTCGTCCTCTCCCGTTGACCTTCGCTTTTGTCACTTTCCAACCCTCGTGAAAAAAGAACTCTTCCCAAGTGACCACTCTCTCAGGGATATTCTCTTTGGAGGAAACTGTCATGTCGTAGCCGACAACAGCCAAAATTTCAGATGAAAAAATATTCGTGAGACCCAACATAGTTAAACAGAGGCACGAATTAAAATTGAAATTAAATCCTTTTATTAGAACTATTCTATTTGCAGGTATGTACAGTAGCCGTTAAGCTATTAACGATGCATAAGGATTGCTAGGCATGAATGCAACTAGCCCCTGGTCTAAAACCAAATCATATCAGCTTCCCTCGCTGACCAACCGTTGGTCTCTGCCCGTCTGTCTCCCCTCTGGCCAGTCCTCTCTCCAAGTCCCGTTCTGCAACCGGTTTCTATTCCCCTCCGCGGGGGTTGGGTTTCACTTCCGGCCACCGGGCGACTTGGGGGTCTTGTCTTTGTCGAGCTGGCAACCTTCAATTCAGTGCCAGCCTCTGAAAAAAAACTCCTTTGATAAATAGCATCAGCTAAGTGTTCTCTGCCGATCCATGTCATGTTGTATTGCCGGGAAAAGATCGGTTCGGCCCCCCACGTCACCTGAAATTGACGATTCCTCCCTAGAATGACAAAGAGCTATTATATGGTCTTTTCAACTGGAAGACACCTTGACCCTCGGAATGCTGGTTTTTCAAGTCTCAGCAGCATTCCTCTTCGTGCAATACCGTCCTGAGAATGTTACGGGTAAAACGGAATGTTGTCGACATTACAAGACATTCATATCAAAATGTGTGTGTAACCTTGACCGTGATGAACTGTCGAGTTTAAAGTGTACCCCCTTCTCCTTTGCAGTGCGTGACAGAGCTGATTCGTGCCATCTGCGGTGCCCTGAAGCCCTCGCCCATGAAACGGAACACCGAGCTCATCAACAGCATCTTGGGCCTGCCCAGAGTACTACAGGATGCCGGCAGATAAGCGGGACGGCGGCGGACACACCTCATCCGAAGTCGCAGGTGGCAAATTCTGTTTGTTGACTTGACATTTTTTGGGTTCATCTTGATTCAGATATAAATATGCAAGAAGACACACCTCTATTAAAAAAAGAGAACTATGCGTGCGTTTTAGATTTTTCAGTTGTAACCATTTTGTGCCATTTCGCTACAGACATGCCATAATAGGGTTGCCAATGCTTGCAGGCCGAAGACAGGCTAATATGCGCTTATTTCTATTAATATTCGAAATGCAACGCATAATGCTCGTTAGGCTGTGATGTGATAAAACACAAATCTTCTCTATTCCCAACTGAAATGTGCACAAAGCACTAGGTCGTAGGTTAGTTTATGTTTGAATTTTCAGTACCAACCTCTGCAATATAAATTCACATATCGGTCAGAAATTTTCCATGAGTAGTAGTGTTCAGAAATAATCCTATATAAAACTATGTATCTACATATATATATATAACGATAGTATTCATTAAACACAGCGCATTTTGAAGGAATAACGACAGCAACGGGAATCAGGGCCGCCCAGAGGGGGGGGGGGGCAACTGGGGCACTTTGCCCCAGGCCCCCAACTGCCGGAGAGGCCCCAAAAATTTTTTAAAAATTTGTTTATTAGATTTCCTCCGAAAGAAAATTCTGAAACTTGTACCGTACTTCAAAATTCAAAATAATCTCCCGAAAAAAGGGCCGCCCCCCAAAAAAAAAAAATTAAAAAAAAATTATTCGATTAATCAGATTTCTCTTACTACAAAATAGTCTTCTGAAAAATAGTCTTGGGGCCACCAACAGAAGTTTGCCCCAGGCCCTGTAAAGTCTCTGGGCGGCCCTGACGGGAATACGAAATATTTTAAAAGTGAAAAGCAAAACCCATTTGATAAATAAAATTGGCTGAACAGAGAGATGTTTAGATAAAATTGTAATCCTGTCTCGTGTTAAAAGCCTTTTATTTTTTAATTCTATAGTTTCACTATAAAAGTCTAATAATGTCGAAAACCATCGTTTGTCAGAAAGTTTGTCCCAAACACAATTAAAAATATTGCATGAGGATTCGTATGCCGCGGTGAAACTCTTTTATAAAATATTAAACGCCGAAATCAATTTGATTTCGTGAAACCAAATCTGTGTTCAAAAATTTATTACAACTCCAAACAGGAACGTGAAACGTTCGCTCTCTCCCCAAACAAAAATAATAGTTGCAATAAATATATTTTGGATGTACATTCGGAGTGATTCCATGTTTTGGATTCATACAAATTCATTTTCAGATTTAAAAAAAAATTAAAAATCATAACATTAATTTTATCGATACTCGTTAGCAATTTTTTTTCCCGTAAGTATTTAGAAAATTTTGCTAGAATGAACCCCCTTTCGAAATCCGATAGTCATGTTTTTTAATGAGGCATGAGAAGCGTCATTTGAAATATTGAAAGTATCTTAACTACGGCCTTCAGAAAATTCTAATCAAATTTTGAAGATTAAATCATTATCACGATCTGAAGATCTTTCGCAATCTATTTCACAAAATTTTAAGAATTAGAGCTGAACGCTGTTCTTGGGCAGTTCTGTTTCTAGCTTATTTGAAGCAAGTAAGGGCTGGCGAAAACTAAGGGAGGTTTACTGAAGACATATAATTCTGTCAAGAATACAATTAAAATAAATTTCGTATCAGTACTCGCCTAAGAGAAAATGACGCGATAGAAAATTTTGAATGAATCTCCAAGCGACCACTCAGAGTAACATAGGATGAAAAGTAACTTTCAAATTATACATATGATCTAACTCTTTTATGATATGCAAGAGGCCCTTTATCTAAGTGGTAAAGTTTAGAATATCCGGGTGGTTCATTTTACTTTTTGCGTGACACATGGATAAGAAAAATGTAAAGGCGTGCACAAGGTGTCTTATTGCGACGACATGTCTAAAGTTCCATCGGTAGGACATGAAGCTCAGTTATTCCGTAGTGAATTAATAAAAACGAAACCCGATGTTAAATATTAATATTAATGTATAATTCGTTTAACTTCCTTCCTGACACATTTTCAACTGTTTAAAAATTTCAAAATAATCTCACTTAGGAAAATATATATATATATTTACATGCTTATATTCAGGAGCCTGTCCGAGACAGATTTTGTTTTAATTCGGTGGAATGTACTTATTATTCGACTTAAAGAGTATCGATATTATTTTAATTCAAGCTTTTACGGACATGGAGGGCAACTCCCCGTTTACTCGACCTGAAAAGTAAGGTAAAAAAACTCGGCTTCCTATTTTATAACTTTATGAATAGTATCAGAATCATACCAGTTTGCTTTGACTGAATTTATGAACAAGTCTTACCAAGCTTAAATTTCATAAAAACCATTGAATTTGGAAGCTGGCAACCCTAATCGTGGTACTTCATCGTGGTACCTAATCGTGGTTCAGTACATAGGTGCATTCACTTACACCGCAATCGAATATGGGATTGGCTGTTATGTATTGGGCACCAACGACGACACATTTGGGAACTGTTACAAAGGTAAAACAAAACACTGCCTCGGGTTTGGACGTCGTGGAATGGCCGGTTAAATAGTCATACACCACCAGTAATCAGTTTCGGAAAGCATAGGCATTTTACCAGAAAAGTCCATCGGTTTACCAGAAAGTCCTCCAAGAGGAGTGTGATGTTCCATGCTCAGCGTTAATTGCCAACGGGAGTTGCATAGATCCTGATATCACGCAGTAGTTTGCAGTTATGCGTGTAAGTGAATGCTCCAGATTCCTAAGAATTTTTGTTTTAATTCTAGAACATACTCGAAATGAATCTTTTTTATTCTAGAACATACTGGAATAGTTTTGCACTCGACTTGCACAGCACTGCACACTATCACACGAACGTTTTTTTAGTTGTAAATAAAAGAGCATGCATGCAAACAATGCTTCAAAACAACTGTGCTAGTTTTGTGTGTGCTTAAGCTTTGCAAAAGCCTCATCCACGCCTGATATTATTGTTGATGTTATACACGTATCTGTTTATGTGGTTATGAGCCTGATAACTACTGTTTCAAGTATATTTTACTGCCTGTTCAAAGTTGAGGTTCTCCCCATTCGGCCTCCTCACAGAAGGCTTGTCTCATCCTCTCGTGTTACTTTGATGTCTGATTGACTAAAAAAGTCTCATAAGCTCATATCATCTCGTTTCGCCATACTTAATGCACACACAATTTTTCCACTTCAGGTGTAGGTTTACTATGCAGTCGTGGAAGTTCGTTTTAACCATCACGACTGACTTTTCATTTTGGCGAGGAATCTCACCAGTTGGCAAATGAACAACATACTTAAAATAAATGAATAAATACGTACATGGTCGAGAAACGTTTATAATAACAGAAAAAAAATCGTACTTTTCATTGCTAAAAGTACGACTGTTTCCCATGAGGGTTTTCGGCCAATTTCAGATCTAAAAAGAAAAAACTCGTTCGAAAGAGTTGTCTGTGCAAAATGTGGCGGGAAACTCTCTTGTAAGATATGAGCTTCAGGCAAATTGCTCCCGAGAGGAGTTATAACGATTAGACTACTCACACTTCAGTACAATACTGCGGAAGTATGCCTTTCCACTACGGTGAAAGGGTACCTTTGAAACTATTCCCTTTTCCTACATAGCTGCAAATAGACAGTTTTCAATCTGAATATTCGTGCATGTAAAACATGCACCATGTTTCTGTCCTGACTTTTAGCAACGGCTAACAAACAGCAGCTATTCGAAATTGGCACGAGAAATGCTAAGCTTTTAAGCATTTCACCAGAATTACATATATATATATATATATATATATATATATAAACATAAATTTATATCCTGCGCGTGTACATTAGTAAGAGATACTTGAAGATAAATACTTCACATTTTTTATGGTGTTGCTTACCGGAAACATTTAGCCCGTATTTGTGGACTTTTGTTCCGGGATATGTTATAAATGATAACTTTCGCAAGTCTGGTTTTCCCCAGTTTGTAGAAACCACAGCAAGATGAATTATTTTACGATGAGTTGTAAAGGACAAACTTTTACATTTTTATGATGTTCTCATTTAATCCAAGTGATGCTTAGTATGATTTCTGTATGTACTGAACTTTTTTGGCAAGAAGTTTGTTCATACTTCCCAAAATCTGTGCTAATTTTGTTCTTCATGTATATATTGTCATTATTCACGTGTTATCAAAAGCAAAATGATTTATGTCAATAAATATACATTTCATGGAAAAAATGTTGAACTTTCTTTACTTTGAAACCGACATTGATGGATGCCTTTGTGCGCATTCTTACTGCAGCGCTGTTCGAAGTCTGTATTATATACACATACGACAGGCTCTCCCCAATTTAAAAGAAAAATTGTTAAACCCCAGTTATTTTAAATTAAGATTTTAAAAATATTAGTCATACTATCATACATGGAGAATATATAATCGTACATCTCTCTCGTTACAGATAGTTTCGCGATTAAAATAAAGGAAATATCAGGTATTTAAAACTGAAAGTAGCTGTAAAATTTACCGAATTTATGCTTCTTAAAGATAAAACCGGAAATTTTTTTAAAAACTTTTTGGCACCCTTCAAAGTGTGCAAAAGAAAGATACCCCCTTATAAGAAAGTCTGTTGCATTTATTTACTACAGCTGAAAGAGGACGAAAATGGATGGCCGAACCGGTTTATCCATCTTGTACCATACAGGTCATTTCTATGATATTCATTTGCAGTGGGTTCCCTCTCATGTGGGCCTATCTGGCGATGAGATGACTTAGACCCTAGCAAAGGAGGGTATCGCTGAACGTTCACCAACTACCTCGGCTCTTACTGTTGTTGCTAATGCTACTTGACCAACAGCAACATCAGATCAATCGGCTCTTACTTATCTGGAGATTCATTCCGTAAGGGAATCTTTTATCCAGAGTACTTGGAAATCTCCCCCGGTCCCTGACTGGTACTTTGGTGTCTGCCCTGGTATCTTCAAGGATGACAGAGCTGAGAAAAAAGCAATCTCTAGGTTTGTCAGTGGCCACTTGTAGTGCTTAAAATTGGATCGGCAAAACAAAACGTTTCCTACTTATAAAATGTGTACAGGCCACCCCTGGCCACATCTAGGGAGGACTTTATTAACGATCCTCGCCTATTAATGGACCTCCTGAGGAGTTATGGGCTCAGGAGGGATTAGAAACATCAACAACAACAACAGCTAAAAGTTTAAGAAGGTTCTTAAAGAGAACGATGGTAGAGTGCCCTATCTTCCGATTCTCTTTTTCAACCAGTAACCTTAGGACAAAATGACACAGATATCACAAACATACAAGCTTAAAAAACAATTAAACTTATGTATCAGCATGGTAGGTAATCTTTGTGTTCTTTCATCAGTATATATGAATTGGATCTGTTTCATAAGAAGAGGCAATAAGGTAGTTTCATCTGTTTTGGCTGGTGTAAATGAATTCGTAGTTTTCAAAATATGATAAACCTGGCTGCGCGAGACTTCCGAATTATTCCATAGTGAAAAATTTCAGTATTTAGAATGTACGGTGCTTTCAAATACATGTTTTTCTTCCTAAAACTGGTTAGTAAATTCTACATTTAACCCTTCTCGCACGCCAATTTTTGGAACACCAGTAGGCGCGAGTGGCGCAAAGTGCAACGTATCTTTCAACCTTGATAATTCCTTTTGTAATAAACTTCTTTCTTCAAATTGAAAATAATAATCCTGCGTTTTATGACAAGATATAAAATGTTTATAATATTGAAATATATTTATAATTAAAGGCCAAAGAATGCAGATACAATCGCCTTATTTCAAAACTGTCCGGTTTATTGGATCTAAGGACAACTTGCGAATGGATTCCTATTATGTCCAAAAACCTAAAAAACAATAAGATTGTCCATCTTCATGATGCGCGAATACCGTGTAATAGCTGCACATTGGATCGAGTACATCAACTCCTGCTTTTGTCGTATTGTAATCCAGTATAATCGCCGGTTTACCACGGTTAAATCACGACTACCAATGAATGGAAAGGAATACAAGGGTCAGAAAATCAGACCTGCATTTGAAACGGTGTAGCTATAAACAGAAACTGCTTAGAACGTTCAAACCTTACAGGCAAAAACAAACCATTCAAAATTACGAAAATGGTGCATTCTGTACACGGGCGCGCCCGCTGAAGGGTTAAATTAGTTAGAAAAAGATAGTTTATTGAGTTTCAAAGGAAAATTGCATTTCCTATTAAGAAAAGCCTAAAAATTGTATTTCCTATTAAGAAAAACCTAAAAATTAAAGTCTAGAAATACACAATTTCCTCTGCAATGGTTTCGAGGGAATTAAATACAGAGCGGTAATCGGTGAAATCAAAAACACAGATTAATTCCAATTCCCATGTTCTTCCCAAATTCTTGAAGAAAAACTGGCTTTTCTGGAAAAAAAAATAATAATAATGGTGTACATCAGCGAAATTTTTAAATTCTTCCATAAAAATCCGCCACTTATTTCATATTCTGTATAGTACTGTCTTAGACAGTTATATTAAACTAACTGAATACTCGTACTTCGCTATGGAGTACATTCAAATTAAATACAGCGGTCAATGTATGCAATTAATGCCAATATAAATAAATATATATATATATATATATATATATATATATATATATATATATATATATATATATATATATATATATATATATATTTATAATAAATACAACGATCAATGTATGCAATTGATGTAAAAAAAAACGAAAAATATATTTATAAAAAAATCGTAACGGATAGTTTTATAGACGAAATAATGTAGCAGAAAATATTCAAATTAAATCTAATAGAACATACTAAAGAATATAGTACAGTTTGAGGAACATATCTTTTACTGTATTTTAATATTTTTTGGATAATTTCCAATCGTCTGCCGCATTAGCAAGAAAAAAAAATATGTTTTTGTCTATTTCGTTGCTATGCACGTGAAGATAAATTAATTAAAAGTACCAGAAAAAGAAATCGCGTGATCAGCATTTAATAAATTAAATTCTAAAAATTAATCTTTAAAAATTCACCAAAAATCAGAAAATGGAGATGAAGATTCGAAAAAGATTTCATTTTATAGGAATTTTTAGGATCCTTCTCGTGATATAAATTTTATAACCCTCAAATTATTATTCTAAGTGCAAACTTACAAAAATGTTACAAAAATAGCTGAAAAATTTAAGTTAAAAAAATCTAAGAATTTTTCAAAAATCTTTCTTAGTGCACCCCTATACTATAAGAAGAATCGCCATGCAAAATTTCAGCCCTTTAGGTCCAGCGGTTTGGTCTGTGCGTTATCTGTCAGTCAGTCAGTCAGTTACGGAACTGTCATAAATGAAACTCGAACAACTAAGAACCGTGAAATGCATATAAGTTATTCGCAATGACAAATTTCGTCCCTAACTCTTTAAAGACAAGCAGAGAGAGATGCAAAAAACACTAACTTACGAAAGAGATCACAGAAAATACCAATACGAAGCTGGTTAAAAAGAAAAACCATAACTTTAAGTTTGAACTAAATAGGCATAGCTCTACTACTAGTAATATGCCATCCACAGATATGTAACTGACTGGAAACTAATGTGTACCTAGTTTTACAAGATTTCTCGGAAAAGTAGTGTCCCAGCCATCATTCATTGATCAAAAATCCCCCCTCCCCTCAAACCAATTTTTAAAAAAAATTGCTGCCTTTCCATCCAAAATTAGTAATCTTCAATGACCTTTCATGATAACATTCAAATCGAAGGAGTTTTGCACCGTCAAAAACCAGACTAGAGTACAATTTCCTTTGTAAAGCGGCAAAATAAATTCGACGATCGTCACGAAAAATAAGGGCAGTTTTATGCGTCTCTGCAATAAGTTAAGAGCAATAAGTTCTCGGGCGAACTTTAAAATCTATATACAGGGTGTAACGAAACTCTTGGGCAAAACTTTAAGGGGTGATAGTACACATCAAGACAAACAATATTATATAAGAAACTTAGGGTCCCAAACGTCTTCCAAAGGAGATAGACGCCATTACAGTTTAGGGTCCGAAATTTCAAATGATTATAAAAAACGGAAAAATGGGTCAATTCGTTAGCGGTTTTAGCTAAAATTTTTCTTTTTGTCAGTTTTTTCTTGAAAAATAAATGTAAAGATAAAGTTAAACAAAATATCTATAGAGGGCGCTTTAGACTTTGGAGTAACGAACAACTATTTTTTACCGTTATTTTTTTTATCACATTAAATGCTTTCAAAAGCTTAGCCTTAAACTTAAATTTTGAGCTCAAAATCTGATTCGTTGGAGGTGGTTAAGTAGCGCAAACGGAATTGTGTTCAGGAGTTGAAATTTGAAACTCCCTCCCTCCTGAACAGAGTTTAGTTATTCCCGATCTTGGTGTCGTAGGACTTTGTGTCGTAGACCAGGCAGCAACTACTACCTCCTAGACGTAAAATAAACTAGAGAGGGATGACAAAATTAAAAAAATTATTCATAATACTAGACATGAGCAATTTCTCCTCTCGAAATAAAAAAAAAAAACAATTTGATGTACGCACGTCGTGCGCATGAATGAAGGTTGAATGAATGATAACACGTAGAAAATGGTACACGCATGATTTTCTTGTGGAATCACAAAAACTGCTCGAAAGAGCGCCCACCAGCAAGGATGCAGGCCTCAAACCGCCGGCGGAGGGACTTTCGAACATTAGCAAATACCCCTGGCATCTCCCGGATATCGCCTGCTACGACGGCAATTCTCGCAACCAGTTCCTCGTTGGAGTCGACAGGACTTGCGTAAACAAGACTCTTCATATGGCCCCAGAGGAAGAAGTCTAGACAGGAGAGGTCAGGCGAGCGTGCCGGCCAATTTACCGGACCACCCCGTCCAATCCATCGCCCTGGATATGCTGTATTCAATGCACTTCTCACATTTGCGCTGAAATGTGCAGGCGCTCCATCATGTTGGAACCACATACGAGCCTTTATGTTGGCTGGAACACTTTGCAGCAGAACTGGAAGCACCTCTTGTAGGAATACCAGATACGTTCCGCCGTCCAGGCGCCTTGGCAGAAGATATGGCCCGATAAAATGATCGTGGATAATTCCAGCCCACACATTTTTGTCATCCCTCTCTCGTTTATTTTACGTTTACTGGGTAATAGTTGCTGCCTGGTCTACGACCGAGCATCCAAAATCGTGAATAACTGAACTGCGTACAGGGGAGGAGGGGGTTCAAATTTAACCTCCTGAACACTGTTGAGTTTTCGCGACATAACCACCCCCAACGATTCAGATTTTGAGCTCAAAATTTAAGTTTAAGTCTAAGCTTTTGAAAGCATTTAATCTGATACAAAAAATAACAGTAAAAAATAGTTGTTTGTTACTCCAAAGTCTAAAGCGCCCACTATCGGCATTTTTTTAACTTTATCTTTAAAATTTATTTTTCAGAAAATCTTGACATAAAGAATAATTTAAGCGAAAACAGCAAACGAATCGACAAATTTTCCCGTTTTTTATGATCATTTGAAATTTCGGACCCTAAACTTTAATGGCGTCTATCTCCTTTGGAAGACGTTTGGGACCCTAAGTTTCCTATATAATATTGTTTGTCTTGATGTGTACTATCACCCCTTAAAGTTTTGCCCAAGAGTTTCGTTACACCCTGTATATAAAAATGGATGTATGTGTGTATGTTCCAGCATCACTCTGGAACGCCTGGAGAAATTTCAACCAAACTTGGTACACATATCACTTACAATCTGGAAAGAAACACTGGGGGGATACGATACCCCTAGCACCCCTAGGGGGGGGGCAGGGGGCACATGTAAAAATAATCGAAAAGGACTGATATTATTGTTGAATCCATAGTTTTCGGGGTCTGTGAGATTAATGGTGACACTCCCGATGCAGTCTATGTGCAAGTTCAGCTCCCCATCAGTATTGGGGGGAGGGGGAGGGGGTATATATGTATGTGTGTATGTGGGTATGTTCCAGCATCACTCTGGAACGCCCGGAGCAATTTTAACCAAACTTGGTACACATATCACTTACAATCTGGAAAGAAACACTGGGGGGGGGGGGGAGATACCCCCTTGCACCCATAGGGGGCAGGGGTAGGGGCCACATGTAAAAATAATCGAAAATGACTCATATTAGTGTCGAATCCATAGATTTCGAGGTCTCCGAGACGAATAGTCACATTTCTGATGCCGTTTAAGTACAAGTTCACCCCCCTCATTAGCATAGGGGGAGGGGGGAGGGAAGAAGTGGTGAATATAGAATGTCCATAATACCCAGAGTATTTTCAAAACCATAGTTTTCGTGGTCGCTGAGACGAATGCTGTGACATTTCTGATGCCGTTTAAGTGCAAGTTCAGCCCCCCCCCATTAGCATTGGGGGGAGAGGGGGGGAAGGACGGGTGAATATAAAATATCCAAAATGACCGAGAGTAGTGTTAAAACTATAGTTTTGGGGGTCGCTGAGACGAATAGTGACATTTCTGATGCCGTTTAAGTGCAAGTTCAGCCCCCCCCCCCATTAGCATTGGGACGGAGGGGGAGGGAAAAAGAGGTGAATATAAAATGTCCACAATACCGACAGTAGTGTCAAAACCATAGTTTTCGGGGTCTCTGAGACGAATAGTGACATTTCTGATGCCGTTTAAGAGCAAGTTCAGCCCCCCCCCCCCACTTAGCAGACTAAGAAACTTTATTAATAATGGCTAGTTCTTCCCTTTGTTGCCGTCAGATAAACATTGGTAGAAATCGTTTTGCCTGTAGTTAGCTTAAGGCTGATATTTGCGTCACTCCTCTGTCTTTTGTTTTTGTTCAGGAACCGTATACTTTAAATGATTCTGTTGTTGGTTTTGGTTCTGCTTTTAATATTATTTCTAATTCGGTCAACCCTAAATCCTCTATAGTTGTTAATAATAAGTTGCCTTTTACTGTAATAAGTTGCCTTTTACTTTTGTGATTCCTTTATTAATGCTATTTTGGTAAATCAGTTAAATATTTTGTTTATTAATACTTATATTCCCCCTGGTAATGAGGAGCTTTTTGATGAAATACTAACCGATATTACTCGTGTTGTTAATCTGAAAAATTGGGATAATATTATTTTACTTGGTGACTTTAACTCGAAACATTCTGCTTGGGGGAGCCCTATAATTGATAACAGGGGTTCAGTGCTTTTGGATTTTATAAACCAATTTTTTTTACTTTACATAATCCCAGTAATGGGGTTCCGACCTTTGTTTCCTGTAGGGGTAGGAGCTGGATAGACCTTACATTATCTCTTTTTAATAGTAATACAGTAATTGCAGATTGGTCAGTGTCTGACCAAATCAACGGTTCGGAACACCAAAATATTAACTTCAATATCAACACCTCCTCCTCCCTTGTTTCTTATCCTGATTTTGTTAAGTATAATTTGAAAAATAGAAACTGCCTTAAAATCAAATGTAACTTATTCAATAATTTCTATGAGTTCCCTCAATCCAATAGTAATAATACGGTTAAAACTATTCAGTCTTTGGTTTACAACTCTTTCCCTGGTAACTTTGGTGAGGTTCCCCTTACCGCTAGGTCTTCTCATAGGGTCCCTTGGTGGACGTTTGAGTTAACTATCGCTAGGAAGCGTGTTAGAGCGCTTCGCAGAAGGTTTCAGCGCTCCACAACTAGCGACTCTGTTAGAGCTGCTAATAAGGCTTGTTGGGCTATTGCTCACGCCAAGTACAAGAGGCTTGTTATGACTGCCAAGAGAAGGTCCTGGCGAGAGTTTTTGGGGAGCATCACCGAAGAAACCCCGTTTAACAAGTTTAAATCTCTCATTAGTGAAGTATCGGTTTCTGTTTTTTGTAGTAACTAGGGGCTTCGCCCCTAGGCTCGCTACGGTCGCTCCTCTGGTGAATCAAGTGAATGAATGACTCAATAGTTGTTTACAGCGATTGAGTCATTCATTTTGTTTACAGTTGAAGCTTCCCCCCCCCCTCTCGACGAAATGGATGAAGCCCGGCGAAATGGAGGAATGGGTGAAAAATTGGATCTTCTTTCAAAGGAAACGAATGAGAAGATTTTTTTAAAGTATTTCTTTAAAATTCAATTAAAAATCGAAATTTTAAGATAGAGACTTGAAATGAAGTTTATATGAATGAAAAAGCTTTCATCTTCCAGATGATATAAATATTTTCTTTGTAACATAATAAGTCTGAGAGCATCGAATTTATATATCTCGAAACGCATCAATTTTTCCAAAAAGTGAGTTTTCAATTTTAATAAAAATATCAGTCTGTTTTAAATTATTTTTAAACAAATGACGTCTTGTTTCAAGGAGAAATGTCTGTAGTCTTAGATTGTAAAAAAAAAAAAAAATTCTACGATCCTTTTTTGGCGAGTTATCGTAATCTGAACATGAAAATGTCAATATTTTTCCACAAAACATAAAATAAAAAAAAAAACTTAAAGTCCGACGATTATGAGACATGTCTTACTTTCTTCCCCACATTGTTCTGCATCGATTGGTATCGGTCTCGACCCCATACCCCCAGCGGTTTCGGAGGAGATAGCGTGACAAGCTTTTGACAGCGGCGGCTGCGACAGCGCCAGTTACTTTCTTTTAGAATAGAGAGATTTTAGTTCTGTTGACAGTTTTTCCGTAAACGATAATATTGACAGTTTAATTTCTTTCCACTTTTCATTCAATAGTAACAATATCCTCACTCATAGTCATGGTTGGTATAATAATATTGAGCAGTTTGATCCCATTACCTACAGCGAACTTAAAAACACAATAGGCACTTTTAAGGTTAATAAGGCTCCTGGCCCCGACGGGATCTGTATGGATGTTATTTTAGAAATTTTTGCTATCAATCCTTTTTTGTTTATAGATTTTTTAATGATTGCCTTATTAAGGGCCTGTTCCATGCAAAGTGGAAAATAGCTAGAGTAATCTTTCTGCCTAAGGCAGACAGTGACCAACATTGTTTTAGTTCCTATCGCCCTCTTTGTTTACTGCCCATTTTGGGTAAGGTTTTCGAAAAAATAATTGTCAACAGGTTGCAAGATTTTATTTACAATAACAATATTATTAGCAATTTTCAGTTTGGTTTTGTTAGAGGTAAGGGCACGCTTGATGCTCTTTCTTTTGTTGTTGATAAAATTAGGGAATTTAGGTTTAGCAATCATGTAGCTCTTATTTCGTTTGATATTAAAAATGCTTTTAATTCTGTTAAATGGGTTGACATCTTAAACAAACTAATCACAATTAAAGCTCCTCCTTACTTGGTTAATATTTACTTTAGTTATTTCTCGAATAGGTTTGTTTCTTTTTCCAACCAATTTATTAATCTAAAGAAGCAGTATGATATTGGTGTTCCTCAAGGCGCTATTTCTTCCCCTTTACTTTGGAATCTTATAGTTAATGATATTTTTGAAATAGAGCTCCCTGATAAAACTTTTATAATAGCTTATGCAGATGATATCCTTTTAATTACTGCTGATACTTCTTTCCCCGGTCTGTAAAATAAATGCAATAGTGTCACCCAATCCCTTGTGGATTTGAGTTTTAAATACAGCTTAAAATTTGATCATAAGAAAACAAACTTGCTCTATTTTATCAAAAAGGGTTGTAAACCGGGGAAAAATCCCATTGTCAGATTTGAGGGGGAGAAAATTAAAGTGGTCAATAGTTTTAAATATCTTGGGGTAATATTAGACAATAACCTTACCTGGAATGAACACTTTAAATATATCCATAGTAAAACCCAAATTATTTTTAATAAGCTTAACCGTATTTCTAAGGCAACTTGGGGGGTCAGTACTGCTGTTACCAAAACAATATATAAAATTGTAATAGAAAAAATAATTTTGTATGGTGCCCCAATCTGGTGGAATGATAATACTCGAACTGTTAACTCTATAAATAAAATTTATAGGTCTGCGCTTTTGACAATAACTAAAGCTTGTAGAACCTCCTCCACCGCCTCTTTAGGCGTGATTGCTGGTATCCCTCCAATTGACCTGACTGCTTCTTTAGAATCTGCTTTGTTTCAGTTAAAGAGTAATAATTCAGTTAATATTTTTGGTTTGACTTTATTTCCGAAGACGTTGAGAATTCTAACCGTTATGTTTCTTACAATGATATAATTTTTTCCTTTACTACTTTCAACCCTCTTTCTCCCGGCGATTTTCAATATATTATTTATACTGATGGATCTAAGATGAATAATAGAGTAGGTTTTGGTTTTGTTGTTTTTGATCCTTTAAACAATTGTGTTCATACTGGTTCTTTTCGTTTAAATGATGAGGCTTCGGTCTTTCAGGCCGAACTCTATGCAATTAGTAAAGCAATAGAATGGGCTTTTGTTGGCAACGTTACCTCCTTTTGTTTAGTTTCAGATTCACGCTCGGCTCTGGAGGCTTTATGCCTCTATCCCAGATTTAATTCTATAATTATTAAAATCCGCTCTTTTTTGTTTCACTTTACCTCTTCTGACCTGGTTTTTAAACTGTGCTGGACTAGGGCTCACGTTGGGACTGCTGGCAATGAAGCTGCCGACGCGGCAGCCAAGTCAGCTGGGGGGCTAGCTATAGTCGACAGTAGGGTTGGCATTTCCCCTGGTAGGTGTCGGCGCCGCCTTTTGAGGCACTTGTGGTTAGCCTGGCAAGCGCGTTGGGAGTCTTTGGATATCAGTGGTCACACGCGTTCTCTGGTCCCTAGTATTTCCGTCCATAGAAACTTTTCTGGTCATTTTCTTTGTCAGTTTATAACCGGTCATGGTAAATTTCCTTCTTATTTTCAACGTTTTCTCAATAAATTTCCTACTTGTATCTGTGGTGAGGTGAACGCCGATCCCATTCATTATATTTATAGTTGTCCATATTTTAATGATCTCCGCCAAAGGCCGTCTGCACACGGAGCAACTCAAAAGAAACTGATAACTGACTCAAATCACAAACCAGTCCGTGATGAGTCGCAACCTATGTAATTGAATGGAGCCACGCACACGGCGCAACTGGTTACAAACCCGTCCGCCACGCACACGGCGCAACTGGTTACAAACCCGCCGGACGGGTTTGTAACCAGTTGCGCCGTGTGCGTGGCTCCATTCAATTACATAGGTTGCGACTCATCACGGACTGGTTTGTGATTTGAGTCAGTTATCAGTTTCTTTTGAGTTGCTCCGTGTGCAGACGGGCTTAGTCTTCTTCCTTATAATTTATCTGAAATTCCTCCTTCTCGTCTTCTTCTTAATCGCTTTATCAGACAGAACATATCTAAATTTATTCAGCAAGTTAATATCCTGGAAGATGAGATCTTTTTGTATTAATGCCTCCATTTTAATAATAGATCATTTTTCATTCGACCCCGTTTCACTCATCTTTATTATTTAGTTGACATTTTGTACTGTCCCCGTACATTTGAGCTGTCAACGGCTCTCCTTGGTTTTTTTCGCTTATGTTCTCCTTGGAGTTTCTGAAATTTGGAGTCGTAAAGACTCTTCTTGGTTTTTCTGTTTTTTGTTGAGGTTGACAGGGGTCTCTCGTATGTTTTTGCCATGTCTTTAGTTTGTTTCATCTTTTCTGTTTTTTGCCTTAGTTGAGTTGGCTGGGGTCTCTCGAAGTCTGTTTGATTTTTCTTTGGTGTCCTTCCTGTCTTTTGTTATTTTTTGCTTTCTCTGGTGTGCTGCTCTTTTTTTTTGCTTTTGTTAGTTAATTTACTCTGCATCATCATCGTTTAACTTTGTTGAAGTTTTTATTCATCGTAACTTCTTAATATTCCGAAAACTATCTTTTTTCACCGTGGTTCTTCCTTAGCAGTTGTTCATCTTTGTTGCGGCCCTGGTGGCTGCACGTCTTAGTTGATACTGCAGTTTTGGTATCTTTTTTGCTTTTGTTGTTCCACGGGTCGGACCGGGGTCCGTTAGTTTTTCTTTATTGGGCGATGCCAGCTTTAGAGCAGGCCAGGGCTCGATTTTCAATATCTTAACCCCCCCCCCCATTAGCATTAAGGGAGGGGGAGGTAAGGAGGGGTGCATATTAAATGTCCAAAATGACCGAGAGTAGTGTCAAAACCAGAGTTTTCGGGGTCGCTGAGACGAATAGTAACATTGCTGATGCCGTTTAAGTGCAAGTTCAGCCTCCCCCCATTAGCATTGGGAGGGAGGGTGGGGGAAAGAAGAGGTGAATATAAAATGTCCATAATGCCGAAAGTAGTGACAAAACCATAGTCATCGAGGTCGTTGAGACGAATAGTGACATTTCTGATGCCGTTTAAGTGCAAGTTCATCCCCCCTATTAGCATAGGGGGAGGGGGAAGGGGGAAGGAAGAAGGGGTGAATATAAATATCCAAAATGACCGGGAATAGTTTCGAATCCGTAGTTTTCAGGTTCTCTGCGACGAATAAGGACACTCCCGATGACGTTTAAATGCAAATTCAGTCTCCTACCACCATTAGGGGGAGGGGGGAGAAGATGCCCAAAATGACCAAGAGTAATGTTAAATCAATAGCTTTCGAGGTCACAGAGATGAATAGTGATACTCCCGATGCTGTTTAAGTGCAAGTACATCCCCCATCAGCATGGGGGAGGGGAGAAGGGGGAATATAAAATGTCCATAATGACCGAGAGTAGTGTCGAATCCATAATTTTCGATGTCGCTGAGATGAATAGGGACACTACCGATGCCATTTAAGTGAGAGTGCAGCCCCCTTAAGCATTGTTGGGTCAGGTGGGAGTAAAAAAATGTGAATATAAAATGTCCAAAATGAGCGTGCATAGTGTCGAATCCATAGTTTTCGGATTCGCTGCGACGAATAGGGTTAGACCCGATAACGTTTAAATGCAAGTTCAGCCTCCCAACACCATTGGAGGGGAGAAGAGGTAGAAATAAAATGTCCAAAATTACCGAGAGTAGGATCGAATCCATAGTTTTTGTGCCGCTGAGATGAATAGGTTATTCCCGATGCCATTTAAGTGCAAGTACAGCCTCCCATCACCATTGGTCGGGGAGAGGGGGAGGGAGAAGGTGTAAAAAGAAGTCCAAATGACCGAGATTAGTGTCGAATCCATAGTTTTCGGAGTCACTGAGAGAAATATGGGAAACTTAAAATGTTGTTTATAATGAAGTTTTGAGTTAAATTAATAATAGAGTGAATTTGTATTTTTTTTATCATTTGCATACT
>OU015491.1:225624212-225676712 GCA_907164885.2 Dolomedes plantarius
ACATACACACGGACAGAAGAAATATATACAGTCGAACCTCCATATATTGAAGTAGCAAATTGCCGGAAAAAAATTCGATATATAGAAATTTCGATATGTAGAATTGAGCTTAGTTTTATCATAATTTTCCTAAAAAAAAATTAAAGCTAATTTTCGTATACGAAACTACATTTCTAATTTATATGCGAATCCCATTAAATGAAAGTTAATAAATAAAAAATGAATTAATATGAAAGATTTATTGAGGACTACATACCTTTAAAAAAAAACAATCCAGACAGTGGTTACAATGATCACAGTTACATTCTTTAAAAAAAAACTACGAATATCTTGCTGAACAGCCAGTTTTGCGAAAAATTCAAAGAAATGTTTGTATTTATTCAGTCCACTAAAAACTTAATCAGGGACATTTTCCGCGAATTGAAGTCCACGACATACTGTTTCAAATGCCAAAAATTGGTAGATTTTATTCTAAAGTGGAATAAAATCTCCCAATTTGTCTTGAAAAAAATCTCGATATATAGAGATTTTTTCGATATATAGAAACAATTTTTCTATGTAATGGACATGCAGATTTGCTAAGAGTTCGATATATAGAAAATTTCGATATGTGGAAGTTCGATATATGGAGGTTCGACTGTATATATATATATATATATATATATATATATATATATATATATTTATTAATGACCAAAATTCAGAAAATCGAGGTAAACATTCGAAAAAGATTTCATTTTAAAGGAATTTTTAGGATTTTTCTCTTGATATAAGTTTTATAACCCTCCGATTATTATTTTAAATGCAAACTTTAAAGAATGTTACAAAAACGGCTTAAAAGTTTAATTTTACAAAAATCTAAGAATTTTTCGAAAATCTTTCCTAGTGCACTCCTACACTATAAAACGAATCGCCATGCAAAATGTCAGCCCTTTAGTTCCAGCAGTTTGGTCTGTGCGTTATCTGTCAGTCATTCAGTTACGGAACTGTTTTATATATATATATAGATTAGAAAATTAAGAGTTGAAAATTTAATTAAAAGTAGTGTTTCGAATCAGTCGATTTTACATTCAGTTGATTTTGCAACGGGGATTTGGGCTCGAAGAGCGATGGGTAAAACTTTCAATGTTCAACAAGTTAAAAAACAATCAAACGAGTGGTTTACCGTACGAAAAAATACATTTATGTACATGTATTGAAAAAAAAATTGATCAACACTTCGAGTTTCCTCTTATGTATGCCATTTCCTATGTGAAAGAATATTCTTTCGCTATATAGCGAGTTCAAAAAGTACAAATTAAAAAAAAAAAAAAAATAGATAGGACATAATACACAGACAATTTAAAAAAATAAACTGATTATTAAAATTTCAAATCCACTGTCTGTGGTAAGTGTGGGATTAAATCCTCCCAAAATGTTTGAATATATCTACAGTAAAGCATTAAAAATTTCTTTAATTAAAGTTGTTTTGGTGTATTAGAGGTCAAATCCCATCCCTCGATAAATATCTTGACCCTGCTACTTGACATAATAAATCTGGATAAATAAAATGCTTGACATTAATGCTGAAGGTAGAATTAAAATGAATTTTAGCCCGAGAACCTGCCTAATTCTGAATATAAGATTCAATTCACAAATCGTTCTGCGGTACTTTGATCATTCAAATGGATATGTGGGGGATGTGAATCAGGAAACGAAAAATTGTGGCAATACAAAAATATTTATAATATTCTCTAAAATCTTTTATGCCTATCAGAAATTCATTTTAAATTTGGATACCATCCCTCTTAAAGTGATGAATACAGATTCAGAATCACAAAATGAGAAAAGTGGAGATGAAAGGAATATGAATGTCGAGCCCAGTCAAGTGCAGCCATCTATTGCATAATATTGTAAACGTAAACCATACTTTTCAAACAAACCAAAAAAAAAAAAAAAAACCCACAAAAAAGTGAGTCACGTTTAAGTTCAAATAGTATATGGTTTAAAATACAAACGAATAACAAGTATTAGTAAAATTTGAGAAGAACTGGAGAGTTATTCGTGCGAGAATGGTCATTTTTCTTGTAACTGTCACATATTATGACAGCAACCCTCGATAAAAATATTGGTATGAATATGAACTAGAATTATAATAACATAGTTAAAAAATTAACGAAAACATGAAAATTCACAAGATTTTGAAGATTCTTCAGAACTATTAAATGTTATCTGCGGGATAGGACGTTCCATTCCATACGTTCTCTTGACATTTTGTTGACGAATAAATTGGTATGTGCAGCCATCTATTGTCGAAATTTCGAAACCTATAATTACAAACATAATATAAACATGTTTGTATAGTAATTGTTGCGTCTCTAAAAAATAACAAAAACAAATATCTTTTGATGAATCGCATTCGTTGAAAATTAGGAGTTAAAAAACAATTATAAAACATGCTACGTCACATGGTAAACATTTACTCATTAAAACAGCATACTTCATACTTATTTACTATATACTACTCTCTGATTATCTACAATTTTTAAAATTCAGATGAGTTATTTAATAAAGGGATGAGTAACAGATTTTTATGATTATAAATCATTAGAGATTGTTTCTTCTAAACAAAAATTGTCATTTTAAGAAAATATTTTTCGTAATTTACGTGCTTGGTGTTTGTTCACGTCTCGCTCAAGTTTTGGGCAAGATACCTCCTACAACGTTAAAATGTTATAAACAAAATGAAACTCGAAGGACAGGATTGATAACCGGTAAACCATTATTAGAAATATTAATTTAAAAAGAGGGCATTCAATAATTATCCAACAAGCCTAAACCCTATACATGATCAGTATTTGCAACTAAACTTCACTACGTCATACCTAGTTCTTATGTGGCAGTAGCAAGTGCCTGATTCCTCTCTTTTTAATCGCAAGTCGTCTCGTGATTGGATGTTTTTTCTCTTAGACACCGAGTGCACTGTATTTGGCGCAAAATCGCTCCAGAGGTGGGGAAAAAATTGCGTTACACTCTAAAAGTTGTAAAATTAGTTTAAGTTCGTAATTTGTTCTTGGAATGCAGCTGGAAAAATAAAATAAATAAATAGAAATGGAAAGCAAAAGTATAATACAATACGATAAGACAATTAATTTACTTTTAAAACGGATGGAAATGTTTTTAAAATAGTTTTTAAATTGTAGCATTGACACTTCTTTATTCAAAGTATATAAGATCTGTATTATCAGTTCATACGAATGTTTGTTATATAATAGTTTGAGTAAAGTACAGCTGCTATGTTGTAAGCTTACGTAAATTTAAAAGAGCTGAAATTGCATGAGAGTAATAATATTGTATCAAGTATCATTTTTATTTTATAATTACATATCAATTAAGCATGTGGCTGATTTCAGTTCTTTTCATTACAGGACAGAAAACTTCTGGGGATATGACTAAAGGCAACCATTAGAGTAGATAGTTTAGGGAATTTCTGACTAGCCTTGTGAGTTGCATTTTTTATGGAGCTTATAGAAAGGATATATAGAACAACCCTTTCTGGTGGATCAATATTTACTAGTGATAGAAGATCACGTTTAAATCTAGCTTCTGTACAAACAGTATTTCCTTCTGTATTTTTTAAACATTATTTTCATAGAACTGTAATGTTATTTGTCTACTTAATATTAATATTTTTCGGCCATGTAACTATTTATCAAAAATACCCAGTATCTGCTAGTAGCTATTTTTTTTTCGATGTTTAATTTGTGTGATTTCATTGTTTAATTTGTGGATATACAGAAGTGTGGATATACTGAATCTTATAAGTATTAAATTATTTTTAATGAGTACCACTGATTGTTGATAAACAATGTATAAATGCTTGTGTAAAAATGTTGTGTGTAAATTTTTCTGAACAATAATTCATCAGAAATATAATAAAATATTTTTGCTAAAATATTTTTGCTATTTTGAAGAATTTGACCCATATCTAAATAAACAAAAATAAAAACAATTTGTCTTTGTTAACATCATTTTTTTCAATAGTAATTTATCAACTTGAAAGTAACACCTTCAGCCATAAAAACTGTAATCAGAGATGCTTGAATGAATTCTATAGAAATAATTCAAGGTGTTGTATAATTAAGTAAAATAAAGATAGGATAGTTGATCCCATTAATTTTTTCAATTATTCACAGAAATGAAACATTGATATCAGTTACGTACGTAATTAAAAGTAATGCTTTTGCCCCCAAATTAGTACTCAAATACTTAGTGCAAAAGTCATCACTACATTTTACTACATTTTCACTAGATACACGTTTTCACTACATTTTTTGTGATAATGCAAAAATATTAATTACTTAATAGTCTTGCTATTCAATTACCAATGATTAGAAATTTTTGTGATTATTGATAGAGAATGCTGCTAGTCTTTTAAAATCTCTCGTGTATAATGTATCATCTATATATTATTTCTAAAAGGTTTTTCTATTTTTGAGAGAGAGAGAACTATTTTGAGAGAACTGCTGAATGTAAAAATATGGTTGAAATATCAGTAAAAAGGTCTCAGCGTACCAGTCGAAGAAAATGTAGATGTACCAGTCGAAGAAAAAAATGAGATAGAGGCAACGGTTATGGTTCGGGCGTGGTGAAGCGCCGAAGAAATGTAAAATTTTCTCTTCCGCTAGATGGCGTGCGTACGCTCGCTTTTTATTTCCCAATTTATTGCTCTGAACTTTAAATTTTAGAATCATCTGCTTTATTATCATATTTAGAATTAATTAATAAGTTTCTTCACTGGAAACATCTGCGTAGGTGTATACTATTCTTTTTGCATGGAAAAACCATTTGTTTGGACAAAAATCTGTTTTCTTTCCCCTGAAAATCATTTTATTAGTGATATTTTTATTTGGTATGCCTTTTTAAAGTTTAATTCTATTTATTCAATTCTATGTATACAATTGAATTGCAGATGACAAAATTCTACCATACTATCAAAGGAAAGCTTCTAAGTTGTCTCATAATTGAAGGATAATCTATATACCGGGTGACCAGAATTAAAACACCCCTACTCTGATCTTCCTGTACGTCGAACTACTCAGTGTAAAGACTTCTAATTGTAAACATACTATTCAAGATATGGGGAAACGGATTACGCGAAAAATATTTAGTTCCTGAAAAATAGTTAGTCCACTGGAGGGCGCTGTACAACTGGACATATGCTGAAAATACACAAAATCACATTTTATTTGAACGAACCAAACGTTCACGTGACAAACACCTTACCGACGCAGAGAATGCTGCTCAATATGGTTCCCTTCTTGTAGATGTAAAATCTGCAGTCTGTGAACAGCTTATTCAACTGCGGATCGTAGCTGGTCGAGTGAAATGCTTCTCACAAGCAGAGTGATATTTCTTTAAAGTCTGTCAAGGTTACTAGACGTCCTCGATAAACGAGATTTTTTTAAGTGTTCACACACAAAAAAAATCACACGGATTACGATCCAGAGAACGAGTTGGACAGGTTGTCGGAAACGCACGACTGATTATTCTGTGATTAGTGAAATGTTGTCGAAGAAGCTGCTGTACACAGAGTCCAATGTGAGGAAGCGTTCCATCTTGCATAAAAGTAACTGAATCAAGACATTGCCGCTGTTGCAAATGAGGTGCAACAAAAGTTACAAGCATCCTTTTGTACATGTTGGCCGTCACGGTGCATGTCACAAGGCCATTGTGAGTAGCCTCTTCGAAAAGAAAGGTCCAAGAATGAATGTGGCTGTGAATCCACAACAGACTGTAACTTTCGGTGAGTGGAGTGGAATCTCTTAGATGGTACGGGGATTTTCCATGTCCCGAATGCGACAGTTATGGGTGTTCACTGTTCCACTATGGTGGAAATGGGCCTCGTCACTCCACAGAATCTGCCATGGCCACGATGCATCAACTTCAACTCTAGCAAGAAATTTCAATGCAAAGGTCAGTCGCTTCTCCCTGTCGATGGCCAGAAAACTGTTGATTATGACTGATTTTGTACGGGAAACAATGCATCATTTTTCTCAGTACGTTTCACACTGTGCTATATGGAACACCCAAGTGTCGTGACACTGCATGTATACTACTACAGCCCACAACATTATCCATTGACTGTTCAGCAATAGCAGTGGCAACATCTTCAACGACATGTGAACGGACCGGTTTTCATCCTCGACCTGGTTGAACTCCAATATGTCCAGTTTTCTCGAATCCAGCAATAATTCTCCTGAGACCTTGTGGAAGAAATGGTCCTTTGCGCAAATTCTTAAGTTGGCGAAACTCTCGAAGTTCAGCTGCAGCATTTCCTTTGTTTTCATAAAAGAACTTCCCAAACAAAGCGCGTTCTGGCAGCGGGACAGCCATCCCTGATAAGAATGACCTTCCCCAGTTTTTATCCTCTTTTATACCCAGAATATGGCTGCAAACCATGCATTTATGCAAACTTTTATGCTAACAGTGCGAAATTGCAGTTTCAATGGCAGTTTAAGCTTCTTTACTTATTAAAAAAAATCCTCTCTTTTTCCATGAAGGTAAAAGAAATTAAAAAGGAAAAAATTTCATTTCGCATGTGCTTTTTTTCTATTATTATTTTAGTCTAATTTTTATATTTTCTGTTGTACAGCGCCACCTATTGATGTTTTTGGAACTAATTGTTTTTCTCGAAATCCGTTTCCTCATGTATGGAATAATATGTGTACAAAATTTGAAGCCTTTACACTGAGTAGTGCGGTATACAGGGAGATCAGAGTAAGGGTGTTTTTACCCTGGTCACCCGGTAATGCACTCTTAGACAAAAAAAGAAAAAAAAAGACGCACCAAGAAGGGGTAATACAAATTGGATACAAACTGATATGCATAGAGGTTTCGACGGAAAATGCAAAATTTTAAAGTTTGGCGGATAATGAATGAACATGTGTCGCTGCAGCGCATCTTAACTGCGCAACTGGCAGGATGTTAAAGAGGAGGAATTTCGATTCCAGTACATAAATTCTTTGCGAATTTCATTCCGTGTACTCAGGTAGACAGTAACTATGCCTCACATACAGATGCGCGAATAATATGCGCAGACGTCAGCATTTGAGAGAGGACGTGTAATTGGACTCAAAGAAGCCGGTTGGTCTAATCGGCGAATATTTCAACATTTGGATAGGAGCGATGCCACTATTAGACGATGTTGGCAGTGGCGTAGCGAGAGGGGAGCAAAGGGGACTATCATGCTCCGGGCGCCACTCTCAGAGGGGCACCAAATGGTCCTTTTTACTAATTCTATATATAATATTACTATATGTTTTTCGGGGAGGGGCGGCAAAAAGGTATCGTGCCCCGGGCGCCAGTTATGCTCGCTACGTCACTGGATGTTGGCAGGAATGGGTGAATCATGGACGAACACAGCGTCAAGAAGGAAGCAGTCAGCCTAGAGAAATGACAGAACGTGAAGACCGAGCAATCATTAGAGCGGCACTCACAGCCCCAGATTCATCATTATCATCGATCGTACGTGTAACTGATACTTCAGTGACCGCAAGGTCTATTCATGGGCGGCTCAGAGAAAGGGGGCTGAGCTCATGGCGGCCCTTACGTCGCTACCATTGACCTCTGTACACCAACAAGCCCGTTTGCATTGGTGTCGGGCACATTCGACCTGGACTTCAGCATGTCACTGACTAGAGTAGAATTGTCTTCAGTGATGAGTCCCCCTTCGAATTGAGCTCCGATGACCAGCGAATACGTGTCTGGAGGCGCCCCAGACAGCGGTGGGATACCAACCTGACTGTCTTCCGCCATACGGGCCGACAACCATGAGTGATGGTCTGGGGGTGCCATTTCATTTCATAACAGGACCCCTTTAGTTGCCATCCGCGGCACCCTTACAGCACAGCGGTACGTCAACGATATTCTACGCCCCATTGTGTTGCCCTTCCTATCCCGCCATCCTGGGCTTACATTTCAGCAAGATAATGCCCGCACGCACACGACGAGGGTTTCTACTGCTTGTCTTCGTGCTTGCCCAACGCTGCCTTGACCAGCAAGGTCGCCGGATCTCTTCCCCATTGAGCACGTTTGGAGCATTATGGGCAGGGTACTCCAACCAGTTCGTGTTTGTGACGATCTAATGCGCCAATTGGACAGAATTTGGCACGATATCGCGCAGGAGGACATCCGCCACCTCTATCAATTAATGCCAAGCCGAATAGCATAACTGCCTGCATAAGGACCAGAGGTGGACCAAGGCGTTATTGACTTTTCCAATATGTGAACCTCTTTCTCTTGAATAAATCATCCAGTTTTTTTCAAATTGTAATCATTTATTTTTCTGTACATGTGCATCACATATACCGATTTTCGTCCCATTTCGATAACTCCTTCTTGGTGCGTAGTTTTTTTGTTGTTTTCTTTTGTCTAAGAGTGAATTTCTATAAGGTTTTTTTTAACATGGGGGAACTATTTTGAGAGGACGACTAAACGTAAAAATATGATTGGGATATCAGAATAAAGGTCTTGCCGTGTAGATATGCCATTCGGAGAGAAAAATGCGATTTTAGCAAAGGGTTCGGGTATGGCGGATCGTCCAAGTTACCATGTAAAGTCTACGGGAAAAGATGTGCGCTCGCTTCTTTGTTTACATTTACTTTTATCGCTCGCACACTGAACTTTTGAACTAAAAGAAAACAGGCCAATTGTAATTTTTTAATTGCCATTGCCTTTATCTACGTAAGACGCTCATTTCAGTGTCAAGTTTGAAGTGCTCATATACAGAGGCTGTTCACACATTTTTTAGACGATGTATATTGTATTCACAAAACTAAATTACATAAAATTCTTGTGTTTTAAATGTTCTATTTGACATCCCTTATTCTGAACTATCTTTCGACACCGCAATTTCCAGATTAATAATGCCTTTTGAAGTGTCAGAAGAGGTATTCTATCCCATTCCTCCTGAACAGCTTTCCAGAGTCCTGTAAGGGTTTTGGGACAACGTTTGGATAATGCAGATTTTAAAAGTCCGAAAGCCCAAAAATCCATAGGTGATACATCGGGAGATTTAGTAGGGATATCAGTGAAGGGTATGGCCTTGATACCAGTTTTTGTTCCATTTCTTTTAGGAAATTTACAGTGGATTTTGATGTGTGACTGCTAGCTTTGTCCTGATGGAGTCTCACAGATTGATGGCACTGTGGGTAAAGCGATGGTATTTCATTCAGAAAAATTGGCGATAAAATATGTTCCTGATAGTATTTGGAGTTAATCTTGACATTTTTTTCCACTCTCTTTATTTTTAACTTGCCATTATAAGAAAAACCAGCAACAATCATGAATCCCTTAGAAAAACTTTCTTTCGATTCTTTGAACCATGTACTTAAATTTTTTTCTCCCCTTTTATGATAATAAATGGCTCTTTTTGTTGCAATCATTTAAATACACCCATGATTCATCTATTGTGACAATTGTTTTCCATTTTTCTTTGGATAAGTGTTTCTCATATAGAATTCTGCAGCTTGTCCTGCGTTCAGCGATATGATTTGGAAGAAGACGATGCACATTGCGTTTTTTCGCTTTCATAAGATTTAAATCAACGTTTATCATTTTGTTTACAGTGGACACCGAGCGTTTTACTGATTTTGCAACTGTTCTTTGACTAGGGGGATTTTCTTTTAACATTAAACAACGTACCTTTGCAATAGTCGAAGAGGTCCGTTTTTTCCTTGGATACTTGTTTGGAATTTTTGTCCCACTTGAGGCTCCAATTTGACGTTTTTTTTCCTTTCTTATTGACGATATTACCTATCGACGCTTTAGATATCACAAAACCATGACTCTCACATCGTTTTTGGATAACGGAGTATGCACATTTCTCTTCGGAAAGAGCATAAATGTAGCCTTCGAACCACTGCTTTGTTAAAAACGCCATTTCGAATAAAAACAAAACTTTCAAGCCGCAGACGATAATTTTGACTTTTAAAAACATAGTACAATTGTAATTATTTCTTTTGCAGCAAACGATTTTTTATTACCGCTTACCAAAATCGTCTAAAAAATGTGCGAACAGCCTCTGTAGTGTTCTGTGATCAGTCCTATAGTAAGTAAATACTTCATCTATATATTGGTTCTACTGTTTTTTTTTTAAACAACTTAGAGACCTATTTTGAGAGAACGGCTGAACAAATAAACAAGCAACAAAAAATAAATAAATAAATAAATAAATAAGGGTGAAGTATTAAAATGGAGGTCATTAAATAAATTTGTGAGTTTATTTCAGTCATCTGCAGTTTTCCTTTGTTTCTTGAGTTTGTCCTTTCAAAAATAAAATAAAAAAATGAAAAAAGTGAATATCGGCGGGTTTCTACTACACTATTTAACAGCAATAATCTTCGGTACTTTCCTGTTATACCGACTCATCGCCAACTTCTCAGCGCGGAAAAGCCGGTTAATTTCCCATTCCGCTGACCTGTCGCCAACGCAGGCGATTCTTTGCGAGACCCAGGATTAATCTCTGGAACATCTACTTTTAATCAGGGGCAAAAATCTTACCCTTTTTGCTCCAAATGCAATATTGTTGAAGCCTCTACTGACCCTATTTTAAACTGCCTAGGACTTGCCAAGGAGGATATTTATAGAGACCCTTTGCTTGTTTCTGATTTTATTATAACTTTTGGCTTCTTGGACCTGGTCTAGCCTACGGCTAGAGCGTGTGGAATAAGTCTCATTCACATACACACATCTCCTTGTTAAAATGGCGCTATCTAAAGTGAATACGTTGTGGGATCTTCTCGTTAACGGAAAGAAGCTATAGCTTTTCTACACGAAGTTAGCATTTTGCCGCCAGAACGAACATGTGAAAACTACCATCCGATAAAGATGTATTTCGGAGAGAAAGACACATTTTGGAAATGTCTCAAATACAGAAAACAAGTCTGGATTCGCGTCGGGACATGGCTCGATGGAGGTCGCTTACCATTTGTGACGTGTTTGTGTTTCATGTACTGCTGGTGTGATGGAATATCGTCTAAAAAGTTTTGCCAAAAGCAATTATTGATGAATAAAAATGCAGCAGTTGACTGGAGTAATTATATGCGGAAAATTATTGTGGAGACTCTAGTACTTGAATGTAAAAAAATTGGAGGTGAAGGCAAAATCGTCGAAGTTGATGAAACTTTGTGCAGTAAACACAAAAACAATGCAGGACGTGTTCTATCAGAACAGTGGGTTGTTGGTGGAATATGCCGTGAAAACAAGGAATGCTTCATTAAAAAAGTGCCTAATAGCAGTGCATGCTGTTTAGCAGCCGTAATTGTGGAAAACGTATTACCTGGTACTATTATCTACACAGACTGCTGGGGAGGGTACATAAGATCTCGATGACGCGGGTACATACATTTGACGGTAAATCATAAATACAATTTTGTACATCCCCAAACTGGTGTCCATACCCAAAACATCGAAAAGCTATGGGTCATGTAAATGGAGAAACAAACAAGAACGAGGTACGAAACAGATCACATTTAGATTCGTAACTCGCAGAGTTCATGTGGAGGCACACTTTGAATGAAGATCCTTTTGAGGCAATGTTCAAAGCAATTACAAAATTTATGCCGCCGAAAATAAAAATGTAGTTTTCGATATTTATAATTTAGTTTTCAAAAAATATGTGATGTGATTGAAAGATGCGTATTATCTTATATTCATTTTATTTCTTTAATTGGCGACCTCTCGCATGACATTGGCGATGACATTGGGTCGGTATAACAGGAAAGTACCTAATCTTCTATTAAAGAAGTCAATCCGAAAAAAATCATTGCTCCCGTCGAGATGTCTCACAAGGGGCCATAACAGTTTTGCCAACAACACAGTTTGCTTCATTGAAACTAAACAAAATCTTTTATCCGATTTTCAGGAATCAAAAGAAACTGCATCTATGGAGGAGGCATCTATGTTCAAAGTTGAACAATTTCTTATCACTCAGAAGCTCGCTTGGCTGTTCAGTTTGAACGTACGTGGCAATCAGTTAAATTTGATAAATTTGGATTTAAAGACCGAAATGTTAAAGTTCAATAAGCCGTGCACTCAGTAAGTTAAAAAAACCTTTGTTATTCCGAAGACGAGATAAAATTGGCTCAATTTCGAGCAATGGGGCCATCTAATATATAAAAATGAATGTTTGTCTATCTGTAATTGTATAGAAATCCACAGTTTAGGAGCAATGATCGTGAAATTTTACATACAGGCGTCTTTAAAAACAGCCGAGGGTCTGAAGAACTTCAAAAATCGAAATTAATTACCGTTGATTTTTAATTAATAAAAAACCAACAATTTTGAAACTAAATGTAAGATGTTACACTTTGTGGAATCACCCCTCTGAATATGGCGTCCACGTTAGGGTTAGCTGGCAAACAGCGAACGAAAAGATAAAAATAAATAAAATCAAAAAGTTTCGAGTTATATATTAAACCAGAATAATAAATGAAAATAATAATCTTTCAAGTCAGATTTTATACTCTAAAATAAATCGGATCCAACGCCATATTGACACTCTCACACGCGATGGAAAATTCGAATCAACCACGCTAAGTGTAACGAGATCTTTTTTAATCGCTACTGCAATCCCCCTCGCTATGTCTTTGTGTCTATTGAAGAGTTAAAGACAAAGCTTCCATCCTGCTAACTTATTTCTGACTTAAAACTCCTCTTACTCCATAAATACATGTATATTCACCAACCCATGGCAACTTTCCAGAAATCTTAGTACGAATATTTTTCTATTTACTCAATAAAGCAGCATGTCATCGTGGCGCATTCGGTAAAATCGTTCATTTCGTACGGTCCACGACCCGGGTTCGAATACGGATCGTACAAATTTTGCTAAACCTGTATTTTCAGCTTTTTTATTTCCTTTTTAAAATTATTATTATTATTATTTTTATTTATTATTTTTTTTATTATTTTTATTTTATTTTATTATTTTTAAAAATTATTATTTTTATTTTATTTTATTATTTTTAAAAATTATTATTTTTATTTTATTTTATTTTTCATATTATTAATGTGTATAACATTTCGTATACTTTTTTTTCTATGTTATTTATACTGTGTTTAGTTTTTTAATGGATTTTGGTAGGTTTATTATAAATTTATATATTTTATGTTTTACTTTTCAGGATTTTTTGCTCCAATGATAAAGGCTAAATCTTTACTATGTTATTTATACTGTGTTTAGTTTTTAAATTGATTTCGGTTAACAAACATTCGACAATTTGACATTTTTACTTTTCAGCTTTACTTTTCAAAATTCTTTACTTTCCTAAAGACAATTTGACATTTTTCCTTTTCAGCTTTTAGTGGTTTATTATAAATGTATATATTTTATGTTTTATTTTTCAGGGTTTTTTTGCTCCAATGATGAAACGCTAAATCTAGCTGAATTCTGAAGAAATTATTGTAAATTTATGGTTTTTTTATGTTGGGTTTTCTTTTTATTCATGCGTATAACATTTCACATGCTTTTTATTCTATGTTATTTATACTGTGTTTAGTTTTTAAATTGATTTTCGTTAACAAACATTCCTAAAATCCCGGGCAACGCCGGATAAATTATCACCTGTGTAGGTTGATAATTTATAAATTTTAAAACTGTTACCACATGTATATTTACAGATCCACAATAACTTTCCAATATTTTTAATTAATAAATAACCAACAACTTTTGAAGGATGCGACTATCGATTCACAGACGTTCAGTAGATGGCGCCACTATTTTAAACTTTTAGTATTCCAACCAAGAAGCTACAGATGCTTCATGATTCCAACCC
Source organism: Dolomedes plantarius (assembly GCA_907164885.2). Taxonomy (NCBI): domain Eukaryota; kingdom Metazoa; phylum Arthropoda; class Arachnida; order Araneae; family Dolomedidae; genus Dolomedes; species Dolomedes plantarius. The sequence goes on from OU015491.1 coordinate 225,638,030, forward strand.
ATCTGAAAAACAACACTTCGCTACGAAATACATTCAAATTAAATACAACGTCAATGTATGCAATGAATAGAAATATATATATATATATATATATATATATATATATATATATATATATAATAAATACAACGATCAATGTATACAAATGATGTAAGAAAACAAAAAATATATATATTTTTAAAAATCGTAAGGGATATTTTTATAGACAAAATAATGTAGAAGAAAATATTCAAATTAAATCTAATAGGACATACTAAAGAATATAGTACAGTTTGAGGAACATATCTTTTACTGTATTTTAATATTATTTTGGATAATGTCCAATCGTCTGCCGCATTAGCAAGAAAAGAAAAAAAAAAAAACTATTTCGTTGTTACGTGACGATAAATTTATTTAAAGTACCAGAAAAAGAAATCACATGATCAGCATTTAATAAATTAAATTGTAAAAATTAATCTTTAAAAATTCACCAAAAATCAGAAAATGGAGGTAAAGATTCGAAAAAAATTTCATTTTAAAGGAATTTTTATGATCTTTTTCGTGATATAAATTTTAAAACCCTCAAATTATTATTTTAAATGCAAACTTGAAAAAAGTTACAAAAACAACTTAAAAATTTACTTTAAAAAAATCTAAGAAGAATTTTTCAAAAATCTTTCTTAGTGCACCCCTACATTATAAGAAGAATCGCCATGCAAAATTTCAGTCCTTAGGTTCAGCGGTTTGGTCTGTACTTTGTATGTCATTCAGTCAATCATTTTGTCAGTCAGTTACGGAAATGTTTTTTATATATACTAGCTGTACCCGTCCCGGCGTTGCTCGGGTAATGTAATTACCAATTTTTAGTAGCCTTAACCCTTTGGTAATGGGCGTCGCTGTCATCCTTTTCCTCACCATGATACATTATTTTACCCATATAAATTTAATCCTTTCTGGCACATTTTGGCAAAATTTTTGACATAGGATTACTAATCGACATAGGATAACTACACTGCAATAGTAATCGATTTCCTTGAAAGCGAATATGTCACATCCTCCACATGCTGAAATTCTTTGAAATCTTCATAGATTTTTTCCACAAACACACCACAAATTATATGATATTAACTAAGTGTTGGCCAAAAAAATTTCGGCATTACTAAATGCGATTTTTTAATCGATTATCACTGCAATAGTAATCGATTTCCTTTAACCACTCAATCCCTCATAGAAAACAAACGCCCCAACACATCACGTGCTTGACGTCGAAAAAGACACGCCATTTTCCCTCGCTTTACCTTCGTCCGGAAATGAAGAACGAAATCTCCAAAATGAGATTTCTCGCAAGAGTTTCCGAATCATAAAATAAATTATTAAAAAATAACTACAATTTGTAAATTAATTTTGGTTCTGACTTTCGAAACTGTGATGTCTAGGGTCTCTGAGATAAAAATTTCGTAAAAATGTAATGACATTTACGTATCGATTCGACAATTTGGAAAAAAGGGTCGCGGACAAAATTGCGTTTTTTTCCGAAAAACGGGTGCGTACAGGCGATCGAAAAAAAATCACAATTAATCGATAAATTAAGACAGACAATTTTAATTGTGATTTCCGTATAGTGTCATCTTTCCCGTATAGGCTCGCTCGAAAAATTTTTTTTTGGGACGGATACGTTAGGATTTACGGAGCTTTTACTCGACCGGGAGCTCCAAATCGCGACTAAATATTTAATTACGGAAAAACTAATTAAAAAATCGAAAAAAGGGCTTCGAGGTGCATAATGAGACCTCGGGGGGCATCTTCGTGTCGAATCTCAAGACTGTCCGACCTGCCGTCTTTGCGCCGTGCCGCGAGCAGACAAAAACTTGGTCACACACACACAGACTTTGCCTTTTATATATAAAGATAGATTTTTATTACTATCTTTATATCGTAACGTTAACTTCATGCGCACGCATTAATTTCCTATACTTTTTTTTATTATCTTTATAATAGCGTATTTTTCATATGATTTTAAACAACAATCGTTTTTAACTGGCATTCAATTGGCTGTTAAAACTTTATACTTACACCCTATTTAAAAGAAGTAGGGTGTAAATTGTAGGGTAGAAAGTTGGTAAAATCAAAATTTTGTGCAACGTATTTAATTTCTCGATTAAAAGTAGTTTTTTTCTAAAAATTAATTTATTTCGCTTGGAAAGCTAAATATTTTATGCATGCGGTTTATATTATTATTACTATCTTTATATCGTAACGTTAACTTCATGCGCGAGCATTATTTTCTTATGCTTTTTTTATTATCATCTTTATAATATCTTTATTTTCAAATGGTTTTAAACAACTATCGTTTTTATTCATATTATGTTGGTTTTTTATTAATTAAAATTTAAGGGTAATTAATTTCGATTCCGGAAGTTCTTATTATCTTTATTTTCATATGCTTTTTCATTTACGAATTATTCAAATGTTAGTTAAAAAACTTTTGCGTAATTTATATATTTGTGTGTGTTTAATTATTGAAATTAATAAATTTATATTTCTGGAGAGGATGTTTCAGTTTTTAGTGGTACTATGATGAAAGGCTGAATGTACCAAAATTCTGAGGAGTTTATTATGGAGAGAAAAGGAATTTAATATGTAGAGGATGTTTACAGGAGTTAAATGTGGAGAGGAGTTGAAAGGTTTGCAGCCCTCAATCAAACACTTCATTTTTTAAGAGGCAACGCTGCAGTCATATCATGGTTCTAATGGAAATTTCTGCTGAACCTGTAATTGCAGCTTCTTTTTTTTTGCCCCAATGATGAAAGGCTAATTCTAGCTGAATTCTGAGGAGTTTATTATAAATTTATATATTTATAGATTTCACGAGGTTTTTTTTCTATGTTATTTATACTGTGCTTAGTTTTAAATTAATTTTGGTTAACAAACATTAGAGAATTTGACATTTTTACTTTTCAGATTTTAGTACTACAATGATGAAAGGCTGAAATTCTGAGACGTGTATAACATTTCACATATATTTTTTCTATGTTATTTATACTGTGTTAATTTTTAAATTGATTTTGGTTAACAAACGTTCTTAAAATCCCGGGCATCGCCGGGTACTTCAGCTAGTTAGTTCATATTTATCTGTGAATCAAAATGTCACTATACTCTAGTTAAACTACACTGAACCGTCTCACGAATTTTGCTTCTGGATTAAACATGTGCGTGGAAATTTTGCTTATTTATTTCATGTAAATAAAAACTAGCATTTAACAGAATTTTTGGTACTTATGTATTATCCCGTCGACTGTTTTCGCCAAACAAAAACTGTCTCTAAACGATATTATTTAGCGCCAAGAATGGATAAGAATGACGTCACAAACGTAGCGATACCGACCAAGGAGCTAGTCTAATTGGGAATCATTCATGACATCACATGCACATTATTTCTCACCTAGGACATCATATTTTTGCTTAAAAATAAGTTGATGTAGTGTGCATTTTAGAGAGATTTATTTTATCGTCTGCCTCGGTTTTGAATTCATATTTTGTTTCTGCTATGGTGGCAGCATATAAAATATCTCCGTGGATTCAAGCGACTAACAGAATACAAGTTCCAACTTCTATTTCTCTGTTTTTTACTTCGCATTTTTTTAAAAAAAAGATTAAAATTTGGGATCTGCCTTCTACGGAACAGCATGCAGTGGAATATTTTCAAAATTATGGTATCCTGGCATCAAAGGAAAAAGGGCGTTAATGGACACAATATGAGACTAGTTGACAACGGACAAACTATGGTGATGCAACGTAAAAAATAAATCTATTCGAAAAGGAACGTGGTTCGACAGATCCAAAATTACATTAGTGACTGCACTCAGATTCATTTTCACATTTGATCCAAAGAATTTGTAGTGGCTTGACTGGTGGCACACTAAATAACTATTCTCATTAATGTAGCACTATTTAACTTTTATTGGAGCTGAATCATATCGTTTGGCGATAGTTTTTGTTTGACGAGAGAGGTCGACGGGATAATACGTAAATACCAAATTGGTAAACAAACATGATATGTTAATTATATGAAATAACAGGTTAAATACGCATACAGACCAATAGCTCATTTTAACTTGAAAAAAAAAGAATGAAATTTCTCGTGTAAAAAATATGGTTTCGGTTTCAAAGCCGAGGGAATCCCACCATCTATTGGCGGCGACCAAATTCTGTGCTCTTTGAAAGTACATCTCCTTTTTCCTTTATGGTATAGCTATAGGATATGCTTTTGATGCCAGTAATTCTTTAAATGCTTTAAGAATTATATATATATATATATATATATATATATATATATATATATATATATATATATATATCAGCCCTAATTTCTTTCATAAAAATTCGCAATTAATAATGTACAGTATATGTTCTTTCTTTAAAAGTTATTTTGGCACATATTTTCCCCCGAACTTGAAAAATAAAATGAATATCTAGAAGTCAGAGAGCATATATCCACATTAAGGCTAAAGAAGCATGTCGATCCTGGTCTGACTCGACACAACTGCTGAAAAAATTGTGCATTTACAACAAACATTTTGAAAGTCCTTCAGTAGTCACTAAAACACATATAGAAGGGCATACCACAGCGTCACGTGTAAATCTCGTGTATCCCTTTTTTGCCCTTCAGTTTACATGTGGTTGTGTCAGTGACTATTCAAAAATTAAAAAGTAAATCGATATTCCTGAGATCTACTTCTTTTGTATGTCCCAATTAGGGACTGTTCACATAGGAGTCCGGTAGCGGAAGCGTAAAAGGAAAGATGGCGCTGAGACGGAAATAAACCAATCATAGGCGTTAAAAATTTCGTTGCTAATCGTTTGGCGGTTGGTCATTGGTTAAATATATTTCAATACTTTAACGCTTCCGCTACCGGACTCCTCTGTGAACAGTCCCATAGGCTTTGTTCACACTGCATCTGGAGCTTTGCGTTGCTTCAATTCGTTAGCGTCGAGATTGTTGGCATGATTGGTTTGACGAATCACGTGGCCAATAAATTGAACTCTGTGATGGGTTGAAATTTTTATCACCAACGCTGTGCAACGCTGAGGAAACAGTGTGAAAACGCCTTAATTGCTCGGAAACTTTTGTATACCCAAGGCGACCAGATTTCAGAAAGAATCCTCGGGGCGTCCTGAGTAGATTGTCATCTGGGAACAAACAATAAACTGATGTTTAGATTTCAAAACATTTATCCTATCTTTCTCTTCATGCACATCTATACTTATATATAAAGAGAGAGCGATTTTGTACGTGGAGGGTAATCTCCAGAACCACTGCACCTATTTGAAAAATTCTTTCACTGTTTGAAAGGTACATTATTCCAGATGGACATAGGCTATATATTATGTATATCTGATCAGTAGAAATAAAGTTAGGGGCTTAATAATAACAATCTCCATTGTTTCTGCTACTGTCTTCTACCGCTTTTTGTTCCGAAGATTTCAACGATCCTTAGCGTGGTGCTATCGCGGTGGGCTTCTTTTCTGACGCTAGCGGTTCGAACCTAGCCGTTCTCCGGCACGCCTTTTTCTTTTAAAAAATTATTTTAATTATTAACTAACGTAAAATTAATTTAAGGTATTATTTAGGTTATTATTAAGGTGAAAAAAGATTTACAATTTATTGGCTATCAACTGGAAATTTATTGGTATAATATTTTGTTCAACCCGGACAAAGTCGGGACGGGCCGCTAGTACACAATAAAATACTTCCTTGAGAATGATATATGAAATGTTATTCTCTAAAATTATAAACTCATTGAATGTTCAAAAAATGACGTAATAACTTTCAAAATCTCGGTTCACTGAGGGACGGATAGCCTAAAGCAGAGGTTCCCAACCGGTGGGTCGCGACTCGATCCTAAAACTATCAGAAACCATCGAATAAACCATCAGAAAATATAAGAAAAATTGCTTATATTTTGTCAAAGTACAAAGTGCTTATATTTTGTCAACCATTTTAAAATCAGAACACAAATTGTTTATCAATAATCAATCTGTATCTTCAAAAAGGCATATATATATATATATATATATATATATATATATACTAGAAGGTAACCCGTCATTTTGACGTCATAATACTAATAATGACGTCATAATGGAAAAAGTACATGAAAGTTAAAAAATATCCCGAATTATCTAACAATATTGCATTTAATCCACACCTTGTAAAAGCAAACCCTTTCATTAATTTTTATTTATATAGTTTTTCATGCGATTGGAGTAGTAGACTGCCATCCAACCCGTCATTTTGACGTCATATTACTAATAATGACGTCATAATGTAAAAAGTACATGAAAGTTTAAAAATATCCCGAATTATCTAACAATATTGCATTTAATCCACACTTTGTAAAAGCAAACCCTTTCATTATTTTTTTATTTATTTAGTTTTTCATGCGATTGGAGTAGTAGACTGTCATCCAGTTTTTTACAACTCCCTACGCGATATGAATACTTGAGGTATTTGATTCATTCACATTCAAGTTTGTTTACTTTCAGAATTCATCGCAAAAGTAAACAGATTTTTAAAAACTGTTAAATATACAGCTAAAAGCATCCAACTTTTTTTTTCTGAATGTTCTATAAAAAAATAGGCTGAACAAACGTGATTTGATGGAGAAGATATTAGTTTTTAGGTAAGAAAAAATTCTGATCCACATCTGAAATTGAAATTAAGCCTAACCGGCCGTTTGTTTACTGAGGGCTTCAATTGAAAGATGAGTACATCCCGGAAGTGTTATACAGAGACAACGGCTATTATATATATAATAATACACACACACACACACACACACACACACACACACATATATATATATATATATATATATATATATATATATATATATATATATATATATATATATATATATATATATATATATATATATACACTCATGGACAAAAAAATTAGCGCACCAAGAAGGAGTCGTCAAAATGAAACGAAATTTTACATACGTAATGACTACTTTGATATAAGTAAATGCTAAGAAAATCAAAGAAAAAGAATAATTTATTTCAGAGAAAAAGGCAAAAGAACGGAGGAGTTAATACTCCGTTGGACCCCCTCTAGCTCGAATGCACGATGCGATACGATCGGGAATTGAGTCATACAAGTTCTGTATGATGTCTTGAGACATTTCGTTACATATTTGCTGTAACCTTGCCTCTAGTTCGTTCAAACTCGTGGGATGCCCAACTCGTCGTCCCAAATGATCCCAGATATGCTCGATTGGAGACAAATCTGGGGATCGGGCAGGCCAAGGAAGGGTAGTAACAGTGCGGAGACAGTCTTGTGACACCCTTGCCGTATGAGGCCGAGCATTGTATTGTTGAAAAATGGCTCCTGGGAGCCGTTGCATGAGTGGCAACACATGTGGTTGCAGGATTTCATGAACATACCGCTGGGATGTCATGGTGCCAAGGAACAATACTAGGGGTGACCGTGTATTGTAGGCAATAGCACCCCATACCATCACACCAGCTGTGGGAGCGATGTGTCACTGTACAGCAAAGGCAGGATTGAAGCGTTCACCACGGGCTCTCCACACGCGAACACGATTGTCATCACTGCCGAGATTGAATCTGGATTCGTCGCTAAAGACGACCTGGTTCCATTCCGCTGCAGTCCAGTTTCCTCGTGCGCGGCAAAACTCCAAACGGAGGCTTCGATGGGTGGGCGTCAAGGGCAGCACACGTAATGGGCGCCGCGATACCAACTGTCCTTCAGCCAGGCGCCATCGAGAAGATACAGAGGCCCCTAGTGAAGGTGCTACCTGTGCCTGGATGGGGGCCGATGAAGCATTTTGCTGTACGCGTGCATTTCTTACGATGTGGCGGTCTTCTCGACGACTGGTCTGTTGAGGGCGTCCTTAGCCTGGTCTTCATGTACATGATATCTCTCGGGTCCACTGGTCCCAACACCTCCTCACAACACAATCAGAGCGGCCTAATTGACGAGCTACTCGCCTAGCTGACCACCCAGCTTCCATCATCCCGACGATTCTCCCCCTCTCAAACTGCGACAACTGCTTATATTGTCTTTGAACACGGCGTAATGGCATGTCTATCTCACCTCTTCCTTTGTAAATGATTCAGCACACTCAAGCAAGCTTCGGTTACCTGTTTTATACTCCACAGAGTACGATGTTCAACGCCCTCTACCGGCTATACGTAATGCGCAATCACGCTGCATTTCTAATCATTTGCATATATCCCCGATATGTACCTTCATTGCAAGTTTCGTTACGATCCCGCAATTATTTCTTGGTGCGCTAATTTTTTTGTCCATGAGTGTATATATATATATATATATATATAATATTTGATGGTAAATTATATATACACAAGGAAGGGATACGATACAAATAAGGTTTTTTACTCCACCATGGACCGATGGACCGTGGAGGTATTCCGATAAGGAAAGGTGGGTCGCCAGCTGAAAAAGGTTGGGAACCACTGGCCTAAAGCATTTGTCTGTCATTTTTTAAGGAACAAGTTTTTTTGGGGGGGGTGGGGTGGGGGGTGGAATTCATCGAGCGTACGATTTAAATTTATCGTGATGCAATGAAAAACCTCGAGCTGAATTTCTCTTTTTTTTCTGTCTTCCAACAAAGCAGAAATTTTGTACATTAGCTCTTTTTCTTTGCAAGATTACGGTAGCCCTGAAATGAATCGGATCATGAGTCACTGAGATAAAAGTATTTTCAAAAGTTTGGTGCCCACTCAGGATGAAAAAGCATATTCATCCTGAAGATCAAACTTTAATGAAACAAAAAGGATCCATTTAAAATTTCACTGATTCCATTTGTCAGCGGTAAGAAAAATCTTTGTTTGTGGTGAAACTATTTGCAGATAAATTTTTATAACATGGCATTGCTATTTACTTAAACTTGAAATTCATTTAAATTACAAAAAAAAAAAAAATTCTAAAACAGAATATCTAAAATTTAGAATCATTTAATTAAATTATTTTTATTAATTACAATGACAGATTTTTAAATAATTAGACTATTTCAGTGGTTCTCGACCTTATTTGCTTCATTCCCACCTTTCACCTGAGTTCAAAATATCTTCACCCCCTGTTTTACTCAAAAGGGGATTTCCAAATAGCATGCATATACAGAGTATTGACAATCTTTTACATTTTTGTATATTAGTACATACTCATTTATTTAGATTATTTTTACAGTAAAATTGAACAAATTAAATAGTGATAGAAAATGTAGATAGTTCTCAAAACAAGAATAAATCTTTCTTTTTTTTAATTTAAAAAAAATTATTCAGAACTAATGTCTTAACAGCCTAAAGTGAATGACAACAGACTAAACATAATACTGCATGTCAAGAACTGATTTTAAGTTGTGACATTCAATAAACTTTATTGAATGCTGCCAATCTAGTGGGTTCTTCTAATGCGTTCGTACCTTCTCCCACCCTCTGTGACCTCATATAAGGACTTTCCGGGCTAAAGATTTAACGTGCCCATATCCGGCCTAGACATGACAACGCATACTACTTACAAAATCGGAGAGGAATACTATCGATTCAACAGTCCTTTTTTCCGATGATCAAATCCAGGATAATTATCCAGTTCGAAGAAGGAGAAGGAAAATATAATACGACGAGAGGAAACACGACGATCGATGAGATATTCTCCCATCACAGTCTGCAAACGGGAGTCTCTCAGACCGTTTATAGTTTATACCTACAACCAAACTCTTTATGGTAGAATGTATTAAAAATCTGAGCATGCAACCATTTTTTAAATTACGGAATTAAAAAAAAGACACTTTGAGAAGTTTTAACAGAACTATGGTGCATACTTAAAACTTGTAGCCAACAAATTTATTTTAGGACTAATTATATTTTTATTTACAAATGCCAGGCTATTAAAAGTTGAGGCTCTGGCTTCCCAATACTTGTGGAATTAAAACCATTAAGTGAAGAGCACGTGTTGAGATGCTCTTTCTGTTCATGGAGTGACGGGACTAACAGAGAATCCGGAAAATTCTTGGTCGAAATTCACGTAAATGAGCATTGGAAACCACCTAAAAAGGAAAGTTCTCTGTGGCTTATGCAAATCACGACGACGACGTCATCACCGATCGGAGGATTGTAATACGGAGAAGTACGAGTATGAACTATCCCGTAGTAGTAATTCAGTCGATGTAGACTTAGGTGTTATAGGATTAATACTCAAAATGCCGGATGCCAGTAACTTTCAGAGAGCTATGATAATTGAGTACTTCTGTTACTGAAATGGCAGAAACTGTCGGTGTATCAAGAAGCACAGTAAGGTTATTGCCTCTTAAAGTTTGGGCCTCACACGAAGATGGCAGTGAGGGAAAGGCAGAACAGGATATAGAATTTACGGCGGACACCCAAGACTACAGAAAATAACAGCATAAGTGAATACGAGTTCCAATGATCCTGTTTCAGTGACAGAAATTCCGAAAGCTGATATTTATGGTCGTGTTGTAATTCACAAAATAATACTTCCCCGTCGTGAGACCATAAGCGCGTGAAACTGAAGACCAGCCGCTACGTAACAAAACCTGTATACGCAGCCGAGGGTTGATTTCCCATGTTCGGTGAACAGTGTTATTAATGTTGGGCCCACGAGTGCCGGATGGACAGTACAGATCCGCCATCCAAAAAGGCAACCCCGGGCCCTTGGTCGTGTTGTAAAGCAGTAGCCACTCACCGCTGATTCCAGTGCTAGCAAGCGTGTCAGATGGTGCCTTGAACATAAAATTGAGATCAAATGAGTGGCAACCAGTTACCATGTTGGAGGAATCGAGCTTCAAGTTACTCCCTACCACTCGTAGAGTATCCGTTTTGCGAGCAGTTTCCAAAGCATGTCATCCAGTGGCGTAGCGAGCATAACTGGCGCCTGGGGCACGATACCTTTTTAGCTCCCCGCATGGTCTTGGGGACCATTTGGTACCCATCTGCGAATGGCGCCCGGGGCATGATAGACCCCTTTCCCCCTCGTTACGCCACTGATGCCATCCTGACCGTTTGGTGCCCACTAGCAGGTATGCGGCGATGGTTCTTTGTAGCTGATGGGTGCTATCTCTTGGTATTTTCTAGGAGCCTTAATTGTTCTTCAGTTCTCTGTTGTATCATAAGTCTACGAAATCATTCTGACGCACCACGGGCATCATATGGGGCAGGTGGTATTCCCCCGATGACCGCCCGTGTTTCAATGACTTATAATAGACCCTTGCATCGTGCGAAACCAGTCAGGATGTGGTTTCAAGAACATAAGGATGAGATACAGTATCTATCCTGACTACCTCAGTCACCTGACCTTAATATTGTTGAACATTTGAAGAGAAGTGTTCGATCACGTTCTCCTTCTCCAACATAATTGGAACAGTTAGGGCCTGTTCACATAGGAGTCCATTGCGTAGCTTTAAAGTATTGAAATATATTTAACCAATGACAAACCGCCAAACGATTAGCAACGAAATTTTTAACGCCTATGATTGGTTTATTTTCTTCCTAACGTCATCTTTCCTTTAACGCTACGCAACGGACTCCTATGTGAACAGGCCCTTAGTGTATATGTTGCAGGTTGAATGGCACAAAATTCTAATATTTTTTAATGTACGATTTTATCACTCTACTCCACGTCGAACTCGTGCTGTTTTGCAAGCCAAAGGTGGACGACCAACAGTTTATTAAAAAAAAGTTATGCAGAAACGGATGGTGTTTTCATTATTTTGTTAACCCCCATATATATTGTTGACTAGTGAATATACTTACTGTACTTGTAATTCCTTTATACGAATTTATGTTTGGTTCCAAATTAATTAATTTGGGATATTAAAAGATTTCTTAATAAATCTGAGAACATTTGATGCACACGCACTTACACAATCAAAAATATTTTAGGTACTTACGGAAAATTCAGTCGACCATAAAAGTTGGCGCAAATCCGCCAAACCTCCCGGCCGCTTCCGCCGCCAATCATTTTGGCAGCATAAAATCTACAATTGCGCGCAAAATAGAAACAAATATGTCTTCTTCTTTGTGAAAACGATGCCACATTAATTCAGCCATATAAGAATATAAGTGGTGTCGCGCTGTCCCACCTTGTCTTTTGTTCCGACACTTGGCCGAACCCCACAATCACTCAATGTTTTGTGTATGTACGCCGGTATTCGGATCTACAAAGTTATAATTATGATTAACTTTGAAATGTCCGAAATTAGCAGCTCTTATTTTGTTGGTTTTATAAGCTTTCCATGAGTCCGAGTCTATTGTACTAGAACCTTTTTCGATGTTATCTTTTATCGCTTGAATAAGCGTTATCGCCTTCCTATCTGGGACTTTTACGTTAAAACACTCGTTGGTCTCCTTGCAAATCCCTCCAAACAACGATTAGTCGAGGGTTATGCTCCCTGCATGGTGTTTACGTTTTGAGAAAAGGCTCTCATCAATTTCGGCAATGAGGTTGGCCCCTTCGATTTTTTCTTTGGCCTTCTTAAAAGACTGTGTGTACCAACTTCTCATAAGTAATTATTCCAATCAATAACAGTCTTGTCACTCTTCGTCTAATTCTTCGTTTCCCATTCAATAGTAGTCAATTCCCTGCGCCAGCTGTAAATAAATCTTAGTGCAGTCACAAATGAAATGATTGAACTCTCGAACCATGTCTCCGAATGGATATTCGCTTCTGACAACTTCTAATATTACAGCGCCATTGAATCTGTGTTTTTAAATAAAGCGCCATATCGTGGCCATTAACGCATTTTTTGGATGACGGTAAGATTCCATACCTTTGAAAGAATTCTACTGCTTATTGTTCTGTAGTTGGTAAATTCCAAATTTTATATATTTTTTTACAACGCAGAGCTACAATAAAACTTAAAACAACGACAGCTTTACTGCTAGAGCTAGAAATAGAAACTCTTATTAAGGTAACTTTGAATCACGTGTGGTAGATTTTACTATTATTGGCTAAAAATCGCCTCTTGGCGCTATTGCCTTCTTTTGGCGAAAATGGTCGACTGGATTTTCCGTAAGTACCATATTTTAATATTTTTAATAAATGAGACGAAATTTTAAGACTATCGGGGATACCTGAATACTCCAAGAATATAACAACAACAAAAAGCCCCAGCTTCTTAAAATCTCTCTATATAAAAATGAATGTTTGTTTGTTTGTTCGTATTTTATGCGCTGCCGTACCGTTCATCCGATTGCGATGAAACTTGGTCAACTTATTGCTTGAACTTGCGCGATGGTTATAGACTATTTTCATTCCTCTACGACGTTCCATTCCCGAATTATGTTAGAAGTATCAACGGATATTGAAAATCGCCAAAAAAAATCGCCAAATTTCCCTGGATATTTTTGTTTAAAGTCATTGTAACATTTCATTGTTGCCAATTAAATTATAACATTTCCGTAAAAATAAATAGATGGAACAGATGTATTACACGCACCTCCCTTGGCGACAAAACTTTTTTGACGCCAAATACTCGTCAAAAAAATTTTGTCTCCAACTTGTCGCCAAAACAGGCCTACGCGGACATTTTACACTTAAAATAACAAATATACACAAAATATCAATAACAACTCAAATATAAAAATAAATTCAAAACAAACTTACCAATGGCAATAATAAACTTTCAAAAACATGTCACAAAACCACAACAGCTACTTTAAAACATACACGAATATATCTAAAAACGGCTGTATTAAAATTCAAAACATAAACAGAAATGCTCAACCGCTACTTTAAAACACGCAAAAATATCTAAAAACAGCTGTATTAAACTTCAAAACCTCAGCAGAAATACTCAACCACTTATTTAAAACATACGCAAATATATCTAAAAACGGCTATATTAAAATTCAAAACCTAAACAGAAATGCTCAACCGCTACTTTAAAACATACGCAAATATATCAAAAAACGAAGACATTAAACTTCCAAAAACATTACACATATCCGCAACATCTATTTAAAACATACGCACATATATCAAAAAACGAAGACATTAAAATTCCAAAAGCATTACAGAAATCCTAAACCGCTACTATGAAACGCCAACAAAAATATCGAACACCGGTATATTAAACTTCCAAAAACACTACACAATACCACAACACCTATTCAGGGTTGCAACAAAAAACAAACATCACGCCAAATCGCATGGCTGCCAGACCAAACCAAAAAATCGCTAAAAATAAAAAAAATCGCCAAACATAAAAAAAATCGCCAAATTGAAAAAGGTGCGTGAAACACATCTGTACCAAATAGATATGAATTATAAAAACGTGATTTATTCATGTATTGGCGCATGCAAGAATGAATTTGATATATTATTTTCATGTACGTGGCAACGCCGGAATATTTCTTTTTAAAAATGAAAATATAAGGATGGAAAGTCATGAGTAGGTGTGCTCTGTCTTGTCTACAAACATCGTAGAATTTTGGACACGTGGCGGTCGGTTGCGTTTCTTGTTGTTCTATCTTATTTTTTCGCTGCTTTTTGTTAGGCGTTCTTCGTGTACCGTTTGTGTTTTGTTTCCTGTGTTGCGTTGTGCTTCTTGTGGCTGTTTTTCGTGTTGTTTTTGTGATTTTTTCCTCGGTTTGGTTGTGGTGTTGGTTCTGCAGCTGCCGGTGACGGAGTATGCGGTAAGTGGTTTCTGAATTTTTCTTTTCTGGAATGGAGGAGTCGCCGGCTGACGACAACTCCTTCTGGTCTGCTAAGCTCCAGCCGCATGAATTTTTGAATGAAGCTTTGGGTCAAGGTGTTGGAACTTTAACAATTTTTCTTGAAAGTCCTGCAGGGGCTATCCCAATTTCACACCCAAAAAAACTGAAGGATGAGCTGGTCAGTCGCGTGGGTCCCAAGATAAGTTTAAGTTTTTTAAAGGCCACGCGTAACGGAAAAATCGTTTGTGTCAATGACGATAACAATACTGCCATCCAATTGTTAAAAATTAATCAAATATTGTCGGTACCTATCGTGACCAGATTAAATCCGGATACACTTACGTCAAAGTTTTTACTACATGATATTCCGCTAAATGTCACCTGCAATGAAGTTGCGGAAGAACTGTTAGAGAATGGCATTCCGGTTTTTGAAGTCCGTCGTTTTCAGAAGCTGATGGGAGGTAATCGTGTTCCTCTTAAAACCATGCTGGTAACAAAAATTGGGCAACAACTCCCTGACAAGATTCACTTGTGGTTCGAAGAAATACGCATACGGCCTTTCATAGATAGACCCCGGCAGTGTAATAATTGTTTCCAATTCTCAGATTCGACTAGGGCATGTAAAAACGCTGTGGTATGCTATAAGTGTGGAGAAGAACATGCTACTCAATTGTTCCAGGCTGATAAAGTGAAATGTAGCAACTGTGGCGAGGGCCATGAAGCAATTAGCAAAAGTTGCAGCGCATATATCCGAGAAGCGGAAATAAATAAATTCAAATGCTTTAACCAATTAACGATCACAGAAGCTCGGCGTCGTTACGCACAGAATAATAACAATAGGAAGGCACCTTCCTATGCGGGGGTTGCGTCTCCCAGATATAGGGAGAAAAAGATTAATCTACAGGAGGTAACCACGAACTTTGAAAAGATCATGGAAAGATTCGAGGCTAAGTTTGAGGAAACCCTCCAGAATTTTTTAAGTACTCAAGTCGAAACTTTCAAGAAAGTCATCGAAATAATGACATCATCCTTTGCGAACATGTTACAAAAATTTCTCCCCCCGACACTGTCGGGTGCTCCGCCAACAAGAGAGAAAATAAAGAAAAAACAGAGACTGTCACAAGCTAATACGCCATCGCCCCTGTCCTCTACTTTTGGGGACTTCGGTTTGATGGATTTCTCCGGGACCACCGATCTTGATAATCCCGGTCCTCCGCCTGGGCCGCCCTTGTATTTTGAGGGGGCCATTCCTGACTCCCCTCCCCTCTAGGGGGGGGGGTGGGCTGTTTGGCGGCCTTTTTTGGTTTGTCCGTGTTCTTTTTTGTTTTTGGTCTGGCTTCTTTTTCTGTTGTGTCGTGGAACGTTCGTGGTGTTCGGGCCAGGGCCGCTTGGCTCCGGTGTCCGGTTTTTGCTTCTGTTCCTGTTTTCCTTACTCAAGAAACCTTTCTTACTCCGGCTCTTTTTTTCGATGTCAATCAGAAAGTCCTGTATCGTAGAGATAGGCCTGGGGGCGGTGGGGGTGGCGTCCTCACCGCGATCCAGCGTAATGTTATTTCCATCGACCTTTCTCTCCCCATTCAACATCCTTTCATCGAGTATGTTGCTATTAAAGTATGGGTCAATAATACTCCTCTCACCATTGTAAATATCTATAATCCCAGATGCAGTTTTGACCTTGGCTTTTTCGTTTCTCTTCTTGATGATATTGAACCACCTTCTATTATCATGGGGGACCTAAATTTAAATTTACTAAAGCGGGGCAGTCATGGCCTGGCCCCGGTGAATCAGTTTCTTGACTGGGTTGCTAGAAATGATCTTTGCATTGTTAACAGGGACATTCCTACTCGTTTCATGGCTAACAATTCACCTTCTGTACTCGATCTTGCTATTATTTCTCCAGACTTATTCCATGTTGTAAAATTTTATATCCACCCTGATAGTTTTGACTCGGATCATTGTCCGATGTTCTTACAGCTTTATGGTCCTTATGCTCAGTGTGTTACTACTACCTTTCGACTTCGGACCAATTGGACTAGGGCTGGCCGAGATTTAAATAATAGCATGAATTTCCATAACACTCTTTCCTTCTCGGATCTTATGTCATCAAGTAAACAGGCTATCTCTGATAATAATCACTCTCAAAGAATTACTGGGACGTCCTACCCACAGTGGTGGAACTCGAGGTGCTCTTGGATCTTGGGGCAGAAAAGAAAGTATCTTCGGCTGGCTAAGCGGACTTTTTCGCGTGATTACTGGTTACAGTATAAAAAATTTTCAAGTCTTTTACGTCGTCATATAAAATGCAGCATTCGTAGCTTTTGGAACAAACTCTGTAATAGTCAAATCAGTATGCAGACCATCTATCGCATTCTTAAGAAGCAATCTACCCTACAGGCTTCTGGGGGGACTTTGCCTTATCGGGGTGTTTGTATCAATTGCCCCTATCGTCAAGCTATCCTTTTCGGCCAGAACCTTTACCCTACTTCACATCACCCTCCCCTTCCGTACGCTGTTACCAATGTAATGGGGGAGTTTAACAACCCTATTTCTACTCCGGAGCTCCAGCTTGCGATGAAGGCTATTAGACCCACCACTCCCGGGGAAGACGGCATCTCGGCAAAGCTAATCAAGCACATTGATCCTAATAATCTCTGCAAGATTGGTGGTATTTTTAATAATCTCCTTGATACGGCCAGTGTCCCAAATCAGTGGCGCTCTGCCATAATTCTTCCCATTCTGAAACCCAAGAAGCCCAGTACTCTGATTTCTTCGTATCGCCCGATTGCCCTTACTTCGGTTTGGAGTAAAATTTTTGAACGCATTATTCTCCATCGTCTCACTCGCTGGTCTATTAGCTACAATGTTTTTTCTACCGGCCTCGGTGGCTGTTTCCCCAATCGGGACAGCCAATCTGTCTTGGCCAAGCTGTACCTTGATATCCAGGAAGCTCGCCTGAACAAAAAATATATTCTTGTAAACCTAGACATTGAAAAGGCGTATGATTCCGTTTGGATTGACGGGTTGATTTACAAACTGGCTTCCGTTGGTGTTGGTGGAAATGTTTTATTATGGATTTCTAAGTGGCTACAGGATAGGAATATTAAGGTGAAATGGCACAATCACATTTCCCCCCCCCCCCTCAAAAGGTTACGTCTGGAATTCCTCAGGGTAGCGTTCTGTCCCCATTTCTTTTCTCTATGTATATGCTTGATATTTTTGAAACGACCCCATCCAGGGTTACTGTGCTGACTTACGTTGATGACATTTTTGTGTATGCTATTGGTGATGATCCTGCTACCACTTGCAATGATTTGCAAACAGCTCTTGATAACATTCTGAAGTGGTGTAATTATTGGAAGTTTTCTCTTTCCGCCTCGAAGAGCACGTCTATAAATTTTTCAAGGGGTAGGTTTCCTTGCCCTGAAAGCCGTATCGCTGGCGATCCTATTCCGTGGAGTAAAAATATCAAAATTATGGGTTGCGTCCTGTCGTCAACCATGTCCATAGCGCCTCAGGTTCAGTATCTGCGTGAAAAAACTCACCGCCGGCTAAACATGCTAAAAGGTTTGGTGTATAAAACTCGTGGCGCCACAAGCCGGACTCTTATCCCAATCGTCAATGCGGTTATCCGCAGTGCTTTTGACTATTGTGGTTTCCTGTATTCCCAGATTTCAAAGAGTGACGCTTCTACTATGGAGGCCTTATACTCCATTGCCCTCCGTCTGGCCACTGGTCTCCCCCGGTGGACGCCGATCCCTGTACTTCGGGCTGAGGTTCACCAAAACAGCATTGCGTGCCGTATGCAGCACCTTAATAAATGTTTTCTTATTAAACACCTGTCACTCCATACCAAATCCTTGCTTTACAGTAACCTTCTTAGGTGTATTTCGGGAAACTCATCCAATATCCCTGGTTTGCTGCATACCATGAATATCACTATGGATACGTACTGTCTGGGCTCAAGCTTTTTCCTTGACCCTGGCCGCATTTTTCTTTCTCATCAGGTGGAGATTGTTACGCAGGGTCTCCCCTTTCAAAATAAAGATCTCCCGAACTCGGTGATTTCAGATTTATAGGCTGAGTTTGTCAATAATTACCAGCCAAAGTGCTTTTTGATTGCCACTGACGCCTCCAAGACCGACGACAATGTGGCGATAGCGGCCTTTAACCACTCGACTAATTCTGGGAAAGCCATGTTAACCCATCGTTTGAATTCAATTTTTACCGCGGAAGCTCTAGCTATCGTTCTGGCTATTGCTATTTGTGGCCAGGAGGTTGATCATGTTTTAATTGCTTCTGACAGCCTTCCCGTTCTCTCGGCGCTACATATGGCTCATTCGAAGTCCCCAGCGGTCATCCTTTTGCTGCATAGTAAAATTATTAATGCGCTTGAGAGCATCAATTCCATTCGGCTGGTCTGGACCCCTGGTCATCGGGGCATCTATCCAAATGAGGTGGCCGATGAGATGTGTAGACATGGCCCTTTCACTACAGACCAATTTAATGTGGTTAGCCCGGAAGACATCATTAGAAAAATCAAAAGTGACATGTATGCTGCCGGGGAGGATGAATGGAATAGAAGCATTTATCGTCAGCGGTATGGCGCAATTAACCTCAAGAATCAAACGTATCGTAGGTGGATTTACCATCGCCAGACTGATGTTCTGGTTGCCCGCTGGCGTACCAAAACGATACAATGCAACCATCTTTGGCATAAGTTGAATATGGCTCTCTCCCCTCTGTGCGACACGTGTAATGAAAATGATACGCCAGATCATATTTTGCTAAGCTGCTCCAATTTCCGGGTGCAGCGTTGTGCTTTATTTAATTCTCTTAGGATTAGCGATAACCCTTCTTATGATTCTGTTATTAATTCGGCTACGAGTTCGTGGCGTGGGCTGGTTGCCCTGGCGTGTTTTACGCTTCGCTCCCTTGGTTGGGGGTGATCTCTGGTTTTGTTCGTGTGTGTGTTTTTCTGTGTCTGTCGTTTGTCGTTGGTTTGAGGTGTCTGCGTGGTTCTTCATCCCCGTGTTTTGTTTTTGTGGTCCCGGGTGGGGCTTCTCGCCGCTTTCCTTCTCCCATGTTCAAAGTTTGTGTTTCAAAGTTTCTCCGTGCTAGTTGGTCTAGCGTCTGTCCGTCCATGTTTTTCCTTTCGGGTCGTTATGTAGAGACAAAGCCGGCCGCCTGGTTGTAGCATAAGTCTCACAAATTTTCATTTCAATTCAATTCAATGGAAAGTCATTCATTTTCAATGAATGTGTCATCTATCCATTTCGTGAATTGAAACTATCCCAAGCTACCTGTTCAAATTCAAATTTACTGCAGGACACGTTGACTTAGCTAGAAACACGTGCGTTTCGCCTTGACGCGATGATTTATATAACTGAAGTGACATTGAAACATAGCAGATGATTTAGTTTTGAGAAAGAATTACAATCATGAAATACGTGTATATAGTAATTAAGAAAGTCTGAAAGTGGCATTGAAACGTAGCAGACGATTTAGTTTTGAGAAAGAATTCCGAGCATGAAATACGTGTATATACTTTTTCTATAATAATTATCAGATTTTCTGTGTTTTAATATTGAATGTGATCTCAATCCATTCAAACATTATTGATTCTTTTTCTATAATAATATATCCATTCAAACGTTATTGACTAGCTGTAAATTAATGCTTTAAAATGCCCAAAAAGAGGAGAGCAACTTTTAATCCTGCAGAAGTAAGGGGAAAATGTCAAAGATTGTTGAGAAATGAGCAATGTCATGAAAAAAAAAAAAAACAGAAGAGCGCGAAACCAACAGAATTCGAAATGCAGTTAGACGCACATAAGAATCTGAAGAAAAAGTATTCCCAAGAGCTCGAAGGTAACAGAATTCGAATTGTAGTGATCCGAAGCAGTGAGACTGATGAAGAAACTTTTAACGCGTCGAACATACGATCGTCTTCGAGCTTCAACATCGAAAGGAGAGGAAAGCGATGAACAACGACAGCACCGACTACAAACTAATGCTATTTGCTACCGCAAAAGAATTTTAGCGAAAACTGTAGAACATCATAACATGAGGCTAATCATTGAAAAAATTAATAACAGAAACTGAATTCCGAGCGAAGCCGGGTAATACATCTAGTACACTATAAAAATTAAAAACCTATGAATGTTATCCTAAACGTTCCAACCAAAGTATCTAGATATTATTTTCGGAAGGTACAGTTCGAAATACAGCAAAAGTAGTAGTGTTTATTTACATCATTAAGGACACAAATAAAATGTAATGTGTATAAAAGTAACCATGAAAACACTTTACTTTCTTCTCTGAATGAAAAAACATTTCATCACTTATTTTTGTATTCCTTAAAACCTTACAACCCCAAAATGAAACTCCGCCTTTTGCGTTTACGAGTTGCAACGAATGAAAATAAGGTCCTGTGTTATGGCGTACATCGAAGATCGTAATGTTGGTAAAAGTAGAAAGTAAGTTGATATCTCTAAGCATGTAAATATTTTTATAAAGAATTATATAACTGAATATATTTATATCTGATCACCAAGGAAGTTTTTTGAATTTTTGCTGCTAATATTGATCCTGTCTCTAGAAATCTATTTGCATTAAGTTTTAAACATGGCGGTGATTCTTATAAGCCAACGCAATCTGTGGTATGCATATTTGGTTTATTAAAATTAAAATTTGATATTTTTTCTAGATCTTTCATGTTATTTTATGTAATTAATAAATGTTGCTTTGATTGATATGAGATTCGGTTTTACTTACGTGTATTCTACATTATTTTCAATTATAAAACTTTGCACACGATTTGCGTGACGACAATTATTATATTGCTGTGGAAAATCATACTGTACCAGATAATTTTAAGAAAATTAATATAAGATATTATGAGAAGATGTATAAACATTTAGGTCAGTTTACTTAATTTTTAATTGCATATTTTGATCATAACCCTTTTTCTTATTCATCTAAGGACATGAGGGTTCAAAGCAATGCGAGACAGTTATTTTAGTAACTTTATGAAGTAATTTCTCATTGGAATATTTTTGAGTAACAAAACTTAATAATATTGATTTTGACTTAGTAAATTATTACTCATTCGATGATGTCACAAATTTTAAATTTGTGCATAGAGCTATCAGATGTGTGCACTTGATCTCTTTCAGTAAGATTACATACTCG
This sequence comes from Dolomedes plantarius, assembly GCA_907164885.2. Classification (NCBI taxonomy): domain Eukaryota; kingdom Metazoa; phylum Arthropoda; class Arachnida; order Araneae; family Dolomedidae; genus Dolomedes; species Dolomedes plantarius. The sequence continues at coordinate 225,659,923 of OU015491.1, forward strand.
GTTATAAATATGTTTAAAGTGTGCATGAAGTATTTCAATTTCTCTCTTGTACATAAACACTCGAGGAATTATGTTGATGAGCTAATAAAAATATATGTGGATTCCAAATAGGGTAATTCATTATTTATAATCTGACATCATTTATTTTCAACCCTTCTTATTCAATGTTTATGCAGAGTTCCTTATGTTTTTATATTGTGTGTACATTATATGAAGTTATTTTATTTATTTCATTGAAAGTTATTCGATTTAATCACTGTTTATTTCTTTAAGTGTATTTTTGATAAATCTGAATTTACTTTGTAAAGTGTCATACCGATTTCGGCTACTAGATGGCGTACCTACGTAAACAAATTTCTAACGTTTTTGTACTTTAAAATTGAGTTTATTGGGCTCAAATGCCCCAGCCATTAATTTAAGTGAGCTTAAGTGTAACTCAATTAGTAGAAAATCATTTATTTAAAATTTTTTGTTTTCTTCTTATAATATTTCAATGTTTAGATAAAAAAAAATGGATGTGGGCATTTTGGATAATTTTAAAATAAATACTCTTTTGGATAACAAACAAACAGTATAAAACGAATAAAACCCTAAGATTTTATTTTTATCACTTTTTTAAAGTTTAGCTTTTCGTGTAATCAATTCATTTATATGCTTTAATTATTCATCCATCTTTGAATATTTACAGATGTGGAAATGTGAAATTCCAACATTGTATGTCATTGGTACTGTTTACTTAGTAAATGATTTTCCTTAATCTTTTCAATTAATACTTTAAACTTGATAATTTTTTATTATTATGATGAGTATCAGCAGTGTAAGTTAGTTTTTATCTTAAGCAGGATATTGATATCTGCTAGAATATGTATTCAGTGTAAAGCCCATTACATGTTATAATTATGAAGGCATATAACTTGCTTTGAGTGAACTTAAATGAAAAGTAAAATAATAAAAACTAAATCAAGAACTTGGTTAAAGATACACATCAAGGGGTTATTGATTGAAGTCATTATTTTTTCTGCCTCTGTTAAATGATGTCAAGGCATTGCTATATTACTTTTTTCATTTAAAATTTTGGCATACTTGATTAAAGCAGAAACATAAATTTGAAAAAATTATAACCAATAGCACCTTAGTGCTAATTAACAGCATTGGCATTGTGAGTGTAGTATATTTAATATACTATCTAAATGTGTCAGTGTTATCTCTTCTTGCAATCAAGGTAGAGTTTTATGTGGATGATATAATTAGAAAACTGTTATTCATCGGAAATGGAACAGGGATTAAGAGTTCTTTATTTGAAATATTTTAAAATATTACTGCTTGAAAATTTTTCATTTTAAACTTTTTAAAAGAATATAGATTTGGCCCAGTTTTAACTTTTTTAAATATCTTTATGATGATTTGGATAATATTTTCATAATTTTAGTATTTTTAGTATATTTTCATAATATTAGTATATTTTGCAAAATTCATGCTATCCAGCCCGTGTCAATTCAAATCATAGGGACTTTTCTGAGAGCATTAATTTAATAAAGCAAAAAATTGGTGAAAATTGAAATAACACCTTGAAAATTCATGTATATTATAATGAGTACCAAAGAACAGTGTAACATGCTATTCTCTCCGCATTGTGGTTATAGTTTGTAGAGTGCTGCTGCTTTTTGACCCTTATAAAGGCCTGTTTATTGCCAAACAGACTTTTTATTCAAACTGAATATTATACAGAGGTACCCTGATTTTACGGTTTTCATGGGACTAACGGTAAAAAGTGTACGAAATGGGAAAGCGTAAAATCGGGGTTAAAACATAATCTAAGCATAGTATAGGCAATTTTCACGGACCAGCAGAAAATGATGTACGAAACAGACAATGTAAAATCGGGGTTCTACTGTATTATGATTTATAGTGTATATTTCAAGGGTATTTTTTGATTTCAGGTTTGTTTTCTGTACAGTTTTTTAGTATCTTAAAATTCCATGTTATCACATCACAGTTTTTAAATCAGTGTCATAAATTAAGCTAGATTATATATTTATGAAATAGATATATCATTTTTTGTAGTACAGATGTCTGATATTAATCTTATAAAACTCTTTGTAATTAATCATCACTGAATAAACTAAAATATTTAAGTTTGTTAAACATCAGTGTGTCTATATTTGTTTATCTTTGTAAGACTGTTTTGTACTTTGTAAGTGCATGTTCATTTCATATTAAATTTGGAGAATATGATATGAATTTTTTTAATGATTAATCATTTTTAATATGTTATAGGTTGTTTCTTGCATCGACACTTCATTGTAATGAAGAAACATAAAACAGCCACAAGAATATCTTATTTTTATTTCAAGTATTCTTTTCATTGATCCATTTAAGGGTTTATTTGATGTCATGGAAGCCAAGAGCTGCAAATCTGCTAATCAAAGTGCCAATAAAGAGCTGCAAATCAGTAATGATTGCAATTTGACAGACATGGCAGGAAATAATAATGTAACTGAAAGAGTGCTTGTAACTTCAGAGCCTAATGCCACTGAAGATAGAGAGTCTACTAAAACAATCCTAGAAGATGTATGCACAGATTTTGAAAGTATGGATGTCATTAATCCAAAAAGTAACAAGATATATGTTATAAAGAAACAATCTGATACGTCTCTGACTAACAGTAACACAGGGAAAAGGAATTCTAAAATTGATAATGTTACAGATAAGGCAGGATCTTCTGGTAAGAAAGTGGGAGATGGAGTTGCTGTTCCAAATTTGTCACCTGTTGCTAAGGGAGTGCTAATGAATACTTTACCGACAAGTGAAATGAATCCACAATTAGATGTTGCATCTGTAAGTACTGAAATAGAGCCTGTGCAACAGTCTTGTATATCTGTTCTAAATGCTGAAAATCCTGAAATCTTGCCTTCAGACACCTGCCAGAATCCTAGCAATATTACTGTGTTGCCCCAGACTTTTGCTGGCGAGGAAAACATTCCTTTAGCCCAGTTAGCTGATGCAGAAATTGTTCAGAGTGGTGATAAAGTATCTATTATTGTGACCAATACTCGATTGATTAAAGTTTTAACAAATGCAAATAATTCCGAAAGCTCAGTACAGGGAGTAATTGATCCATCTAGTATGATCCTAGAAACAAGTGGTGGTACAACTGAGCAAATAGGTATTTTAGATCCTACAGTTCTTACTGACAGTTCATTTCAAAGTATAAATATCTTGGAGGATTCATCTGTAGTAAATGAGGCTGTCATTTCTGATAGTGAAAATCTTTTAACATCAGCAGAAGAAAGAGAAACCGATCTGACAGAGGATCAGTTGAGTGCTTTAAGAAAACACTCCACTCCTAAAGGAAGACCAGCAAAAAAAGCTTTTAGACGTTCTTATACAGAAACTGGGTAAGAATCCAATATTATCTATATTTTAATGACCCTAGAAACTCATATTTGACCAGTTTACTTTGATAAATATGAATCTTAACTGACTACATGTTGCAGAGAATCTACACTTGAATACATGGTATTATAAGTGTATTATCATATAGGATCTATTTTTATGAAAATTTAATGTTGCTTATTTAACTTACATTTTATGTGTACAAATAAAATTCTTCTACTCCTGACTGAAGAAAGCTAATTATTTGTAATAATTTTTTCTTTCCGAAAATAACTTGTTAACCTTGGTTGTTAAATATCAAAGCTATATGGTTTATTTATCACAGTTAAATTTTGAAAAGTTATATTTTACAGTCATTTTTCATTTTGTAAAAGTCTGTATTATCTGTTATATTTCCTAATATATATTAATTATTTTTATTTTTTCCTCGGACAAATTTTCAGTTAAATATCATTTTATTCCAGGTTAATTTTTCAATCATGCTATACAATTTTTCTAATTTAGAAAATTCTTATTTTTTGCTTTTTAAATTAGTATTTACTGAACTTATCTTTCCTATAGATCAAGTACAAAAGCACGTAGGATAACTGCTAAAATGAAGGCAGAATGGGCAAGACAACTAGAAGCAACTGGACACCTAGTTTGTGAAATGCCTGGTTGTTCTCAGATTTATGTCACTGTGGCAAATTTTCAGACCCATTATAAATATTGTACTGGAGTAAGTATTTATATGTTGTTCAGGGTAAATATTGTTGCTAGGTGTTATTTTTATTAATTTTTCTCTTTTCTTTGTAGAAAAAAAGTTTGCAGCATTGCCTGTACTGTGATTCATTAATATTTTCATCTCATAAAGCTGTTCTTCATCATATGGAAGTTGAACATCCAGAAAAGTTAGAAGAATATAAAGGTAAATTATTCTTACTAGTTTAGGTGAATAACCAACTGTAGGTATTGTTGTATTTTAGTTATAAGTAATTATTTTGGCCTTGAAGTATAAATATTAAGTAAAATTTCTCTTTAGTTAATGGAAATGTATCTAGTATCATAGTTCTTTGTAATTCTATTTTAGGCTGCTGGGAAAATCATGCTATTTGTATATTCTCTGAAATATGGTCATTGGGAAATTTTGAATCTTTAATACCGTGAAATAAATATATATTAACTGTGACTCCATTGAAGTATTGATGACCAAAATAATATCTTTAAATATTATACATTTTTTTAAAAAAGGTATTAAATCTATGATAATATTCCCAAATCTATTAATCATCAGAAAACTAGGAAACATGTTTAAATTGGAGCTACTTCTTTGAAATATGTTTTGCAGTTAGATGTAATAATGCTCTATCTGATGCAACATTGGAAAACCTCTTGCTAGATTCATACAATGAATAGGATCTGTTATTTGAGAAAATCTAATAATTGCATCTGAATTTAAAGGCGGTACATTAACTCATGGCACAACATATGCTTATTGGCATTTGAGAAACTTTTATGATGAATTAAAGTTGATATTGATTCTCTTTTGAATGACTAAAAATGCTTCTTAATGAACCATAAGTACTGTTTATGTTAAATTTTCTTTCTGAACAGTGATTTCTGTCTTTCAATGCCACAATATCTTGCAACAATTTTTTAATGCCACAATACCTTGCAGGGTAAAGATGAAGCAAACTTCAGCAATTCATTATGAAACAGCAGTTTCAAACCAATTCTAGCTATCTGGCAAATGCAGTAAAATCTGTCTTTATTGTGTCTGTTCTGTTTACACATTTAATTATTTCTTATGGAATATATTGAACAGGGTTTGTATAGTCATTTAAAGCCCTTAAGAACTCCTTGTTTTTGATTTCTGATTTTTAAGGAATACTTATTTTTGTTTTCAAGGTCTTTAAATCTTGTCATTTACTTTTCCGGTCCTTAAAAAGTACTCATTTTTGAGTTGAATTACAACAATTTTCAATGTGTGGCTGTCAACAATTGCCTTGATTGTAATGCAGATAATTTTTTTTGTATCATGTTCTGTTTGTATCATTATTAACCAGGGTGAAAATACTTTTGTATTATCACTCTCACCCAAAACCCAGATATATATATATATATATATATATATATATATATATATATGTATATATATATATACACACACACACACAGAGTCGATTCTGGTTAATTGGACCACATTGGGGCGTGATCATTTTGGTCCTAATAACCGGCTGGTTTGAATAAACGAACATGTCCTGTGTTCCAAGACGGGATTCGGTCCGATTAACCAGTGGTTCAATTAACCGGTGGTCCAATTAATCAGAATCATCTGTAAATATAAACTACTAGTTTGTTCTAGTTACTCATTATGACATTGCTTACCAGTGTTTGTCTAGTTCAGTGATTCTCAACCTCTTTTTCGTCATGGTACACTCTTAATAATTTTAAAATTTGGCGGCACACTAACAATAAGATAAATTTAAAAGAATTTTACATGGATATTTGATTGATGTACCTGTAATATATTTTGTAAAAATAGCATATGCAATAATTTTCATTGAAATATAGGATGAGATTGCATTACAAAGGAAACGAAATGTTCATTTAACTACAAACTATTTGTGCAAAATTTGAGCTTGTTATTTTTTGAAAGCTTCATTTATATTTAGGTGTAAAAATGATAATGCTACACTCATTTCGTGATCCAGATTTAAAAAGTCCAGAACTGTAATAGTCCAGAGTTATCAGCCCAGAATTGTAATAGTCATGTGCATGGGTTCAGCCAGTCCCCGTTAGGAAGGTAGAATTGATTGAACTACTTGTCTGACGTCGCTTATGTACGGGTATTCGCAGTTGCGGCACATTTCAAGAATCTCATGGCACACTAAAGTGCCTCGGCACAGTGGTTGAGAATCACTGGTGTAGTTAAATGATTGAAGTTAACAGATTAAAATCTGTAAAAATTATTTTAAAATATTATTATTATTATATTATTATGAATTTATTCAAATGCTATAGAAGTTATCAAAAGGCTGCATATCATTGTAAAACTCAAATACTTTTAAAAGTCAAAACTTGCAGAATAAAACACATTATAATCCTTTTTAAGGTCCTTAAGAATGCTAGCATGGGTCCTTAGAAAGAACTTATTGACTAAAAACTACTTATTATTGATTACAAAAAATGAATACAAACACTGTTGAAACAGTAATTTTTTTTTTTTAATAATAATCTGCCATAAAGAGTTTATGAGGTCTTAAAAGGTTTAGTTACTTCTTATTTTCAATTTTCCTTTTTAAGGGTGATCATTCTGTTAGTTATTTTTCAGTGATGTATATATATTATGTGTGTCATGGTGAAACTTGGTGAAAAGTTACCAGTTACCCACACCATTTTATTCAGTTCTTGCTTTAATGTATGTTTATTAGAGAAATTAAATGTTAGTAGAGAATAAATTATACTCTTTGACATTGGCAAATGGAAAATTATGGAACTTTTTCTTGTAGACTAGGAATCAATATAATTTTGTGTTTATATTTTTATATAAGCATTTTGTATGGAATTTTGTTAAAATTTTCCTTATAACTTTAAGAGACATCTAATTTTTTTTTTGTACTGTTTTTTGGGGTCATATAATGTTCACTGGATTTTGGAAAGAAACCTTTTTGTATCACTTAATTGGCAGTTTTTTGAGATATCTCTTGGGAACCCACTAAATTTCACAAAAAAATTAAAGGATTTGTCACTACAATATTCATACACATTTTATTCAAACTTTACAGGCATCCACTACATTATTTTGAAGTGTATAAAAGTTATTTGCTAGTAATCTTAAAGAATTTTTATTTGAAGATGCTGATTATAAATCTTTTATTTCACATTATACATTTTTTTCAACAGAATTATAATTTCAGTAATCAAAATCCTAATATCTTTTGAAATTTGTGCTGTATCTTGTCACTAGAGAAGTGCTGAGTAGAGAAGTTCTTATTCTGATTAACTGCTGTATAAAAAGAAAATTAGAAATGTCTTATGTATCAAAAGTTATGTTTATTGAATTGCTCAATCAAAATTTAACTTTTACAAACTTTTTAGAAAAAATGGGTAAAATGTAAGTGGCAAAATAAGTGCAACAAGGCAAAAGCAGTGTCTGCAATATTTAATGTTCAATAAAACATTTATTAACATAGAATTTTTAATTTTTCAAAAAGTGATCTGATGTGAATTCAGAAACTCAATATGAAGTTGATAAATCTAACAATCAAAACATCAATCTGATTTTAAAAAATACGAAAAGCTTTACATTTTAAAAAAAAATTCAAAAGTAAAATTTCAATTATCTTTTATATACAAAAACAAAAGTTATGTATATAAACATGATATCCTGAGATTTGCATTGGAGAATCAAAAATATCATTTTGCAAATTAAGTCTCATTTTAGAATTTTTACAAATTCTTTTAATAATTCACTGCTTGTTTTCCTTAGTTTTAATTCTGTAATCTGCAGTCTGTCGGAATCTACTGTAAAACGACTTTGATGTTCTGTGATGACAGTGTTTGAGTAAGGGTTAAACTGAAATTAGCATGTGAAGAAAATTTCAATTGGAAAAAAGTAATGTTTCAGGATTGAGTACAATCAATTTTAGCAGGTTTTGCTGTTCCAAGAAAGCACTTGTATTATTTCTCATTTTTTTCATCTCCCTCCCCCCCCCAAGCTTAGTTTTAACAAACCCTTCTTTGAAATTAAAAAATTCAGAAATAAAAATTTTTTTGTTCCCAGTTTTATAAAATTTCTAAATTTGCTGCCATTTCAAAACAATTAACCAATTTTTTTAGTCACCGCAGACCCATTTCTTGGGTTCTCCAGGACCACCGGTTAAGAACCACTGTACTAGATTATAAGGATATAAATAACCAGAACTCCACAGGAGTCATTCTAAAGAACAGGAATAGAAACCAGTAGAGTGAAGTAACCCTAGTTTTTCACATTAAATGCTAGCTAACACAGTAAATACTAGCTAACAGATTGGTATGATGCCATTGTTTATTTACAATTATTTAAGACGCCTAACTGCTTGTGTGTGTTCTAGCTCTTTCAGCCTACTTACTTTAAGGAGTCACAGGAGTGGGAAAAATTCATTAGTCTTGCTTATATATATATGTACATGTTCATTTTTTTTTTTATTTATTTAAAAAAAATGTATGTGAAACAAAAATTCAATTCAGCACATTACATATTTTCATGAAATGAACACTCAGTTGTGTGATCCTATCCTCTTTTTAACAATAACCTGTTTTAAATTGCCTTGAAAATAGTGTGCCAGTATATTTAATTAAAAAAAATATTTCCTGCATGTAGCTACTTTACTTGGTTGGTTTTGTAAATGCTCCTGTGATTTCATTTATGCTTTAGTAAATTGAAATTATATTTGAAAGAATATTTTTTCTTTCATACCCACATAAAGTAATTTAATCATATGGTCATTACAGTGTTTATACTTTTGGGCCATTATGCTCCATTTGGAGATCATATTGCACCATTTGGAGATCATATTGCAGTTATTTTATACTTTGTAAGTCTGCAGTGGCAAATTATTCTGTTGTTGATTATATTTTTGTTCAGGGAACTTACATATTTTTTACTTTTATAGCTCAGTTTCCTGAAGAAACAGAAGAATTTGAAGAAAGTGTTTTACCTGCACATTTGATTGTTGCTGAAGATGAAAATGTAGCGATGAATGTTGAAGAAGTTACACAGCAGCCTTCAAAAAATTCCAGGAAACGCAAGTTATCTTCAAAAGAAAATGTAGCTTCCAAGAAACATTGTATTCTGAAGCATAAAATGCAGTCAATTCAAAACACTGTTACAGAAAATATTAAAGAGTTCAAAAAATGTGTCAGATTTGGGGACATTGTGGATAAAATTAATTCAGTTGATATAGCCAACAGTTTAGAACTCCCTGTTGACAGTCAGAACAAAGGTTTAAAACAGAAGAAAGAACGTAGAAGGATAATTTTAACTGAAAGTATAGTTGCTGAGAAGAAATATTTTGAAGATGATGATGATGTAGAACCCTCTAAAGATTCTGATGAAAATCCTGAAATTAATCCTGCCAAATTGAATACAAAAGCACGAATGTTATTAAATATGGAACGTTACAAACGTTATAAAGAATATCTTAAGCTGACACGAGATTGGTCCTCTGAGAGGAAAACATATTCTAGATCTCGAACATCAGACACATCCTTTGATTCCTCATATTTAATGGCATTACAGAATGACTATATTCAAGATACCCACCAATTAAATGACACTGCTGAATCATCAAGTATATCTTTAAATACTTCAGAAACTGAAATAACCCCTAATGTTACTTACTTGCAAGCATTTGAAGTTTTAGAAGCATCAGTTCCCACACAACCAGATGCCACAGTAAATGAACCTCCAATTATCACTACCAATAGGACAAATGAAAATTCTTCTAATGAGCTGACACCTTCTGAGCACCATGTCAACTCTCATACTTATGAACCTGTTCTTAAAAGAGAAAAAACTGCTTGTTACAATCGTCCTAGTGTATCGAATGCACAGATTAAAATTGAAGCTTTAAGACCCAAACCTCCAAAATTTGAGGGCATAATTACTTATGGCATGACTGTTCCTGGCCAAGTAAGCAAGTCTCAGGAACCTGTAGTAACATTTGATAGTTTGATCAGTTCAATTCAGCAGAAACAAGATAGGAGATTGAGCAGTGACAAAGGGACTGAATCATGTGCTGATGGAGAAAATACTCCTCTGAAGCAAGAAGATGGTATTAAGCAGTCAGGGCAGTCAGGGGATGTGATTGTTAACAATTCTGAGTCTCCCAAGAAAAAGAGAGGTAGACCGCCTAAACCCAAACCTGATCTCTCTCTTCAGCAGAAACCTGCAAGTGATTCCAAGGATATAAAAAAGAATAATGCTAAGAAATTTAGTACTGCTATGTTAAAAAGTATTGAAAAGAATGTGAAGAAAAGGCATGCAAAATTATTTGTTATGAAGAAAAACTCAAAATTTAAACAAAATTTAAAGAAATCTGGTAAAAATACTCGCTTACATTCCAGGCATTCGAACTTGAAAAGTATTCATAAGAGGCAATACAAACGTAAATTAGCAATGGCAACTAATAAAAATATTCAGAAGAAAAATTTAAAACATAGTTTACGGGCAGTAAATACTATAATTAGTAAGCAAGAAATGCATGGTAAAGCCGATTCAGCTGATGAATCTGTAATTCAGTGTCAAGAAAATATTGATAATCATCTGCTCTTGGGTAATGAATCAGATACTACTCACATTCAGTCGCTAGTAACTGAACATAATTATTCCCACATAATTAATTCAGTTATTGAAGATCATTCAATAGCTGATGCAAATAATGTTGCAACAGAAATTGAAGTTGTTACATCTAATGTTGAAAATGCTACAGGAGCTCATGAAATGAAACAGAAGGTTGTAAATGAATCTACAGAAGTGGCTGCTGAAGTGAATAATGTCTTGGCATCTCATGAAGTAGACCATTCTAAAGTAAGTCAGCTGGTGGAAAATGCTATTCCAGAGAACTTAATTAATACAGAAAATGTCCCTGGATCAGAGAAAGTACATCATTCTGAAGCAAGTCAGAAATCTGAAAATGAAAGTCCAGAAGTGACTTCTGTTGTAGAAAACAAACTCAATAATTCAGATGCTAATGAGAAAGTTGAAATTCCTACTCCAGAAATCAAAGTCAAAAGACCTAGAGGCAGGCCTAGGAAAAATCAAAACAAAGGGTCTACACCAGATGTATCCAGTCCTTTACAAAATGCTTCAAATATTGTTAAAGTGGATAAATCTGAAGCCACAAATGATGGTAAAGGTTTGCAATCTGAAGGTGAGACTCCAACCTCAGTTGTTGATAAGAACACGCCTTCTACTATTCGTAAAAGTGAAAGAGTGAAAAGACGCAAATTAGTGGATGATGAAATTTTTGAGTCACCTAAAGTTGAAGCGAAGAAGAAAGATGAGGAGGCTGTTCTCGTTATCAGGACAGGTCGTCGTGGTAGGCCTAGAAAAGTTCATCCTAAAGATTCTGAAGCAAGTATGTCAGGTAATAAAGTTGCATCTCCAGGAGAAAAGTGTCTTGAAACTGAACATGGATCAGCTGATGAAAATCTCCGCAAATATTCACGGAAAGGTAGACCTCGAAAATGTGTGAGGTATGCAGATCTCAACTCAGGTGTGGACAGCTCTGAGAGTTTGGATGGATTAAACAGCAGTGTGAAAGATAAAACTGATAGAAGTAAAACTCTAGATTCTGAACATGGAGAGAAAGAGAATTCTGAAAACAATAACAGTTATGAGCAAGATGAAGCCATTGTTTTACCGCTAAAAAAAAGAAAACAGAGACAGTCTAAAAAGGATGACTCTCTGCTAGAGGATACAGGCAATGACAGTACTACTAAAGGTACTTCCAACTCGGGAAGCATGCTCGATGAAGAGGAAAATATAGTAAGTAATTTGAGCATTTAAAAATAGTGTTACTCTCTTTTTCTTGATATAATTGCCCAATGTAATTGTATCCTACATATTTACCAATCAGAAGATAAACTTTAAAACAACTCATCTTTAATAAAGTATAATAATTGTATGTTAAGATGAGACTAATGCAATATGACACATCTATAGCTTATTCAGCAACTGTAATATACTGTTTTATTCTTGTATGGGCTTTTCACCCAAATTTAGCTACTGAATTTATTGTTGACAATATGATTCTGTATGCTGAAATTTTTTTTTAAAAAAGTGACAGGCTTTTAGCAGCCTATAATGGAGAGATTGTCTCCATAGTAGGCTACTAAAAATTCAGCCAGCTGCAATTCACTGTATTTTTGTCAGTGAATTGTGGTTAGCTGAATAATACAATTTCAGATCAATATTTATTATTGAATAGTTGTACAACACTGAAAATGCCATGACAAATTACTTAAACAAGTATGAAACATTAAGTAAATATCTTTAAAATTTCATCAAGTTTCATTTATGATAAAATTTCAGTTTTTCTTTGTGTCTTGCTAATTATGTTTGATAGTTTTCTTCCCAAATTAGTGTTTTGAGAAGTGTCTACTTGATTTGAATTCATTATAAAGACCTTATTAACTTTTTTTTTCTCTTACCCTGCCTATCTGTAATCATTGACCCTTATCTATTTTATTGGACCATTGACCTTTATCTATTTTATTGAACTTTTTTTCAAAAGTGATATATATTGTTAAAGTCATAACAAACATTTCAAATGCCATATTTACATAAGTCTAAGACACTCTTTCACTGGTATGTCATATCAGCTCTGCAGTATGCATTTTCCTACTTTGCATATTTACTTAAATTTTAATTTTTTATAAAATAAAGGCATGTAACTTACTGCTAAATACAATTAACTTATATAGTTAATTTAAAGGAAATATTGTCTATGCTTTATCTTCATTTATATTTAACTTATGTTAGTACTGTCAGCAAAGCAAAAGTACTCAAAACACAGTTTTCAGCTAGACTGTATAAGACGGTCAGATAGATTTTTCGCCAATTTGGCGAAATTTTTTGGTTGCCAAGCTGAGGCGATTATGGTGCCAACGTTGTTCTCCTGTAAATTCGTGACATATTTATCATGTGATTATTTCGTGACAGATGTATCACGTGATTTTGACAGGTGATTTATTTTGACCAATTAGAAGATTCTTTTTATGTTGAACAATTTTTGAATGTGGTGTGTGAGGGGTAATGATGGATTATAAAGCTAAGTTTAAATTTTGTGCAATATTTGATGTTATCTGTGGGTTTTTAGTGCTATGTTCGTTTATTTTGTGCAATGGCTTCTAATAATATTAATTTTAAGTTCTTGGTTGAGCTTGAATGATTAGGGGAGATGAAGGCAGTTCATAGAGTGGTGTCGCGATGTAGGCTTAATGGCTTTTTATTGTATTTGTTGTTAGATTTCGTAACATGTTTGTTGTGTGTATGTGTTTCTGTTTTTAATAACAGGGCTGTTGCCTCTAAATGACCCGCTTGAAGTTAAATGTTGTTTTGTGTATTTTACAGTGTAGTTTGTGGTAAAATGAGTGGCATGATTGAATTAAGGTTGCTGTTTAAGCTGGATTTTATTGGAAACAGGTGTGTAATAGGTTTTGTATGGAGAATTGCCGTTTATGCCTACGAATTCGTACAGCCAGCGTAAGCTTTGTTTTACTGACCGCTACACCCAGCTGCAGCGGCTTTTCTGTAATGTTTTTGGACTGATGTGTAACGGAGCGTAGCGAAGTTCCCGTGTGCGCTTATGAGTTTCGTAAAGCCAGCGAAGTTTGTTTTCCAACTTATTTGTTCTTTCTTGGTCGACCATTGATGTTTTTCTTTACATTTCACGGTTAGGCACAGCTGTTCCTAGGTTTATTTACATATTTGTTGTTGATTTGCAGCAAACCTTAAAACGCGCCAAGCCATTAGCGTGTTTTTCTTTACAGCAAGTACTAAAATGTTCCAAGCAGTTGGCAAAAAAGTAATCGCTCCAAATTTTGCCAAATTTGACCATCTTATCCAGTTTTACCCAGTTTTCAAAGCAAAAACTATTTATGTCACAACATGAATTGGTTTTCAGAAAACCCTCGACTTCTAAAGACACCTCCTCTTTGTGGTTGCTGAATTATCCCAGATTTGATGATGGTAATTTGTTCATCTTAGTTCTACTATCGCTTGATAGACTGTCGTTAGAGGAATTTGCAGGTTTGCAGTAATGTGATCTGCTTATTATTTCTTAGGTCAAGGCATGTTGTTTCATCTCATAGACTCTCATCATAAATTCTCTGTAATTACGGTATGCTTCATTTTGATAGGTGTCTATTTACTTTAGTTGTCATGTTGGGGTTAGGGGTATGTGTTTCATTCATGGAAATTTAATTAGTTTATTAGTAGTTTTTAGAAAACTGCATAATTTTTCTATTTCTTTTTAAGAAAATGTTACCATAGGATATTTTTGTACTTTGTCTACTTAATAAACTCAAACTACTAAATTGATAAATAAGCCTAAAAATTAACAAATAAAAACTTTATGATTCATGTAGTGAATATTTAAATTCATTGTAGTGTTTTACAATAGCTACAGTTTTGATTTCAGATGCATAAAACAGAAAGATGTGTAATTTTTAGGCAATAACCTTGTAGTAGGCTGTGTTTATGCAGGGACATAAAAAACTTGAGCCATTCTTCGAAAAAAGTTCTTACTAGGTCTGATGCTGGTAAGTCATTAGAGCTGAATGGTTAACGGAATTTTAACTCATCTTCCCTCCTGTTTCACCATGCCTATGGCCTATGTCTATGTGTGTATGACCTTTCTGAATATATATTTTAGGACATTTTAAACATGTCCAATTTATGGTAAGTTATTTATCAATTGTGTATGTAATCTATAAATATCAAAGCATACTCAATGACTCAATGCTATTCAGTAACAAAACCAGCAATGAAGAATAATCCTTTTATGGAAAACAGCATATTTTATATGGTGAAATTCTGTTATGGAAGATATTAACTGAACTTTATATAGTACTAGCTTAACTTCATAGTAAGTTTTCTTTAAATTTAAACTATTGTCTAAATCTTCAGCCAGTGTTAAACAATTTCTTATTTCTGACTGTTGAGAAATATTTTACAAATTGTATGAAAACTTCTTGAAAAATTCATGGAAAAACTGCGAAAATTTGAAATTTAGAAACTAGTAGATATGTGAGCCTTATTTATGGAAAATAGCTTGGGTTTTTTAGATGCTGAAAGAATAGTAAAGACAATGTTAAATAAATTAATTTTATTTAAATCCAAATTTTAAAATATAAGTTTGTTAATATACAGTCTCGTTAGTGATTAATGAAGAGTTTATGAGGTATGTTTGTTGTATGAATTGTAGTTATAATTTATCAAAAATACCTGTTTCAATATTTTAGAAAAATATGGAATTAGAGAGTGAAGATGATGAAGAAGGTGATAAAAAAGGCACTCATTCTCGAAGGTTAGTCTTAAGTAAAGTGTATCTTTATGATGACTTTTATACCTTTTTTAACAAAAAACTTTCTAACTTTTTATTATGTAGTTTTTTTAATACTTAAATGGCTAATTTATACTGTATGTTATCAAAAAAATTTGAAGAATTACTATCTTACTTTTTTTTTTAAACTATAGGAATTACAAAAATTCCAAAGTATCATCTAGGAGAAAAAGAATAAGACATGATTCATCTGATTTAGAATCTGAGCTTTCAAGCTACATCAACAATAGAAATGATGAATCATATACTGCTCCTGTAACCCGTCAAAAATCTTCTAATGTAGATCTTTTAGAGCTTGACGATGAAACTTCAGACATCGAAAAGAATGATGCTGATGTGAACAACCGAAAAGATTCTCCTAAAAGACTGGTATGTACACATTCAGGTTCATTTCCTCATTACATATTTGAAATAGTGGTTCTGTGATTGATCAGTCCAAATGGCAATCAAAGGTGAGATTAACTTATATGTGATCGCCATGTGGATTAACCGACTGATTTTATGGATATTAATTTGAATGCAAGAATGTCTCTTACTAGCATGACATCATATATTGTTCATTTGTCAAGATTTTAAATTTCTTCACTTTTATCAGAAATGTTTTAAAAACAGTTATATATTGTTTCATTTTCTGTATAGTCACAGTTTGAAGTGCATCATTATAAATAAAAGTTATGGACATACATACAGTTTTACAAACATTGTGCATGATTAAAGCTCTAGAGCAATTAGTGGTGTTTTATCATGAGTCAAAATATCTCATAATGTGCTGTATTGCAGTTATTTCATATTAAAATTTTTGTTTATCTCTGTAGAATGATTCTTCTTTAATCAACCGTAGAGTCTCTCCTAGATCTGTTGCAAGATCCAAAGAACTTAAAAATGCTGCTTTAAAATTGTAAGTAGAAGATTTTCTATGTGCCAAGCTTTTTTCATTTTTACAATAATAAACATTCTAGTTTGATATCTGAATGGTAGTTTACATAAGTTTATATCATAGTTAATGCAACCTTTTATAATAACACATTTTTTCAATTTCTACTTAAAAAATGCACTTTATGTGAAGTAATTCACTTGTTATATCAATTGATATTTCTTATTTATTTGTAATTATGACTACTGCTATGTGTTTGGTTGAAAAAGACACTTTCAAAATAAAAATTTATTGTTTTGGTATTGTTATTTAATTCCTTTAATTCAATTAATTCTATTTGTTATTTGAATATGTATTGGAACTTATATAAATGTTAAGAACAAATGCAGTTTTCTTATTTTAAGTTGACAATTTAGACTATCCTTGTT